>CM069865.1:10487233-10932233 GCA_036172795.1 Pelodytes ibericus
TTCCAGCTAACATGGTAACAACATGCTCAGTATCCGCCACGAATGTCTACATAATCTACTCCACTGGCGCCCACTACAGAGCGTCGTCTGCCAGAAAATCTGTTTAGTGATCAAAAAATGTATTGGGGGGTCATGTATAAAAACAACCACACTGTAAAGTGTCAGGAGAGGTAGGGGGGGGGGGGGGGGGGAGTCGGCGTTTGTTATGTTTTTTGTTTTGTTTTTTCATACTTTTTGGCTTATAGGTAGAAAAGAAGCTTTTTCTATGAGTCATAATTGTCATCAATACCTCTTAAGTTTAGCTCTTTTTCTTTTCTCTTTTTTTTCCCTTAGAAAACATTTTTAGATAACAATTTAAGTGATTTATCCGTATGTTAATATTTATTTATTAAAGGAACTTTAATTCATGTTTATATTAAAAATAAATATTGTTAATGTAACTGCGATTGCGCCATTTTTATAAATTCCTGTTGGAGAAGATCTCCGAGATTCCCCGACACTATCCAGACACTTTCAGCATCTGATTTTTTTTTTTTTTATATATATATATACATTGGTTTCCCTGGCGCAATGAGCTCTGGCACAACTAGAAAGTAGTTAAAGGCACTGTCTAGTGTGTCCAAAATGCATCTTCCAGATATTAATGCATATTAATGTGTTTTCGAAGTAATTTAAAATGCATGTTTTACATTTTGCATTGCTTAAAATATAAACGACTTACAGCTGGATGAAATTGTGAAATTACAGCAGTTTGCAAGAAACAAGGACTGCCCACACTAGCTGAGTAAAAGGTAAAATTAAAAAAAAATATTTTTTGCTGTCGGAACCCATGAGAATAATGTCGTTCAAATGAATTGCATTTCCTGTCTCTCTAGTGATGTCATGAGACAATGTGTTGCACTCTTAAGAGATCCTACAAAAAGCAAGTCCATTACAGTACACACAATAAAATGAAACAACACTTTATATACTCAGTGTCTATATAATGAGTGCTGCTGCACCTGCGGTAAACATGCAGAGTAATCACTGGGGGCTTGAGTCAAATATTAAAAATGCAATTTATCTAGAATGCCTGAATCAAATCACACTGGGAAAAAGCCTGTGCACTATACCAGCAGTAATCTTCATCTTGCACCAAAGTGAGTTTGGGGACTAGACTGTCCCTGTAACCAACGGAGGCCGCACAGACTCACGAAATTTGTTGGGAGTCTGCTTTATACATAGGCACAAAGAGCATTTGGTGCGATCTGGGCGTGCCCCACAGTTATATATTGTGTATATAAATGTGTTTTATCAGAAATAATGCATTGTGAATTCTATTGCTTTCAGTGATGTTCTGTTTACTTTTAAAGCATCTTATTCTGCAGGACTGCACAGAGACATCGTTTGACTATACCGGGGCTAAGATGAGAAGCCCCTGCCAAAATCAATATCTGAGCAGGGCCCAAAATCGAAAAATAAAGGACCTGTCACCCTGTTTTTCTTTTTGTGTCTGCTGTAAGCGCTGCCATCCCTGCACTCGCTGACCTAAGGATGTCGAAGCCCCGCCTCTCTGGTCCAGAATCCCGTGTGTGACACAATGGTCATATATACTGTAGGACACAGTCATTCGATGATATGGCCATGAAATGACAAGTGTTTTTAAGTAGCTTTAAGGAAATCTGCCCCTTGTTTTGTATGGACTCTGAACTTGGCTGTAATTCTGACAACAAATATGGCATGCAATGCATCCCTAGCTCATCTGTCTGGCTCTTTTATGTTGCAGGTTCAATTCCTGGCAGGGACAACTCATCCTTTCATCCCTCTGAGATTCATAAAATGAGTACCGTTAAATAGTAACAGCCCCTGTGATGTACTTGGAAACCCCAGATTAGCTACACGTAACCTTGCATTATTATTATTATCTATAAAGACTTGCCTGTAACTACCAGACTGCATGAAAATGTGGTGGTACATAATATTTTTGTTAGGATTTAGCTCTCCGGACCCCCTGAGCCTCCCAGTAAACGTATTATAAAGCTATGTTGTTTGGTACATCAACGTCGACACTTCCTTTGTATTGTGGGTTATGGAGACAGACGTATCCCTTGTAGAAAGCTTGTACTTGGCGTGTACAGTAGACGCACGGTTGCCTTGGAAGTGTCAGTTGGTGTGTGTATATCAAGCCTTGTGCTCAGACAAAGCCTACTGCTTTCTATTCTTATCTCTGCCAGTAGTGAATCAAATCCTCGTTAAAGGAGCAGATCAAACGTCGGCTTCCCAATTATAACATACCAGAGCGATTAAAACGCTCCAAACTCGTTATCCGGGGATTGACTAATTAAAGCAGCTCATCTGTGCTGACAAACTCAAACTTTTTTTTTCTTCTTTTATTTTTTTATTTAGTTCTGGGAAATAGCACAATTATTTGAATAGATTTTATAAGGGTCTAATCAATAAAGAGAATTGAGAACTTCGTATTTTAGGTAAGTAAAGGACAACTGTAGGCAAAAAAAATAACTCATGTTTAATTGAAAGATGACAAGTGTATAAGGTGTGTACGGAGATGCTTTAATGAAAGAATACAAATAAAGCACCAGATTGATCACTTGCTGCTTCATATAGCTCTAACAGGGGGCAGACATGTATAGAATGTTGGATGCAGATGAATGAAGATCTTCCCCAAGATTCTAAACATGTCGGCCCCCTGTTAGAGCTATCTCAAGCAAAGATGGCTCAATAAGGTACATTATTTGGATTCTTTCGTTAAAGCATTTCTATGTAAAACGCCTACACTTGATGTAATATTTCAATTAGACACAAGTACATTTGTTGGTACAGTTGTCCTTTAACAGATGTCAGAAACACGTGACATTTCTCCATTACAGTTCTGAGTTTGACGTCATACCATGGACATTAAGTCGGACGCAGTGCTGGATTCATCCTTTTTCTGCCTTAAGGTTTAGGTTCCGCACTTGATCCTGGGTTAAATCACACACAGGAAAAAGTCAGATTAGTGACTCGTTTACACGCGACAAAACAGTAAAAATTAAAAAAAATACCATCAAAATGATTATTCGTATTCGAGCGATCTGAGAATATGGTGTAATGAAGGAAGCATTGGAGCATGTGCTTTATTAATCAGTGCAGCATTATGCAGTGTGATTACACTTTGCAAAGTCAGTTTCTTACTCTAATCTGTAGGTGCAAATACAAGGCCTCTCCTTAAAGTTGAATGTACCAAGATATGATACTGTTATAAGTGTTATTATATGTAAGGGCTTTCAGTCTGATACTTTATATCATATCCCCCTCTCCCTTCTCTCCTCTGAGCTGTACATATTAAGGGCTTTCAGTCTGATACATTATATCATATCCCCCTCTCCCTTCTCTCCTCTGAGCTGTACATATTAAGGGCTTTCAGTCTGATACATTATATCATATTCCCCTCTCCCTTCTCTCCTCCGAGCTGTACATATTAAGGGCTTTCAGTCTGATATGTTATATCATATCCCCCTCTCCCTTCTCTCCTCCGAGCTGTACATATTAAGGGCTTTCAGTCTGATACTTTATATCATATCCCCCTCTCCCTTCTCTCCTCCGAGCTGTACATATTAAGGGCTTTCAGTCTGATATGTTATATCATATCCCACTCTCCCTTCTCTCCTCCGAGCTGTACATATTAATGGCTTCAGTCTGATATGTTATATCATACCCCCCTCTCCCTTCTCTCCTCCGAGCTGTACATATTAATGGCTTTCAGTCTGATACTTTATATCATATCCCCCTCTCCTTCGAGCTGTACATATTAAGGGCTTTCAGTCTGATATGTTATATCATATCCCCCTCTCCCTTCTCTCATCTGAGCTGTACATATTAAGGGCTTTCAGTCTGAAATGTTTTATCATATCCCCCTCTCCCTTCTCTCCTCCGAGCTGTACATATTAAGGGCTTTCAGTCTGAAATGTTATATCATATTCCCCTCTCCCTTCTCTCCTCCGAGCTGTACATATTAATGGCTTTCAGTCTGATATGTTTTATCATATCCCCCTCTCCCTTCTCTCCTTCGAGCTGTACATATTAAGGGCTTTCAGTCTGAAATGTTATATCATATTCCCCTCTCCCTTCTCTCCTCCGAGCTGTACATATTAAGGGCTTTCAGTCTGATATGTTTATCATATCCCCCTCTCCCTTCTCTCCTCCGAGCTGTACATAATAAGGGCTTTCAGTCTGAAACGGTATATCATATTCCCCTCTCCCTTCTCTCCTCTGAGCTGTACATATTAAGGGCTTTCAGTCTGATATGTTATATCATATCCCCCTCTCCCTTCTCTCATCTGAGCTGTACATATTAAGGGCTTTCAGTCTGATATGTTTTATCATATCCCCCTCTCCCTTCTCTCCTCCGAGCTGTACATATTAAGGGCTTTCAGTCTGAAACGTTATATCATATTCCCCTCTCCCTTCTCTCCTACGAGCTGTACATATTAAGGGCATTCAGTCTGATACTTTATATCATATCCCCCTCTCCCTTCTCTCCTCTGAGCTGTACGTATTAAGGACTTTTAGTCTGATACGTTATATCAAATCCCCCTCTCCCTTCTCTCCTCCGAGTTGTACATATTAAGGGCTTTCAGTCTAATTTGTTATATCATATCCCCCTCTCCCTTCTCTCCTCCGAGCTGTACATATTAAGGACTTTCAGTCTGATACGTTATATCATATTCCCCTCTCCCTTCTCTCCTCCGAGCTGTACATATTAAGGACTTTAAGTCTGAAATGTTATATCATATTCCCCTCTCCCTTCTCTCCTCCGAGCTGTACATATTAAGGACTTTCAGTCTGATACGTTATATCATATTCCCCTCTCCCTTCTCTCCTCCGAGCTGTACATATTAAGGACTTTAAGTCTGAAATGTTATATCATATTCCCCTCTCCCTTCTCTCCTCCGAGCTGTACATATTAAGGACTTTCAGTCTGATACGTTATATCATATCCCCCTCTCCCTTCTCTCCTCCGAGCTGTACATAATAAGGGCTTTCAGTCTGAAACGGTACATCATATTCCCCTCTCCCTTCTCTCCTCTGAGCTGTACATATTAAGGGCTTTCAGTCTGATATGTTATATCATATCCCCCTCTCCCTTCTCTCATCTGAGCTGTACATATTAAGGACTTTCAGTCTGATACATTATATCATATCCCCCTCTCCCTTCTCTCCTAAGAGCTGTACATATTAAGGGCTTTCAGTCTGATTTGTTATATCATATCCCCCTCTCCCTTCTCTCCTCCGAGCTGTACATATTAATGGCTTTCAGTCTGATATATTTTATCACATTCTTCCCTCCTTCCTCTCCTTGAGGTCGAGGCATTAAGCAACACAGAAATCCAGGGGCCTAGGGCACCTGCGATCGCTCCACGGAGCAATTCGTGGGCTCCATATTGGAGAACAGCATGCTCCTCCAATATGGCTGCTGCCCTCTTGTGGGTAGTGTTGGAAGTGAAAAAAAATGTAACTTCCGTTGCTCTGATGCTGTTGCTAGACTGCAGTCAGCAACATTGCAATGTGAAAAAAAAGACTTAATTAGCCAGAAATTTAGGGTTAGGGTTAGAATAATGGTTACGGTTACAATTAAATTAGGTCTAGCATAAGGGTTAGGGTTAAAATAAATTTAGAATAAATCAAGGGTTAGCATTAAGGTTAAAGTTACATTTAGGGTTAGGGTTAAGTTTAGGGTTCGGGTTGGGGTCAAAAGGTCACTGTAGGTAGAACCACGTCCACTATTTTTGGTTATTGCCCTATATCTCGCAAAAGGTCAAAGTTAGAAAAAAAGTTTTTTTTTTAATTTTTTCATCATATTTTATGATATTTTTTGTAGTAAGTTATAAGATATGATGAATATAATGGTATCTAACGAAAGCCTTTCCTATGGTGATAAAAAAAATAATAATAATAATTTGTGTGGGTAGAGTATTAGAAAGAAGAAAAGTACGGTTAAACAAAAACACCCCAGAAATGTCAAAACAGCCCATGTTACCAAGGGAAAGACAAGGTCAAAAGGTCATATCACTAAGGGGTTAAGGTTTCAGTCTGATAATCTTTTAGCAGCTTCTCGTTTTCTCTGCTTTATGTCAATCTTTGGGTCTTTTCAAAGCCCCTTTACCCCTTTTGTTTGTCACAGTTGACCACAGCACCATTGATAAGATCTAGACTATGGGGTAGAGTGCCCATTTGGCTCCACAATTCCTTCACGAGCCTGCTTGTCTAAGTTTAGGTTGCAAGGAATGGGAAGATGGTCCTTTGGTGTATAGTGTTGGGAGGCTGGGAGCAGAGAGCTGGACCTCAATGGTCACAAGCAGTAGTGTATCTTCTGCAAGGCGAACAAGGCACTCGCCTAGGGTGGCACTTTGCCAGAGGGCGTTAAAGCACACTTCTGGTGCTTCAAACATTTTTTCTCCCTCCCCCACTGTTCAGCAAGCTTTAGCTCCATCCAATTATTGGGGGAGATGGGGGCATGTAATGGACGTGGTGGGGGTTTGTAATGAGGGTGATGGTGGCATGTAATGGGGGTGATGGGGCATTTAGTGTGTATGCAATGTGGGTGATGGGGGCATGTAATGGGGTGACTGGGCATGTGATGGGGCATGTCGTGGGTGTGCAATGTGGGTTGGGGGGTGCCTGAATTTTGTCAACCAAGATCCACCACTGGTCACAAGTCTCTATATTGATGTTGTCTTCCCTCCCACTGTTAGAAGCCTTCTGGTACAGTATTCAGATTGCTGATGGATGGGAAGAGACCCAAGGAGGCCCAGGTCATTGTACCTTTGTGATAGCTTTTGGGAGGAAATATTTGTAGACTGTGAGTTTTTAAAGGTTCCCCAGTGCTTAGCGTCTAGGGTTGCCTTCTTTTATTCTAAAAAATACCGCCAGTGCTATTGCTCCCATAGACCTCATATTAGCCTCAAGCCATTTTTTTTTCTAACTTAGCAGCCTGCCGGTATTGGATGGCACCCTAATATCCCCGCTGGCACAGCTGGTAGTTCTGCCTCGGCACAGCTGGTAGTTCTTCCTTGGCACTGATCACTGTTAACCAGTATTTCACCCTAACTCAGTGGGAAGGATTCATGTGGTGCACAGTGTCTTGCACGCCATGCGCTGATCCAATTCTAAACCAAAAAAACAAACATTTTATTTCCAAAGTTATATTTGATCCACCGGTTTAACTGAACAGAGGTGTTGAAAGCAGATTTAGCTGCATCTAATCTGTAACCTTGTTTTGGGCACAGCAGGCGGTATCCAATTATAATGTAAAGCCAACAGGGAGTTCATGGTCCAGTGGCCGGCCTTGGCTAGGGCCCCAGTATTCATCCCACAGCTGCCTGTCTGTGGCACGGATTGAAACCTCAATGTATTTCCAAACAGTGAAATGTTTCTCAGCTGCTGGTACATGATCTGCATTGTGTAATGTGAATTCAGGAGCCAGGGAGGAATCCAGTGATCCAGGCTAATCACACTGACAGGGAAGGAAGTCCAACAGTGTGCAGGGAATCCTAGCTGTCAGTACTGTGTGTGAGCAAGGAGCACTGACTGTCAGACTGTGAGTGTGCAGTGGCTGTCAGACTGTAAGTGTCAGTACTGTGTGTGTGCGCAGTGACGGTCAGACTGTGAGTGTGCAGTGGCTGTCAGACTGTGAGTGTGCAGTGGCTGTCAGACTGTAAGTGTCAGTACTGTGTGTGTGCAGTGACGGTCAGACTGTGAGTGTGAGCAGTGAGTGTCAGTACTGTGTGTGTGTGCAGTGACGGTCAGACTGTGAGTGTGAGCAGTGAGTGTCAACACTGTGTGTGTGTGTGTGTGTTTTAGCAGTGAGTGTCAGCACTGTGTGTGTGTTTGAGCAGTGAGTGTCAGCACTGTGTGTGTGTTTGAGCACTGTGTGTGTGTGTGTGTGTGTGTTTGAGCAGTGAGTGTCAGCACTGTGTGTGTGTGTGTGTGTGTGTGTGTGTGTGTGTGTGTGTGTGTGTTTGAGCAGTGAGTGTTAGCACTGTGTGTGTGTTTGACCACTGTGTGTGTGTGTGTGTTTGAGCAGTGAGTGTCAGCACTGTGTGTGTGTTTGAGCAGTGAGTGTTAGCACTGTGTGTGTGTATGAGCATTGAGTGTCAGCACTGTGTGTTTGAGCATTGAGTGTCAGCACTGTGTGTTTGAGCAGTGAGTGTCAGCACTGTGTGTTTGAGCAGTGAGTGTCAGCACTGTGTGTTTGAGCAGTGAGTGTCAGCACTGTGTGTGTGTGTTTGAGCAGTGAGTGTCAGCACTGTGTGTGTGTGTTTGACCAATGAGTGTCAGCCTTGTGTGTGTGTGTTGAGCACTGTGTGTGTGTGTGTGTTTGAGCAGTGAGTGTCAGCACTGTGTGTGTGTGTGTGTGTTTGAGCAGTGAGTGTCAGCACTGTGTGTGTGTGTTGAGCACTGTGTGTGTGTGTGTTTGAGCAGTGAGTGTCAGCACTGTGTGTGTGTGTTGAGCACTGTGTGTGTGTTTTAGCAGTGAGTGTCAGCACTGTGTGTGTGTGTGTGTATGTTTGAGCAGTGAGTGTCAGCACTGTGTGTGTGTTGAGTACTGTGTGTGTGTGTGTATGTATGTCTGAGCAGTGAGTGTCAGCCCTGTGTGTGTGTGTGTGTGTGTGTGTGTGTGTGTGTGTATGTCTGAGCAGTGAGTGTCAGCAGTGTGTGTGTGTGTCTGAGCAGTGAGTGTCAGCAGTGTGTGTGTGTCTGAGCAGTGAGTGTCAGCAGTGTGTGTGTGTTTGAGCAGTGAGTGTCAGCACTGTGTGTGATAGAGAGCAGGGAATCCTGCCGACTGGCTGTGTGTGAGAGAGCAGGGAGCAGTGTGTGTGTGAGAGAGAGGGAGAGTAGCAGTGAGTGTGCTGGCTGTGTGTAGTGTGTGTAGTATTCAGTCAGTGGGACCTGCAGCTCCCGCTGGATGTGGACTGAGGAATCCCAGTGAGATCTTCATCTCCAGATTAACTGCAGCCAAGTGAGGAATGAACAGTGCTGATCCCAAGGAGTATCTGACACGGAGAGAGATCCCCCAGCTCTTCGAGGTAAAGACACTGTGCAGGGATTAAACACTGGATAATGACAACAGTCCCTGTACAGCATTACTGTGCCTGTAAATTACCTACCCTATAGAATGCATGCTATCCCCTAAACTGCATTACTGTGCCTGTAAAATACCTACCCTATATAATGCATGCTATCCCCTAAACTGCATTACTGTGCCTGTATATTACCTACCCTATAGAATGCATGCAATCCCCTAAACTGCATTACTGTGCCTGTAAATTACCTACCCTATATAATGCATGCTATCCCCTAAACTGCATTACTGTGCCTGTATATTACCTACCCTATAGAATGCATGCTATCCCCTACACTGTATTACTGTGCCTGTATATTACCTACCCTATAGAATGCATGCAATCCCCTACACTGTATTACTGTGCCTGTATATTACCTACCCTATAGAATGCATGCAATCCCCTACACTGTATTACTGTGCCTGTATATTACCTACCCTATAGAATGCATGCTATCCCCTACACTGTATTACTGTGCCTGTATATTACCTACCCTATAGAATGCATGCTATCCCATATACTGCATTACTGTGCCTGTATATCACCTACCCTATTTAATGTTTGCTATCCCCTACACTCTATTACTGTGCCTGGATATTACCTACCCTATAGAATGCATGCTATCCCCTATACTGCATTACTGTGCCTGTATATTACCTATCCTATGCATGCTATCTACTATACTGCATTACTGTGCCTGTATATTACCTATCCTATAGAATGCATGATATCCCCTATACTGCATTACTGTGCCTGTATATCACCTACCCTATAGAATGCATGCTATCCCCTATGCTGCATTACTGTGCCTGTATATTACCTACCCTATAGAATGCATGCTATCCCCTATAATACATTACCGTGCCTGTATATTACCTATCCTATGCATGCAATCTACTATACTGCATTACTGTGCCTGTATATTACCTACCCTATAGAATGCATGCTATTCTCTATACTGCATTAAATACCACTATATAAATTGCTGTACCTGTATGGTGCGTTACTCTATCTGTATCAATCTAATCTATACTTTCCTACTATACTTCATTATTGTATCTGTATATTACATTAAATACCATTATTATATCTACCCTATATAATGGATGCTATTCCATTATATAAATTACTGTATGTTACATTAAATACCAGCATCTTGCCTACCATGCATTTCCACTATACTTCATTACTGTATCTGTATATTAAATACCCCAAATAATGCATGCTCTCCCAGTGTATTGCACGATTATTGTGTTAAATACTGGTATACTTCTTACCCTACTCCCACTATATACATTACTGTACCCGTATATTACATTAAATGCCTTATATAAAAACCTATATATTGATAGTTAATATTTGTTGGTGATCTTATGCGTTTCTCCAACCAGCTTCCACAGAAGTCTTCACAAACAGCTGGTATAGTTAGACAAGCATAGCACATATCGTACCAGTATAATATACACCAAATGCCAGTGTAATCCATAACCTATATAATGCATGCCTATCCCACTATGCTAGACTACTGTACCTGTATATTGTTTTAAATAATTGTGTAATGCATTCTGATGAAGTCTTTATATCATTAGAATTTAGTTAGCCCAATAATAATATCTATCATTAGAATACCTTTTATCCCAGAATAATACTCTTTAAATCATTACAACACCTTTTATACTAGAATAATATCTATCATCATAGTACCCTTTATAGCAGTATAATACCCATTAAATTATTATTGAAACCTTTTATACCAGAATAATATATAGCCTGCAGAATATGTTGTGTCACGCGAAAAATATATAGTTCACCAATATTATACCCTCTATAGCAGTATTACAGTATTTACTTCAACGCTGCATTGAGATTTATCTCGGTTTCCAAGAGCTTCCTGGGGAGCATGTCGGAAATACTTTTTCACTGGTTCATATTTTAAGAAATCTATACCAGAAACTGGATTGAAAAATAAACAGCAGCAGGTCATCTACTTAAACTGTGATTTTAGTTTCTGTGTGGCAGATATTTTCAGGGATTTTGGTCCAGGGGAGGATCTGATGGGTTTTGTTTTAGTTTTTTTAAATTCTATATTGACGGAACTGTGAAAGAGAAAGCACCTCGACCCACTTTCTCTTTGTAGGGTGGAATAGCAGGTAGTGAGCAATAAAAAATGCGTTGGGGAGTGTGGGCGTCAACGAGTCAAGCAATGTGAAGGGTGCGTCTGGAGTCGAGCATCACTTATTTTAGCACAGTGGTGGAATGTACAATTGCACTGGAGCACTGTAATTGATTAAACAAGTCTCGTTTACTGAGATGGATCGTGCAGGTCAGGGCTTGACAAAGATCTGTAGATTTAAGAAAAGCCCAACAGACCAATTCAGGGCCCACCCTAGTTAATTTTAGGAGCCAGGGAATTGTACTTCCATAGCGTTCTATGTAAAACAACCAAAACATGTAGGAGCCAGCAGCAGGGATTTCGGCTCCCTGGCTCCTGGAATTTCTCACGGTCTCGTTCAGATGCCGATACTAAATCCCCACAGGTCAGGTATCTAGCTATAGCCAGTTCCCATCAGATTCCTTTCATCAATAGGCCACGTACCATGTTGGGTTCATGCATGCTGTGAATGATATCAGGATGGAGATGTCACAGTGCTGATGGGTTATTGTAACCCCCATCCTCCAACATCTCTTGCTGGAATATATACACAGGTTATTTAAATGATTCAACCCTGAACCAAAGACTTTTTTTTTATAAATATGCATGCACTTGTTAAATTATTAACCTTTTGCAGGGTTTCACCTGGTGATCTCTTCTCCATCAACCAGTTATTATGAGAAAAGCATCACCTGCGACATCAGCACCACACACATACACAAAGGATCTCCCCTATAATGAGGCATGGGGATGCACTGGGCTGGAAGCTGTATGTTTAGAATGACCAGTCATTACAGGTATCAAGGTGTAGACAGTGACAGGTAACCAGCAATGGGAGAGACGGACAGATACCTAGCAGTGGGACAGAGGGATGGGTATCCAACCGAGGAAGAGCATGACAAGAGCCAGCAATGCAAGAGATTGATGGGTACCCAGCAGGGGAGCAGAGTGATGGGTGTCCAGCAGAATGACAGGTATTTGGCAGGCTAGAGAGTGACTTGTACCCAGCAGTGGGAGAGATTGAGTGGTAAACAGCAGAGGTAGAGAATGACAGGTACCCAGCAGGGAAGAGAGAGACTGGGCTATAACAGAGCAGGTGGGTGACAGAGGTACTAGTGAGTGATGGGTACCAATAACGTAGAAGAGGTACTCAGCAGGGGAGAGAATGATTGGTACGTATATAGTTTTTATATTTTTTTGGTACACTATATTTTTATTTTATTGTTACACCTTAAAGAATGTGTGAAACTGAGGCAATACAAAGCTAAAAAATGCAAATTTGCAAAGTTACAGTAATGTGTATTTATTTATGCAGCAGATTGTACAGAATTTATAGGGGTGATACAGACTGGCAGAGCCATACATGATCTATAGAGAGAGAGGCCTGATTTCAGCACTGAAGAGACCCAGACAGTGTATAATCAGTATAATGTGCACACAAATCCCTTTCACATAATGTGTTCTATCCTGCTTCCAGGGTCTTCTCAATGGATTAATGTATTACCGACCAGATGATCCGGTGGATTACTTGGAAAACTGTCTGCAGAAAGTGAAAGAGCTGGGGGGATCGGACAAGGTCAAGTGGGACACGTTTGTGGGTCCAGACAAGAGAAACCTACCCCCTCTGAATGGTGGACAAGCCAGGAGGTCCTTCTTCAGAAATGGTAATGTTTGGATATAACCACTGGTTTTATACTTTGTCACAGAGCTATTTAGCTTTTTGTTGTTGTGCCCGAGGCAAGAACAGAAAAGCTCCCATTAACACATAGTTAACCAGAAAATGAGGATAGTGCTGTGCAGTTTGCATCAGTACCGTATATAGTTAGCCAAGCTCCCATTAACACATAGTTAACCAGACAATGAGGATAGTGCTGTGCAGTTTCCGTCAGTATACAGTTAGCCAAGCACTGACTGGTGTATAGTGTAGCTCCCATCCATATATAGTTAGCCAGACAGTGATGGTACTCTCAAAACCTACTGCTACAGTGGATTACAATATCTATGATGCTCAGCCAGCTATAATTACTGCGGTTTCCTATATGTAGTGCCTCATTTGCCACATCTTCGCTACATCTCTGCCTTATTTGCCCCCAAATTGGCAAACTTTATACTCATATTCCCAGCTAGCTGCGTGTTTGATGCCTATATATATATATATATAGTCTCATGATATTAAAGTCAGATTTATACTGGTGTCAGCCATCTTGCTTTTCTAGCAGACTAGTTATTACTGCGATTTAGAATTATATGCATGTTTTAGAATTGCTTGTATCATTTAATCTGCGGCATTAGTAGACAGTATCAGGACTGGTTCTGATGGACTGGACCAGGATTCTAACAGACTGTTCTCCTATTATTTCGGCGCAGTGTTACCCGAAACTGGTAATTTTTCATATCGGCGCTATGACCGGCTGCCGCCAATTCACCAATTCTCCATCGAAAGTGACACGGACCTGTCAGAAACCGCAGAGCTGATCGAGGAGTATGAAGTGTTTGATCCATCAAGACCTCGTCCGAAAATCATACTGGTCATTGGTAAGTCTCTGGTTTACCTATTTGGTCACAGAGTCGCCCCATGGCTCCATTACTGCTGCCAAGTACACATTCCTTCCGTAAGGCTCAAAAACGCCAAACCCCGCCCCTTCTTAACTCGCGTAGTCACAAGTAGAAGTATTAAAGGGACCCTGTCATGTACACATTGTTTACACTTTGAATGGAGATAAAAAAAAAAAAAATGACCTGTACATTGTGTTATCAGAATTGCAAGCAAATGCATAGAGTAAGAGAAAAAAATGATGTGTCTGTTTATGACATTACTGTGTGGCATTTCTCACTGGAAGCTGCCCATTTGAATGCCAAGCCACACATTCTTCATTTCTGCGTTTGAAATCCTGCTGACACAATCTGCAGATAATTTCTGATCACTCTTTTTATTCTCGGTATAAAAGACACGTTATGGTGATGGGGTCCCTTTAATTGGTTCACAAAACACCCATTTAACCTTCAACATTCTATGACCTTTATATTCAGAATGTTTTGTATAAAGATTCAAGGATTGACTTGCTGATTTAGCTGAATGGGTGGTCTGGAATGTTCCTTGATCCCCATTAACCCACACAGGCCCCCCGCGAGTTGGTCTCTCTCTCGAGGGTCTGAATCCAAATAAAGTTGTTGTCTTTCGGTAGTTACCCACGGGATGTCCTCTCCTGGGTATATTACGTTCCCCCGAACTCTTCCAGATGTTTTTTTTTTTCGATATACAATGATCAATCTGTGGCCAGGACTGTCCGCTCCGCCGATTGTCTTCAACAGACTCTTTTTAAATAGTTAATTACTTTCCTTCAGTCTTCAGAATACTTCTGCCCCCCCCCCCCCCCCCTTCTGACCTGAATACAGTTTGAATGTTTGATGAATCTGTGGCTTTGCCAATGTCCCCTGTTTACAAGTTTACAGGCAGAACAAACACTGTCACTGGCAGAGCTTCCCGGATCGGAACACCCGCCCTTAAATAAAAAAATTTTATGGAAAATTACGTATAAAGACTGTGTATTTCACATCAATAAACCCTATGCTGGCTTCTAATAAGAAATTGGCAACACAGGGTACTATACAGATCTTTAGCATCACCACTGAAAAATAGAACAGTCATTTCCGTAAAAACAAAGGGGGGACGTGTTTGGGATGTATAACGGCAATTGCGCTTTTTTATAACTCCCGGATGTGGGGCAATCGGCGTGTGTGCTGTGTTTATGCATGCCCCCTTTGTGTTATGGCTCGTATTAGGGGTTAGTTTTAGTGCTAGGGGTTAATTTTATTATTAGTATTTGGATTAGGGGTTTGTGTTAAGTTGGGATAAGCCCTCCCTAACACTGAACATACGGAACTGGTTATCCATAGAGAATACAATTTAATATCATTTTCGTAAAAAAAAAGGACATATTGTAAATGGTAAAATTACCGATATAAAAGTTTTTAACAGAGGTTTGATAACAAGGAAAGACTTCTTATGATTGGACCTGACGCGTTTCGCCTGAGAAAGGCTTCATCGGAGATTGTGAATGGTGGTAGGTAAGTAGTCTCCTAAAATAATAACTTTCGATAAAAAATGTAAAAATACATAATCACAAACCAGAATGGCAATAATAATATGCAAACTTGGACCAACCAACGCTGGATTAGGGGTTCAGTTATGCACCAAAATGGCAGCGGTGAGGGTCAGCGCTGTAACATTCGCAATCAAACTGCCTCTCGGAAAAGCGCGGCAAAGAACAGTCATTGACCCCAGGGCAGTATGGGAGATGTAGTCCTCCAAGAGTAGGAGAGCTGTACCACTGCACTCCATTCACACTGTGAATACTATTTGGCTGACAGTGCCTCTTTAACAATAAATGCTCTGTCTTTTTAAGAATTCCCCCCCTTTTGAGAAACATAACCCGTTGCATGCCACAGGGGTCCGCATCAGGATGCTAAACAGCGTGATATTTCTCATATAAACCATTATTAAACTTCCGGCAAATTTGCAATCAGCCATAAATAGATGACATTTAGTGCAATAGCAGAGGATTTACACATGCTCTTCTGTTGGTTTATATACATGTCTCCCCCTTCCAGGGGATCGGGGATAAAAATAGTCTCTTTGTTTCATCAACTCAGGGGGTCCTGGAAGCGGAAAGGGGACTCAAAGCCTGAAAATAGCCGAGCGCTACGGCTTTGAGTATATATCGGTTGGCGAATTGTTACGGAAAAAAATCCACAATACCAGCAGCAACCGAAAATGGAGCCTGATTGCAAAAATAATCACCACCGGCGAATTAGCCCCGCAGGTACCCCGTTCTTGCCATGCACACTTCACTTGACCTTCATTTTTAATGACCTTTGAAAGAGTGGCTGTGACGGACGCTGGGCTTTCCTCTTTTCTCTAACAGGAAACTACAATTACTGAAATAAAACAGACATTGATGCAAATTCCTGACTCGGAAGGAATCGTTATAGATGGCTTCCCCCGGGATGTCGCACAAGCTCTCTCTTTCGAAGATCAGGTAAGACCCCTTTATTAGCCTTATATAATATAGCGTCGGACGCCGCTGGCTTCTCTCAGCTGGCTGAGGGCGGGTGTCTGTCTGCAGCGTGGTGAAGGGCCCATTTGTTTGGAGAGGACTGTCAGTCTGTTAGAACAGTTTTTCCCATCTGTTGTCGAGATGTGTCCTGCGTTATACTCTTGCTTAATAAGCAGTTATTGTGCATACAATCTGTTGGAAACATTGGCCAGACTCAGACTATCGAGTGGCAGAAGGTTTCTTATCTTTTGTGAAAGGACAACTGTCGGGAAAAAAAGTAATTTCTGCTTAATTAAAAGATTTACGTTTAATTTAGGCATTTTAAATAGAAATGCTTCAAAGAAAGAATATAAATAAAGCACCTTATTGAGCCCTCTCTATTTGTACACAGTTATCAGGGGGTGGCCATCTTGACTCAGATGGGTCAGATCTTCCTTCCCCCAAACAACATGTCTGCTCCCTCATAGAGCTATACAAGCACAGAGGGCTCAATAGGGTGCTTTATTCAAATTCTTTGTTTAAAGGATTTCTACTTGAGGTCATCTTTCAATTAAAGTTATTTATAGCTATATACTTAAATGCAGGATTCTTCTATGTGCAAATTTTGGGGACATTATTGCAAAATAATTGGTCAATATTTACCTGACGGGTTTTTCAACATGAAATCAATGGCTGTGTAATGTTCCCAGGAGGGATTCCTGTAGCTGAATGACATAAAGGAGGAGCACTGTACAAAAACTGCATTTTCTGGCATCCTGCGAAGAATATTATAATAACCATCTATTGTAGTTGATAGCACCACCTCTCTTGGCAGTGAGTTCCATAACTTTATTGTCCTTACTGTAAAGAATCCCTTCCTTTGCTGTCTATGAAATCTTTGCTCTTCCAGTCTCAGGGGATGACCTCTTGTTCTTCCAGGGCTACAGTCAGTAAAATATAGACTGGTCTGCAATCTTTATTCCACTCCGTACTGCCCAGGAGCGTGCATTTATCATATGTCCTTATATCTCTGAATGGTACAACGGGAGTAAAAGTGTGTTCAAGTCATGTTATGGTTTGGAAGGTAATATGGCATGTAATTCTGTGTATCCAGGAGTCTTTATTGCACCAGGTAAGCTTGTCTCACGCTCAGCTGGTTGGTTTAATACATTTATTACACTGGTGACTATCCGGTGAATCTCAATTTCATGGACTGGGACTATTCATTAAGGGACACTCTGGAGGAGCCGGGGTCGTGTTGAAAAAGACACACATCCGTCTTAAAAAAGTAGGAACTATGGAAAACTTTAAGAACGGGAAACTTCACCATAAATAATGTTATAATACTGCTTCTGTCCAGCACTCCTAATCTGGGCGTTATCATATTCCTGCTTGAGTACAGGTGCAGTTCTGTTCAACAGAAGCCTGAACATTTTTTTTTACTGGCTACAGGCAAAATGAGATTCTGATTAGTGACGGGATATTGATATATGAGGTGTTTATTAAAAAACCAAAAAGACAAATACCCCTGAAAGTGTATCAAGGATGTATCTGATCATAGATGTTGGTGATGTAGCAATGGGATTATTGCATTAGACCTATTTGTTGGAGCTGTATTTAATTCAGGCTTTCTGGAGATAAATGTTGGACCACATATGTGAGAGTTATATGACTGAGTTAAAAAAACTGACCAGAGGCCGTGTTATTACATCTGAATTTATCAGAAATTAAAAAAAAAGAAAAAGGAATTGATAATTGGATTGTATCTATTACTTGCACAAGAAAACTGATGATTTGCCATAAATCGGATATCCTCAAACATTGCTGCTTGGGCAACAGTCCTAGAGCAAGGTGTCTGGCAAGAATAGAGAGGGGTTGTACTAGAATTTGGGACTGGAGCAAGTTAGAATTATGGAAAAATTGGATTGGAAAAACTCAACCCCATAATGCGACTATAAGATAGAACTGAGACGGGTTGTAGAAGTGATAGACCTCTCTCTCGATGGTATTATCTCATGAGGTGTAGTGTACTATTTGAGTGTTAAATGTTTAGTACATTGCAACAGGAGCAAAGCGCAAAAATCGTTTTATATAATATATTTGCGTTTTTTTAGTACATGCCCCTCTGTATCACCTAGACACAGCTTGAACTGTGAATTGTAGAGAATAAAAAATGATTGAAAATGATCTTTACATGGTTTGCCTATTGAAAAGCCGCTCATTTGCATACCATGCCACAGGTGATGTCAGAAATAGGAGACTCTACAGATATTTAAAACACATTTTTCGACAGATTTAGGCATTTGGTTGCAATTCTGATAACACCATCATTTCATTTAATGTTTTATTCTCTACATTCACAGTTTGAGCTGTGTTCAGGTGATACAGTCCCTTTTAATAGAAACACTTTAGCAGTGATACAGACTAATTAGCATTAAGGGACTGGCTATTAAGAGAAGGCTTTACAGATGGCCAGGAGACATAAAGAGAAGAGACAAGTCATTATGGATTCTAAAAGAGCATCGGGCAGGTTGGCCAATCCCAGTCCAGGATAATGACAGCGGTCTCCGTGTTTAGCATGCCATGCACTCTGCCAGCCACTGACTTACTGAATTTCATGCAGCCAGGCATCTGCCAGACAAGATTTCCTCTAATCTCTATATTAAGGAGTGTGTCTGAAATCCTAAGACCTTTCCAAGCCCAAGATCACAGGCTGTGGCTGGGAAATGGGTCCCTATATTTACCCCAAGGCTGCACAATTCTAAAACTGACGTGAAGAAGTCACTAGAAAATTGTGTGCATTCGCTTCTCCCGGCTCAGAAACCGTCTTACGTGGAGAGACTAGCATCTGTTTATATATACAGTCCACCTTGCGCCAGAGAATCCTTAGCAGAGGGGGGCAATGCATGCGATGGAGGCACCAGGGCAACTGATGAGAATGGGGCCATGAATTAGGGTATTACTATGGGTCTTGTATGGTCCTTATGTAAAAGAAGTGTCAGTGCTGCATATTGTAGAGAACCCAAAGGGAAAGATTTATGTGTTAGGGGCTGAAAGATCTGCGGAGGGTAAAGACCCCATGAATATGGCTGAAAGCTGTGCAATACACACAATACAAACACATATTAAATACCAAACATAATTATAAAGTGCAAACCTGGGAAGAACTACAAGTGAAACCAATGGAATGTTCCTGCTGATTATATCATTATAGATTATTATATATAACCACAATGGTTTCCCAGGTGTCTGGAGGGCATGTACCGTAGTTTCTTTTAGATAAGTGGGTTGGGTTAATTAGTCGTCACACCCAGGTTTGCCCCATTTCCCTTTTCCCATTTTCGTCTCTTTCTGTTCCCATGGTTGGATCAGTATGATGCTTTTTTATCTGGTCTTCTGTATGCATCACAATGGGGGGTGTTTGTGGGATGGGTGCTTAAGGGATCTTGGCATTTAAATCTGCAGATACAACTAGGGGAAATTGATCCTCCCCTTAGCCACCAGGGCTTGGTCTAGGACACTTGGTGGCAGCGAATAACCCTAATCCAGTTGAACTGTCAGCTGCAAATAGTAACCCCCAATAATATAACCCCCTCTTGCCCTAAAAGTATCCCCTAACCCTAAGTCTCAAACTAACCCTAACCCCAATACTAACCCTAAAACTAACTCCAATCCCCAACACTACCCCTAAAACTAACCCCTAAATCTAACCCCTAAGCCTACTACTAACCCTGACACCCTGATACTAACACTAAACAAGCCCTAAAACTAACCTGCTCCCCCTAACCACACCTGCATCGACAGAGCACCTGCATAGTTGTCAACTGTCCCGGTTTTGCCGGGACAGTCCCGTTAAAACCAAGATTGTCCCGGGGAATTCTCATCCACGGGACAATCCTGGCAATTTGCACAGTTTTAGCGCGATCGCAGGTCACGTCACTCACGTGACGTCATCGCGACCCCTGCAGTTCAGCCTGTGTGAGCAAGCCCTGCCACAGCTATGAAGCTGCCAAGAAGATCTGTCCCATTCCTCCGGAGCTTGCTGTGTGGAACCGGGTTACATTATCCATGGGGGACAATTTAGTGATGTTCTACAGACATTCACAGACCTTGCAGACGTTGGTCTCTGAATATACTGACAAGACAGCTGCTGTACACTGAAGCAGCTGCTAGAAAACAAACCTCGGTTTAATTGAAAAAGGAACAGATTAGAGGATTTTTTATTACCCTATTTTAATAAAAAAGGGCTGAACAAAAAGCAGGTAGAAGAGCAGGGGAGATCTCTGCTGTAAATCTATGTTAACAAAACTCAGTAATGAAATTTCAAAGATCAATATGATCAGATTTAATAACCTGCTACAATGCTAGAATGGAAAGTAAGGAATGGTAACATGTCGCAGGGGGAGAAGTGGATACAAAAATAGAAATAGGGAAATCTAGGACCCACCATCCCCATGGCTGACAAATAAATTGTTTCCACTTGTTCTAAAAGCTGGTAAACACTGGCATCTCTTCCTATACTTGAAAAAGTGGGTGTGAACAGCACAGAAGGTGGGTGTGGCTTTTCAACAGGGTCATCCCATGCTAACAGTGTATCAGTTTGGGGGATACTATGTATCAGTTGATGTGCGGTGAATTAACAGTCTCTGGGTGTGGTCATGTTGGGAGTGGGCGGGGCTACATTACCTGCTATGGGCTGCAGTGGCCACTTTCTTCCTCCGTCCTCTACATTCCGAAGATGCTCAAGAGGAAATGTTGCATGACTTTTAGGACGCAAGGAAAGTTTTATATTAAATAATTTTATTTTTGTTGGAATTGAAGTGTTTGACAGGTGGCCAATGACCTAGTGTCATGAAAGGTGCAAACAAATTACAACAAAAGTACAGAAAATCAATGATCTGCCTTTAAGATTAAGACATGGGTGGCGGGTAAATCAGTCTCGTACTTACGGTGTTTAACTGCCTTTGACGTATTGATTTGTCTGTCTGGATATTCAGTGAACGTGAGTCAGGTTTAGGCGTCTGATAGATGGCAGTGGATAATTAGTTAGTTTACTGTATTCAAATTAAGAACCAGTTAATCAAGAAGCTTCGTTTAAGAAAGAGAAACATTTCTGTTTCAATTTCCCTTTTAATAGTAAGACAGATGGGCCTAATCCTGCTTGTGGGTAAAATACAATTCCCATGAGCCTTTGCAAGATATTGGCTCACCATAGCCTGACTGAGGGTATTCTGCCATAAAACTAAAATGATCAAAGAGACACAGGGGGTCATTTATAAAGGTCATTCCTAAAAGTGGAGCAGTCACCTCGGAGACCATGTTCACTTTTAGAGCTCTGCCCCAGAATTACACCCAGTGGGGTAATTTAATAAAGGAAATTTATCGAGCAAAGTTTTAAAAGTAGGGCAGTGTCTATAAAAAAAAAAAAAAAAAAAGAAAGATGGTGGGGGCGCCAAGTGTGTCGCATTCTCAAATAATATGTATAAACAAGGCCTACCAAAGAGTGAGCATGCTGCAAGAGCAGTGTAATTGGCTATACAGTGTATACAAAAACTGCCTGTGCTTCTCACCCTAATAAAGTTGGCAACAATTATATAAAGATCATATACCATATTTGCTCGATTATAAGACAAGGTTTTTTGGGAAATTCAATTTTACTGCGGGATTGTGGTTCCAAGCCCTGTGAGCTCTATTGAGTGAATCAGTAACAATAATCTCTGCATGTCGGTCTTCATTTGATACATTTCCAGTTTGACCCGTAATCAGTTAACTTAATTAAACTATCCAATGAATTGGCCATAAGATTCTAAGTTCCGACTAGACCTCAAATTTGAGCCACTCAGAGACCACAGAATGGGATCCTCCCAAATTGGGCTGATATTGAATAAGATTAAAATCCTAAATGTTTTCTTTTTTTTTTTTTTAAACCTGACACATTAATTAATTAAAATAAATAAAAACTTTTTTTTAATCAAAAATGAAAAATGCTAAAATTAATGTAAATATACTATTATATATGACATTAGTATATTATAATTTTATATACATATTTTTGTTTTTGAGATATGTTTACTGTAATTCTTCTGCACTTTTCTGGTTTAATATCTTTTTTTTAATTATTTTTCAATAAAAGAGATTCAGGGAGGGGGAGGGCTACAGCCGGAAGAAAGGGGAAATTGGGTACAGGAAGCAGTGCAGTAATGATACAACATATTTCATACCAATATCCATCAAGATCAAATTATCGTTAGGCGCATCTCGGTGTCTATCTGAGTGGACCTTGGAACAATGAGGCAATTAGAGTCCCATGGCTTAACATCGAGTTCCAACAAAGGTTACTGCATGTGGGTGCCCCGGGGAATTAACACCAGGCATTCCCATGGGGCCTCTCGTAGAGTTATACTAGCTTAGGAACTGTTTATCTGGTATAAAATAAGGATTGGGATCCCTTTAACCCCTTCGTGACGCATGGTACTTGTGTCCCAAACGACGCAAGCACCAAAACGTCACGATTTGTTCCTGGCCACCGATCACAAGGTGGCAGAGACCCGATCAGGGTCTTAATAGACCCTGTGGGTCCCTGCCAAAAAATCGTGAGACCTCCGGACGTCTACATTTTCCGGCTACAGTACCGGCTACATTTTCCCTGTCAGACTGAGGCCACTCAATGTGGCCTCATCTGACAGGTGGGATCCCGCTGTAAGTGCCTGCAGCGGGATCCGAAAACAGCTCATCGCGGGAAGCCGCGATGAGCTGTTTAGTACAGGACGTACTATGCCGTCCTAACGACTTTAAGGCACTTAAAGTCAGGACGGCATAGTACGTCATAACTTCACGAAGGGGTTAAGGGGGTACGTTGGAGTTTGGGGAGGGGGTCTTTTGCACTTTTCTGTTCATTTCTCCAGCTAATATCTTGAGAATTGAACTTCCAATAATTCAGTAATTTCAGACCAGCCATATTGGGTAGCGAAACTGCGTATTTCTCGACATTTTGGCTTCATTCCCTGATCTGGCTTCACTTCGGGCCAGATCAGAGAATATTGAGTAGACCCTTCCAATTTTTTCAGTCTTCACGCAGATGTAGTCATCATTTTTTTTTTTTATACTCTTAATTTACCAAACGTTTGTAGTGTGATTGTGCATATATTTGACTTTTTTAATCGCACCCCCAATGCTAATAATTATCAATCCGTGTCAGTAATTTTTTGTACGTGATCCTCTACGCATAAGAAGTGTGATCATGCTGGTGTATATTAAATGTCATTTAGCGCATATATATGTAAGAAAGCACTATGCATTCAACAATTCACTTTTACATGTTGAATTTTGAATAGTGGTGTAATTTATACATAGTTAATTATTTGTCTTCTATTTGAATTAAACAGTGTTAACGGAGCTACATTTAGTTAATTAATTCAGTTCTTACAAATAACTATTTCCAGCATATTTTGTACCTTGTAATGGAGCAATAGCAATGATTCTGCATTCTGAAATACAGGTATAATATCCCTCATCCAAAAATCCATTATCCCAAAATATTTTGGATTTTGCTCCACGTTGCAAATTCCACACACCTATCAGAATGCAAGCGCACAACAGTTTATTCAGTGTCCAGCCCCCTTAAGCTGTGATATAGCCTTTCCATGCATGCTCAGATCCCCCCACAAAGGGTAATACAATGACACGTGTGCAGACCTGACAAGCCAAAGGCAAGTTCCCTACGATGCCTCACATCACAGCTACATCACAGTAACAGGGATTTATTTACTCTATACAGTATTTAGTATTTACATTGATATTACTGGATTTCATGAGAACTGAGGGGCTTTAATACATCTTACTGATGGTCATTCAAAATCTTCTGGTCCTAAGCATTTTGGAAATGGGATACTCAACCTGTAACATAATTCACAAATATTTTAAAAATGTTTTACAGCGAAGAGGCATTTCTTTTGTGTGATCCAAACAGTAAGTTCTAGACAGACATGAAATACATAATGGATGTAATACTATGGACTCTAGTGTTAAATAAAAATATTTAAAAAAGAAAAGGGAAATACAAATTAAGGTTGTAGAAGTAGCAAGGGATTTCTCTGACTTGTATAAATACCTACATGTGTCGTTTTCTATATAAATATTTATATTAATATTCAATTATTATAAAAATATTTGCATGTATTAAAAGGAGCATTTCTGTCTTCTTAACATGTTTAATTTAATCACAAATACCAGGCTTTTTCCTGCTGCTAATCCACTCAGCTCATCAGGATTTAGCTTAAGCCTGGGAGTAAAAAAACTAAACAAAACAACAACAATCAAAGTGTCTCTCACTGTGCTACTCACATGCATCGCACAGGAGCCGGTAGAAAATGTGCACCCAGAGGCTTGTCCACCAGCTGAGCAAAGTCCTAACCTGTGTCTGCATTACCTGCTGGTTACTAGAATCAGTGTAGATGGAAATGTACTAACAATCAAAACTGAAAAATAGTGTCCTTCTCCGATTATTTGCATCCTTTGGATATTTTTAGTATGATTGTAGGGTCTTTGCGAATAAGTCTCCCGTATCGCGCACAGTACGACCTCAGTGCAAATATATATATATAAAAAAGTGACGTATTAAGCAATTACAGAAAGTTATGCTGTCGACTAGCATCTTGTTACAGCTTATAAATAATCCAGATTTAATTTGAAGCCTCTGTTCTCCTGTGGACACTGTTAGTTTTGGAGGCTGAGTACCCAGCACAGCCTTTCACAATAATTTATAGAAAACATTTTGGCAGCTGGGTATAGAATTGATAACAAAATAAATATAAAGATGTATTCAAATACCAATTTGTGATGTTATTTATTTAAATACTGGTGGTGGTGGGGGGGGGGGGGTAAATCATGGGCGTATGCAAGTGTTGGATTCAGTATAGGTTTAGAGCAGGAGGGAAGAGTATTTGACGGGGGGGGGGGGGGGGAGTGAGAGAGAACAGAAATGCGGTGGGGACCAAAAAATCTAATACCTTTCATGATTGTAATGGTATAAACAAATACAATAAAAATACGTAGAGTGAAACAAATACAATAAAACAGTTAGACTATAAAAGTTCTATGGAGTCAACACTAGGGTTGCCACCTGGCCGGTATTTTACCGGCAGGCCGGTAAAAAATTGGCATCAGGCCAATGTTAAGTCTATGGAGACAGTACCAAGGCCGGTATTTTTTTGAAGGAAAGGTGGCAGCCCTTGTCAACACTGATATGGCCCCTTTTATATTAGCAGTAGATATGCAAGTACCAGCGCTCTGACATGCAGCCCGATTTTTGTACTTGAAATTGAGCTTCTTTCGCCAGTGGGTGGCGGAGATTTGAGTGCAATTTTAGGCACACTTGTGCAAAGAGCGCCGCACCAAGCCAGACGTTCGGGCCTGGCACAGGTAGTGCGCAGGAGTCCGTGTTATACACTATTAAGTGCTGTTTCCATACTTGCCAGCTCTGTATGTCACGGTGCAAGGATTAAAAATGGATGGAGAGTAAAGGGGCGGAGTTACGCTTGGCAGCATGACATCACACACGGCTGGAGCTTATTTACATGCATATAGACTGTGTATGTGACATACACAGGTTATATTAAACGCTGCCTGTGCTCAGCACCTGGGACAGGTTCCAAAAAAACAGGACTGTGTTAACAAATTCAGGATTGCTGGCAACTAAGTATTTCTGTGTGTGCCGCTGTTATACATCTCCCCAATTATTCATTCTTTGGTTTGTTTGGTGTTTTTGTTTTTATACTATATCTTGTTTCTTCTCTCTCCATGTCTCTGAGGTATAATCACATTAAGTTTACCAGCTCATAGACTGTAACATTACTGTTGCTGTGACAATCAGAGCAGACAATTCTCACAGCCAATGAACAGATACAAGGACAAGTGCATCTCTCACCAGTGTCCCTGTATTCTCGGAACTCGCAATTTTACATGTGTAGGAGGGGATCATCACGTGGTTCTACTCAATAAACAGGGAATTGAGATGGGAAATTCAAACTTAAAGGGACAGTCTAATCCCCAAACTCACTTTGGTGCAAGATGAAGATCACTGCTTGGATAGCGCACAGGCTTTTTTCCCCAGTGTGATTTGATGCAGGCATTCTGTATAAATCACATTTTTTAGGATTTGACTCAAGCCCTCCCCCAGTGATTACTCTGCATGTTTACTACAGGTGCAGCAGCACTGATTATATAGAGATTGAGAATATATATTTTTGTTTCTTTAGTCAATTCCTGCACTGCAGGAATACAATCCATTGTGTGGAATCTAGGTAGCCTTGCTCTTGTACACATTGAGATGATGGAGTCATTAATTAATGCATTCAGCTACTTCACTGTGTGCCTGATCTTTCTAATTTTTGCACTCTCAGTAAAAACAGCACCCTCTTAACATTAAACACTTGAGCCACTAAGAATCCTCCAACGCGCTGCAAGGGAATTATTATTGTTTAAGTAGCACATAAAAGTGATACTTAATCCTCAATACAAATCCCAGACCTCCTGTGGCCATCCCCCCCCCCCCCCCCCGTCTTTTATGAATAAAGCTAGGGCTGTATTCATGAAAGAGTGAGTTGACAAGAGAATTTCAAACTTAAGACCAAAGTAGCCAAGTTGTAAAAATTCTCCCATTCTACTTTGGTCTTGAGTTTTTAAATTCCCTTGTCAGTTTCCTCTCTACAGTAATAAAATCCCTAGACTCAGACTATTGTGCATTTCCCCCTTAGAACGTTGTAAATTGCAGGGAATTGACAAGGGAATAGCAATCGCAAGGCCAAAACAGAGTTTGAATGGGAGAATTGTTCTAGTTTGACTACTCTGGCCTTAAGTTTGAAATTATTTTGTCAATTCCCTCCTCTCTTTGTGAATACAGTCGTTAGTAGCTTGCTCATTGTGACTGCTTTTTCTTTTTGTATTTTCGTTAGATTTGCACGCCAGATTTAGTGGTATTCCTCGCCTGCGCCAACCACAAACTGAAAGAGCGTTTACAGAACCGCGCCGAACAGCATGGCCGACCGGACGACAATCTGAAAGCCATCCAGAGGAGGTTGATGAACTTCGAACAGAATGCCGTCCCTCTCGTTAACTTCTTTCAAGAAAAGAGTCTTATCATGACGGTGAGTAAACTCAAAGTCGATATTCAAGTGATGTTTCCCCCGTAACGGCTAGGGAACATTATCTGTGCAGAGCAGTGGTGTATCTTGGTCTTGTGCTGCCCTAGGCAGACAGAATTCGGGAACCCCCCTCCCCCCACGTTGCACACCCACGACATGCCCCTTCACCCAGCTTGCACACCCACGACATAGAAACATAGAATGTGTCGGCAGATAAGAACCATTCGGTCCATCTAGTCTGCTCCCTTAGCCCATTACATGCCCCATCACCCACATTGCACACACACATCCGCAGGTGTGCATGAAAGCATGTCCAACTCTACATTTCTTATCACTGGTTTAGCTATACATTGTGCAGGGACAAACCTGGTGAGTTTGCCCAGCGTGGTTTTGTTTTTTTTCCACGGGCAGTAATACTAATGCCGGAAATCTGCGCGATTGCTTAATACTTTAATCCAGGATTCTGGCAAGCAAGGACGGTCGCTGTGGCTAGCAGAAGCCTGACAGGTCTCAAACTGTCGGCAGCAGGATGGTAAAAGGGATGCAGCGTCTGTAGTGTTAAACTTGCAGCCTCCCCGCTGCCATGTAAATCTCCTACAGAGCGCACTGTGACTCATCCCGTCTTGTTATTTCTCACCATCTGTTCTGTGATACGATTTGAAATGTAAAGGTACATTGTGTATAATAACGCCGCGCCATCGCTGACTTACTTGGTTGTTTTCTTAGCAAAAGCGAAGACCAGACATGAAACTGATCCCATTTTGTGTGTGTGTGGGGGGGGGGGGGGGGGTGGATTTGTGTGAGGGGGGCGGATTTGTGGGGGGGGGGTGGCGGATTTGTGTGGGGGGCGGATTTGTGTGAGGGGGCGGATTTGTGTGAGGGGGTGGGTTTCCCCGTAATATCGTCAGCACGTAGACAGGACACCTGAGAACTTTCTCAAAACTCATCGTTTTCCAGTCTAGTATTTTCAATTCCATTGGTTTCAATAGAAGTTAATTTGCTACAGTGCCATTAATCCCTCAACTCACTTCCCAGAGTGTCACTATTCCCCCATATCACTTGCTAAAGTGTCATTATTCCCTCAAATCACTTACCAGTGTCACTATTCCCCCATATCACTTGCTAAAGTGTCATTATTCCCTCAAATCACTTACCAGTGTCACTATTGCCCCAATATCACTTACTACAGTGCCATTATTCCCTCAAATCACTTGCCAGTGTCACTATTCCCCCATATCACTTGCTAAAGTGTCATTATTCCCTCAAATCACTTACCAGTGTCACTATTGCCCCAATATCACTTACTACAGTGCCATTATTCCCTCAAATCACTTCCCAGAGTGTTACTATTCCCCCATATCACTTGCTAAAGTGTCATTAATCCCTCTAATCGTTAGCCAGAGTGTCATTGTTCCCCCTTATCACTTGATAAAGTGTCATTATTTCCTCAAAGCACTTGCCAGAGTTTCACTATTCCCCCTATCACTTGCTACAGTGCCATTATTCACTCAAATCACTTGCCAGAGTGTCACCATTCCCCCATATCACTTACCACCATTCCATTATTCCCTCAAATCACTTACCAGTGTCACTATTGCCCCAATATCACTTGTCACAGTACAATTATTCCCTCAAATCACTAGCCAGTGTCACTATTCCTCCTTATCACTTGCTAAAGTGTCATTAATCCCTCTAATCGTTAGCCAGAGTGTCATTGTTCCCCCTTATCACTTGATAAAGTGTCATTAATTCCTCAAGTCACTTGTCAGAGTGTCACTATGCCCCCATATGACTTGTTACAGTTCCATTATTCCCTCAAATCCTTTGCCAGTGTTTCACTATGTCCCTATACATATTACTTACCACAGTGCCCCCCCCCCCCCCATATGACTTGTCACAGTGCCATTGTTTCCTCAAATCACTTGCCACACTGTCATTATTCTGCACTAACTTGCCTCTCCGTCTTGCTGTGATTGGGCAGTGTCTGGGCAGGCCTGGCACACATTTTGCACATGTTTGTGTCTGGACACGGTTGTCATTTTGTTTAAGAGTGTGGCATAACCCTGACACAGGAGCCAGGGAGCGAATGCTCCCAAAATCCCTACTACTGGCTCCCAACGTACAGGGGAAGGAAAGAAAAACATTTAAATTACAAGTTATCTTAATACATATATATAAATACACACATATAGATACCATGGTTAAGTTAAAGAAATAAGTCTTGACTCTTAACCAACCTAACTGCGCCAACTGTGCTACTTAGGTGGACAGATGTTCTAAAGGCACTAGAAGTGGTCACAGTGGTGTGCACCCATGGATTAGCGGCTTCTAATTCACCCATTGTAGCATCTTCTAGAGCCAGACACCTTATGGCTTGGAGCACTCTCCCTAGCAATGTCTTTTCTTGGATTTGTCTTAAAAGAAACACATTTAATATGGGAAGTGTCCAAAAAAAAAAAAATTGCAGCTTCAGTGACTCTTGTGTTTAATTTCCCATCGCTCAGCAAAGCAAAACTGATGGAATAAGAATTCAACTAAGAAAGGGAGAAGGTGAATAGAATTATATAAATTCATGTTTATACTTTATTCTTTGGTCGTCAGTGCATCTAATCTTGTTTATACGGTATCAACACATTTTCCTCCAGTGCTGCTATGCTTGTATATATGGTATCAATGAATTTTTCTATATGTACTTGTGAACCTACCAGCTGTTGCCATACTGAGAATGATTACGTCCTTATTAAAGGAACAGTCTATTCCCCAAACTCACCTTAGTGCAACAATTACCTTAGTGTATAATGCACAGGTTTTTTTCCCAGTGTGATTTGATGCAGTCATTCTGCATAAATCACATGTTTAATATTCAACTCAAGCTCTCCCCTGCATCCTATCCTACAGGTACTGCTGCACTGATTCTATGTAGGCACTGAGCATGTATCAGTTTTGTTTCAATTAGTCACTTCCACTGCTGGTCGGAATAGAATGTATTGTGTGGAACCTAAGTGACCTTGCTCTATTGTACCTAGCATCTCTTAAGAGTGCAACACATTATCTGATGACATCACTAGTCTTCTTGCAAACTGCTGTAATTTCACAATTTCATTTAGCTGTAAGTATTTTATATTTTAAGCAATGCAAAATGTAAAACATGCATTATAAAGTACTTTGAAAGCACATTAGTATGCAGTAAGGTTTGGAAGATATTTGCAACAGACAGTCCCTTTGACAGGGCTTGACAAATATTTGGATATATTCAAAGACATTAAGAGTCAGCAGAGAGGATATTATGAACCAGGGATTTGAGCTCCTCTTAGGTTTGCAATATTTCTGAATACAAATCATCCTATTGTTACTATGGTTTTAATCAGCTATTGTTTTATATAGTGCATGTCAGACATTTCAAGCCGCAGGTGTATTATCACGCCGGCCGGGTAACTGCTTGCAGAATGGGGATCTAAAGATTTTCAGAATGTATTTGCTAAAATAATTCATTGGTACCGCAAGAGAGAAGTACTGGCTGTCTGTCTGTCTGCACACTGTTTGAACACAGAAATGTCAGTAACAGTGATAGATCTAATACACATCTACCAATATTTACATATGAATAAACCAATGACATTTGGATAGCAGAATTGTCCTTTATTCCGGTAAAAGGGAAACAGCAAGTTAGGAAATTACTCAGGACAGGTTCGACCAGGCAGCATCATATGCCACCTGTACAGCATCTCGGTGCAGCATCATTTTCAACCTGTGCCGCATCCCTGTATATGACATAATTTACAGCCTGTGCAGCATTATTAGCAACCTGTATAGCATCATTTGCAACCTGTGCAGCATCATTGTATATAGCATAATTTACCACCTGTATAGCATCATTTGCAACCTGTGCAGCATCATTGTATATAGCATAATTTACCGCCTGTGCAGCATCATTTGCAACCTGTGCAGCATCATTTGCAACCTGTGCCGCATCATTGTATATAGCATAATTTACCGCCTGTGCAGCATCATTTGCAAGCTGTGCAGAATCATTTGCAAGCCTTACAGCATTCCTGTGTATCATCATTTGAAACCTGTACAGCATCATTTGCAACCTGTGCAGCATCATTGTATATAGCATAATTTACCACCTGTGCAGCATTATTTGCAACCTGTGCAGCATCATTGTACACAGCATAATTTACCACCTTTGCAGCATCATTTGCAACCTGTGCAGCATCATTGTATATAGCATCATTTACCACCTGTGCAGCATCATTTGCAACCTGTACAGCATCATTTGCAACCTGTGCAGCATCATTGTATATAGCATAATTTACCACCTGTGCAGCATCATTTGCAACCTGTGCAGCATCCTTGTATATAGCATCATTTACCACCTGTGCAGCATCATTTGCAACCTGTGCAGCATCCTTGTGTATAGCATCATTTACCGCCTGTGCAGCATCATTTGCAACCTGTGCAGCATCATTGTTTATAGCATCATTTACCACCTGTGCAGCATCATTTGCAACCTGTGCAGCATCATTGTATATAGCATAATTTACCGCCTGTGCAGCATCATTTGCAACCTGTGCAGCATCATTGTATATAGCATCATTTACCACCTGTGCAGCATCATTTGCAACCTGTACAGCATCATTTGCAACCTGTGCAGCATCATTGTATATAGCATAATTTCCCACCTGTGCAGCATCATTTGCAACCTGTGCAGCATCCTTGTATATAGCATCATTTACCACCTGTGCAGCATCATTTGCAACCTGTGCAGCATCCTTGTATATAGCATCATTTACCACCTGTGCAGCATTATTTGCAACCTGTGCAGCATCCTTGTATATAGCATCATTTACCACCTGTGCAGCATTATTTGCAACCTGTGCAACATCAATTCCAATCTGTGCAGCATCATTTGCAAGCTGTACAGCATTCCTGTGTATGATCATTTTAAACCTGTACAGCATCACCTGCAGCCTGTGATCTGGAATCAGAATATAAATAACCCCAGCATCGATTACCGATTGGTTTGCTCTTCAGGATAGTCTTATGCGTACCCCAGGCATTTGACTTACCCTTTAATACTCCCACTGGGAGGCGATACCATCCATCTACTACTCTTACAGTAATGTATTCTATTGCTCTGCGCTGGACCAGTTCTGCAGGAGTCCCCTCAACCTCCCAGATCCTACATGAAAGGGTTATGCTTTCCATGTCTGTACCAGACTCTCTGGTGTTTAGGGCTAAACTTTGAACCAACAAAGAAAACCTATTTGTTCCTTGTGCTCTGCTGCTGTCAGGCTGCATTAGTGACCTTTCCTTGGCTGATATCTCTCCGCTGAGATCAGTCCTTTCATGGCTGAACTTTGATGCATCTTTCAATCTGTCGGCATCCTGTTCTACAATGTGAAATCACCCTAACAAAGGGGAACAATCCTAAATAAATAATATCAAGTGCAACTTACTATCATCGATTTATTATTATCCTATAATGTGTGTTATCTCAGACCCTGTACACGTCATTACGGAGTTTATGGTTTATTTCTCATTTCTAGGTTTATATAGATCTGTTTGGGTTTCGTTATATTTCGGGTATTTTGTATTTTAAAAAAAATAAAAGATTTTAATTCAAAAATAAGAAATAAATAAAGAACAGCTGGGGGATAGGAACAATACTCTGGAAATTGATTTGAGATCAGTGGTGCCAGGTCCGTCTGCGTGAGTAGAGGGTCACTGGAAAGGGTTACAGCCAACTCTAAATGAAAGCAAAGAGACCCATCTCTATCATAAAAACCATGAGAGATACATTAAAGTGGGATTACAGGCAACATGATTTTTTTTTTTTCTCATATGATAATCCACGTTTACAATGCTTTATGGATTGGGTTCCTATGATCTATCACTACTGAGATTATAAGCTTTTATGGCAGTATTTTCTTCTGCGTAGAGGGCTTCAATTTGTAAGACTTGACAGTTGTGCTTTGGGGAGAGAGTCTGTTGATTGACACTGTTGCTCTCTCAGGGATCTCTCCTTGTGTCAAAATTCACCACTGCAGCTGGAGGTATATTTGCATTTCAAAGGATGGTTGCCTTTATTTTACACAAGATACCTGTGAGCTGAATATGTATGTATTGATACATTGATAAGATGTTGGGGGGTCAGGAAAATCTCTAGGCGATCAATAAAATAATATTTTTATGATGGAACCTTTAATTAGAAAAATAAAGTCTGGGAATAAGAAGTTCATATCTTGTGAACGATTAATGATAGAAACAAAATTCCAAAAAGTCTTTTATGCATGAGACTGTGGGCATTCATTTACGAGGTAGGAAAATACATTATATGTCATTATAACAAATAATTGGACAGGGCTGATCACTGAAACTTTCGGATTATCTCAGTCTGATGTTAACTTATTTCATAGTTCTGGTTTAGTTCTCAGAATTTAAATAGCTTTATAAGAGAGAAAAGCAGAAACCTGTTTTTTTCATCACCTGTTGATAATATAATTATATCTTTGAATAACTAATATCTTTTCTTTACGATGTGGCACAACAAGCGGGCGTAAAAGAGATGTGTAATTGGGCGCAGAGAAGGCGTCAAGCCAACGCAGACAGAACATTTCCCAGGTCTCACGTAATTATAGTTTGTTGAAGAGTGTTCCTTGGTGTGTTAAGAGAATGGGGTTTTTGTAAATTTCCGCTAGCTTTTTCTTGTACCTTTCTTTCCACGGGTTTATATTATATTCCTCCCCCATAAGCTCTTGCATGTCATTCAGGAATGGCAGGGTAAGTTTGTTTCTCTATTAAACAGCTGGTTAACATCACAATATAACAAATACCCAGTCGGAATCTTCAATGCAAATATTTTGACAGATCTGTGTCATAAATTGCTAATTGCCCTAAATTTTCAGTCAAATATTCCCATCCATGGATTCAGAGTTGCAGTATTCAAGAGGGACCTTTAAGTCCTAAAAAAATTTTTTTTTAAAGTTTTCATCAGTCACAAGGTTTTTTCTGCCTGACTTAAACTTGTGGGTTAAATCTCTCTGGAGAATAATGCTCTTAGATAAGTAGTATACAAGGTGACAGAGCAGTTGCCTAATCCTGTTACATTTGTAATATCTTTTTATGTATATTTTGTGTGTGTGTTTGCGAGCGAGGCTTTGAAGCACTTGTTACAGTAGCTGCATCGTCGCAGTCCTTACGGGAATGATTTAAGGGAGATTTAAGCAGCGGTTGGCTTTGCAGCTTCACAGCCAGATCTACTGCCTGTAAATTAATTTCTTCCCGTGGAAAGCCACTAATTAATTTTAACTCCTTGAGTGCACCGCTGGCTCTGCACTGAGAGAATGATCTATTCTACCTTTAATATCAAACTCTCGGGCTAATTATAGAGTTTGGATACAGGACCCCAAGTCATACAGCACGGGGATTTGGAACAAGGCAGATCAGAGAGATCAGTAGCTAATGGTCTGGCTGTAACCCTAATAATTACATATAAAAAAAGGAGAAATTATTATTCCATCATGTATTCTTTTCTTTAATGGTTAACATAATTAGACAACAAATGCATTATTATACCAGCCCCATAGCATCGCATCATTATACCAGCCCCATAACATCACATCATTATACCAGCCCCATAACATCACATCATTATACCAGTCCCATAGCATTGCATTATTATACCAGCCCCATAGCATTGCATCATTATACCAGCCCCATAGCATTGCATCATTATACCAGCCCCATAGCATCCCATCATTATACCAGCCCCATAGCATCACATCATTATACCAGCCCCATAGCATCACATCATTATACCAGCCCCATAGCATTGCATCATTATACCAGCCCCATAGCATCCCATCATTATACTAGCCCCATAGCATAACATCATTATATCAGCCCTTTAGCATCACATCATTATACCAGCCCCAAAACATCATATCATTATACCAGCCCCATAGCATCACATCATTATACCAGCCCCATAGCATTGCATCCTTATACCAGCCCCATAACATCACATCATTATACCAGCCCCATAACATCACATCATTATACCAGTCCCATAGCATCACATCATACCAGCACCATAGCATTGCATCATTATACCAGCCCAATAGCATCGCATCATTATACCAACCCCATAGCATCTCATTATCATATAAGCCCCATATTGCATAGCATTGCCTCCATGCATTCATTGGAATTTGTGGCTTTACCTTTAATATATGTTTGTTACATTTTGTTTAGCCTGATTCAGCTTTTCTAAATTGTCTTATTATTGTAAATTGATACATACAATGCTTGCTTTCAGTACTTAAACCATCTGATTATAAACCTGGTCTCATTCAGTACAAAGGACAATGTAACACCCAACCTATCTTTAGGACATTAGCCAGCCAGTCCATTAAACGAACGCTGCCAATTAGACGCCTTTTGATCCCACGTTCACTTTATTCGCTAATAAATATTGTTCGCGATCCTCTCATTGGAATGGATGCTAACGAGAGTTGATTGTGGGGCTAATTATAGAGCCAGTAGCAGATCACAGAGATGTGCTAATGACTTTACAGGAGTGTACTGAGGGTACCTTCGATGGGATATGAGGGTTAAATCTACCGACATACACAGTCCACGCTGTGATTTATTTTTCCTGGAGTGGTTTTGCGCTATATATTTATAGTTCTCCTTTAATTAGATGTACTTCTTTCCAAACTCTCGGTAGAAGAGAGAGATCTTGGCAGGTCGGATTTCTCAGTGTAGATATTTTCTATCTCTGAGCAGCTTGTTATTTTCAGGTTTGACAGTGGAAGCAGCATATTTCCCAATTGTTTCCCCCGGGGGGCTATAAAATACATATATCCATACATACACCAATAATGGCAGTACGCTTACAAACCTCTAATAGACACTTATCAACGTGATCTAGGTGCAGTCGTTGAGTTGGTGTAAGGGCTGCTTCACCCGTCTTTTCCTACGCAGAGCAAACCTGCATAGTCTGGATCTTCTACCCACTGATTCCCTGTCTATTACAGATAGACACAAAAGAGTTATGAACCTGCAGGCAGGGCTCTCCCTGTCGTGTGGATCGGTTTCTTTTAGTTTTTTTTTTTTTTTTTATAGATTTTTCACCTAATGATCCATGCATTGTTTGCATCAAGTACATTTTGAAGCATTTATTGAAATAAAAAAATATTCCTGTTGTAACTAATTTGTTGCATGTTATCCGTGTCTGCCACAAAACCTGGGTCAAAGTCACCAAAATAGCCTTAAAGGGACAGTCTAGTCCCGAAACTCACTTTGGTGCAAGATGAAGATCACTGCTTGTATAGTGCACAGGCTTTTTTCCAAGGTGATTTGATGCAGGAATTCTGTATAAATCACATTTTTTATATTTGACTCAAGCCCTCCCCCAGTGATTACTCTGCATGTTTACTGCAGGTGCGGCAGCACTGATTATATAGACACAGAGTATAAAGGTTTGTTTCATTTAGTCAGTTCCTGTGCTGCTGTAATAGAATACATTATGTGGAACTTAATAAACTTGCACACACTTGGACCTCTTAACAGCATAACACATTTTCTGATGACATCACTAGAGAGACAGGAAATTCCAATCATTTTAATGAAATTGTGCTCATTGGTTCCTGCAGCAAAAAAAAAAAAAAGGGAAATTGACTTTTACTCAACTAGTGTGGGCAGTCCTGGTTTCTTGTTGCTACAATTTCACAATTTCATCTAGCTGTATTTATTTTATATTTTAAGCAATGCAAAATGTAATACATGCATTTTTAAAGTACTTTGATAGCTAAAGCAATGTAGCTGCTTTTCAATGGGAAATGTGTAATTTGCATACCGAGCCACAGATGATGTCATAAGCAGGAGACTCCACAGACACCTTTAAAACACATTTCCACCCTAATTTAGCCATTCGCTTGCAGTTTTGCTAACACAATGTATAGATCATTTTCAATCATTTTTAATGCTCTACAGTTTTGGTGATACTACACTATATTCAATGTTTCTTATTTTTTTTTTATAATAATACTACACTATATTCAATGTTTCTTCTATTTTTTTAAATAATAATACTACACTATATTTCAATTTTTCTTCTATTTTTAAAATAATACTACACTATATTCCCATGTTTCTTCTGTTTTTGTAATAATACTAAACTATGTTTCTATGTTTCTTCTTTTTTATATGTTCCTTGCTTTGAGTGATCCTGTATAATTTTGGTATGGAAAATATACTTTAATAGGATTTGAACAAAAGCCTTCCAAGGATTGTACATAATGTAGATTTACAATGATCTCCATAACGATTTTTTTTGCCTTTTCATTTTGTACAATGCTGTACAATGCATCCCTCCAGCACTTAAAAGATTTTATTTTTTTATTCATTTATATTTAATAATATTTTGCCATGCAGAGAATGAATCAACATTGCATGTGAACAAAAGTGACTGACTGTTGAATGTTTTGCTGTTTTATTTCTTGAAATATAAGTGAATTTATGGGGTTTTTTTGTTAGTCCACTCAACTGTAACATTTTGAAACCCAATTTAAAGGACAACTGTAGCAAAAAAAAAAAAAAATCACCTAATGTTCAATTGAAAGACTGTGTCAAGTCAAGTGAAACGTTTCAATGAAAGAATACAAATAAAGTGCTTTATTGAAACTTTTTTTGCTGCATATAAGTCCATCAAGGGGGGGGGGGACATGTTGTTTCGGAATCTTGGCTCGGTTAGAACTTCCTTCATCTCACCAAAGATTCTGAACAACATGGCCGCCCTCTGGAAAAGCTATACAAGCAGAGAGGACCCAATACGGCATTTTACGTATATTTACAATATCTACACTTGATGTAACATTTAATAACTTTTCTTGTTTGCTTACCGCTGCCTTTTATTGTGCCGTGGGCTGCTTTTCTGTGTGTTTATGTCACGAGACAGAAGATTTATTGGTTTCCTGTTCCCGAAATGAAGCAATGTAAACACCAGTGTCCTAATATCCAGCCATCATTTAAATGGAGCTCACTTTAATAGCATTAAAAGCGTATTGACACTTTCATCCCCATGACGTGCCGCCTCATCTGTTCTTAGCTCCGTTGGCCGAGCAGATTGAATAGAACATTATTTATTTCTGGATCAGCTGCGTCTTTGAATTAGGGTTGCCACCTTTGCTACAAAAACACCCACCGGCCATGCCACTGCCTCCATAGACTTAACATTGGCATCAAGCCATTTTTTTTACCGGCCTGCTGGTAAAATACCGGCCAGGTGGCAGCCCTACTTTGAATCGGACAAGACATTTTTACATTGTCAGCGGAGAGCCACTCAGCGTGTTTGCCGACCGTACATAACACAAGGCTTCAGCATTTTGTTTATGGTTGATCTTCCCAAACCTTGCCAAGCACTGGTCTCCAGCTACCCAATACCCCTTCACGAGGATCCTATCTTCTAACCGGCATGCTGATCTCCAATGATGCAATTTACCGACGGCTTATTTATTGATCAAGTCAACACGCCGTTACCTTGTTTCTCTGTATCGCTCACCAGAAATTCTGCAAACCAAGTGGAGACCTTCCTGTGTAGAGACAGGCGTCTAATCTTGTGCTTCAGACCTATATCCCAGTACCTGGTTAGGCATCAGCATTTTTCATTTGGGACCTTCACAAATCTTGAGTTTGTGGGTCTGCGGGCTTCCGTGGCTGTCCGTGATCACATTGTCTCCTGTCTTTCTGTATAAAATGTAATATCTCTGCGCGATGTTTGTATCTCTTTAACTGGCACAGGGTGATGGAGCATATATACACAATCTGGCCTTCTCCCAATTATCTTCAAACTGTTTCAGATTTTTAATTAAGCCTGTTATTTGGCCGCGCTCCACAGGGCTCATGCCAAGATGCGATTGCCCCGTCACAGGCCTTATAGCGTAAGAGGAGAAGCCAGGTGCCGTAATACTCGCACAGGTCAGGTCAGGTTGTGCAAAATCAGAAACCACCAGGCAATTAAAATGCCGGAAAGATCAGGGGTTCACAGTCTGTCTTACAATATCCTAAATGTCAGATGTGCTCGGTCAGGGAGAGAAACTCACCTTATTATAGCAAATCCACCTGCAGGCCAGCGGGAAGCAAGGCGGTTGGATAAATGCTGAATTTCCTGTCTTAGCTGAGCCATTTCTTCGTTCCGTGTAATAAGTTGTCGTTCATTTACTGTCCGGATGTATTTTTTTTTCTTCTTACGATCTGCCAGTCCTCCTCTCCTGATTTCTATATTAATTTACTTGTTGAACCGGCTCTGTCAGCTGAACAATGTTCCTTGGGAAAACATACCGTTCATTTAAATCAGAAGTGTTAGCTCCATGCACAATTAGGGTTGCCACCTTTTCTTCCGAAATATACCGGCCCTGCTACTGTGTCCATAGACTTAACATTGGGGTCTAGCCAATTTTTTACTGCCCTGCCAGTAAAATACCGGCCAGGTGGCAACCCTAGTGGCAAACCTATGCTCAATAGACTTATTTTCCAGACAATTTCGTTGTGCGGAGATTTACTGCTGTGCATTTCAATGGGACTGGCCACCTCCTTAATCCCCATAAATACCTTCACTTTAAAGAAAGCTGTCGGACAAAATGTAAGTTATGTTTAATTGAAAGACTGCATCAAGTGGAAATACTTCAATAAATGAATCTAAATAAAGTGCCTTATTGAGCTCTCTTTGCTTGTGTAGTGCTGTCACGGGGCGGACATGTTGTTTAGAATCTTTGGTCAGATCTTCCTTCATTTGACTTAAGGTTCTATACTCTATTATACTATACTTTTTTTGTGTGCTTTTCATACTTCCAGAACTCTGAGTGCACCAGGTTAACCTTTCTTAAGTTTGATTTGTTTTTAAAAAGATGAGATTTGAGGGACTTTTTAAAGATTGGGTGGGAGCCAGAGAAAGCTGCAGATTCGGGAAAAAAAAAATGCGATCCAAAGAACTGGGCAGCTTGAGAGACATCTCGCGGGTGCTAATGGGAGGAGGTGGTGAGGACGCGGGAAACCCTCAGGCCACGTGGGTCCTGCAAAACTGTGCAGAGGATAATTTGGCAACAAAAACAGTATCAGTGAAATAGATAACATAAGATTATTGTGGAGCATTCAGACATGTCAAGCCTGAAAAGCAGAACCTTCCTTCTGTTATCTATTTACAGACTTTGCTTCACATTCTATAAATTCCCCAAGGTATTAGCCACTACCACCTCTGCTGGATGGCCATTCCATGCATCCATTTCTATATCTAAATAAGAAAATAATCCTATCGCCTAACATTTCTTACTCTTTTTACTAGGAGTGGAATCCTATACTAGTCCCTCTCAACCAAATTTAACCTCTTATCTGCCAACTGCAATCCACATTAACAGTCGGAGTGGCGGAGGGGTGGGCCCCGGAGAATTAAACCTGACCCTTTCAGGGTTTTCACTTCAAGGGTCCTCTGCTCGCCCCCCGAAATGTCAATTCCAATCATTTACCCGGAAGATAATTCAGAGGCGTTTAGTGAGAGTCTGGCCAAACAAATGAGATTATTCCCTGGAGCAGCGGAGAGTCCACAGGGTGATTCAGGAATGATCATATCCTGCTGTGAATCGGGGCTGAGTAAATATTGCTTCTTATTTAAAAAGATAGAGTATGTTAGAGCGGCTGAATCACAGGAATAAAATGGCGCACTGAAGCTCGTTTTTGACTGCCGCGGGAGATGTCCTTACACAATAGATTCCTTTATAGCCTGTTTAGAGTTGAATGGTTGAATAAGGTATTTGACAGACTGTCTCTTTGATATCATCCTGAGTCTAATTGAGCAGGAACTGCAGGAGACCGCTAGATAAATGGAAAGAAGTCTTGATTTTGCTGATTGTATTTGAATTTCGCCCCTCGGTAGCTGTGATTCCGTCTCTGCTTACGGAAGGGATTTAGGATCAGAATCTTAGATGATTCTCGGAGGACGTTATTCCACTTTAAGGGACTCTGTCACTCAACAGACAGCGGATATTGAGACGCGAAAGAAAATACTAAACCGAAGGCTTCTATGGCTTTAACACTTATACAAATGATAATTATAATAGAAATATTAATAATTTGATGTCCAGGGGCGTATCTTCTGGGCGAGCTAGGCATGCGCCACAGTAGCGGTTGTTGCGTCCGCCATTGGCAGCAGGAGGGAGATTGGTGTCGTGACTCCGGACAGACCAGCACAAAAAAATACATGAAATATAACCAATAGGCCAACGACCGCATGAATACGGCATCATAGTACCATAGTAATTTAGGTTGAAAAAAGACACAAGTCCATCAAGTTCAAGCCTTCTACCCTATCATTTCAGCTTTTGATCCAAAAGAAGGCAAAAACCCCTAAGGAAGCTATATCAAATTTTGCCTCTTAGGGGTAAAAATTCCTTCTGGACCCCAAAGGGCAATCAGATTTCTCCTTGGATCAGTAAGCTGTATTTTTAATGCTTATTCAGAGTCACTCACTCTGTTGTTGATTCAACCTGCACGAAAAGTATCAGAAAATAACCGAAAAGGTCAATTCGACAACAGAGTGAGTGACTGTAATGCCAAATTCATCCGGCCTCTCGGTTGTAATTCGTATACTTTCGGGGCTTGTGTGCTGTCTGTTCAGAGCACACCTGTCCCGCATTACCAGGATACGCCCCTGGTGACGTCATAAGTGTGCAGACCCATGGCTCGAAACAGCAATGTGCGGAATGATATCCTAATGTGGGACATAACTTCCCCCAGTGTGTTGCAAAGGATTGTGGGTGAGCCAGCCCACAAACTGGCCAATGACGTTACTTCCAATATTCATACCCGATGCTCGAACCTCACCACCTTGTTTGCGCAATCGCGACCATACAGAGCACACGCACTCATTTGGTTGATGGACTGCAGGGATGGTGCTCTCGCGCAGTTACGTAATCGCACATTTTCGCTGTGTTTTCTGAGGGTCCCCAGGGAGAGCTGCCTTCCTTACTACCTGATAATTACCACCAGCTGATCAAGATACATTTATATTTATTTTCGCCCCTTTTCTCAATGTGTCCATTTTTAAGACGGAAAATACATGGGGTTTAATTAATACAATTTTACAGTTCAATATATGTTGTAGACTGTTTAATAATATATGAGTACACATATTAAACATAATTATTCATTGCCCGAATGACTCATCCGATAATTATATTTGGTTATTCCTAATCATCTGTCTGACCTTGATCATAACGGCTTACACCTCACCCCCACCCCCCCACTTTACATACTCTAACCATCGACAAAGTAACTAGTTGTTAATATCAAGGCGATTACTCTATCAATTCAAATTGTTATCACCATGGGAACTGGTGCATGGGAAGACCTTGGATACTGATCGCTGATTCAGTGTTAAACCATTATAGAAAGAGAAAAATAAAAAGATATATTTTTGGCTTGCGAAGAACATTTTGTGTTTAGTGAGACTTGTTTTCGTATTATTGCACCCCAGGAAAAAAAAAAAAAAAAAGAGAGAGACGTGAGGGAGAGAGAGACAAATATATGCGGAGAAAATGTTATAATAATGAAGCCCTTAGAGTTGGCTGCGATAATTATAAAAATCCCCAATTCTCCACCAGAATATGTACGGAGCTGTTAGACTCACAGATCTGTCGCAGGCGATAATTCGTAAATGAAAGCACATTGGGGGACATGTATAAAAGCTCTGCAAAGTGTCGGGAGTTGTTTAAAAAAAAAAAAAGCACCGTTTGTTATATATAATGGCGAATGCGTTTTTTTTTCTATAACTCCTGGCACTTCGCAGTGCGGTATTGAAGAATCTTTTCAGCGCCTGATTTTTTCATACATAAGCGTAGACACATCCTCAATCCTGCTTTATTCATTGACGCACATGCCAATTGCCCCCATTGTGTCTTGTATAGCGACACCTCCTCCAAAACGTTATACCTTTGTAAATATTTCTACACATGTTCTAGCAAAATGGCAAGCGCAATGTATAGGCATCTTGTTATCCTCATTAAAGTGACATGCCAGTTTAAGCAATTGGACAAGCGATACAATAACTAGAATTTAAATATGATGTGCATTGCATGTTTACCTGGAGGTCTTGGTGCTGCCATTGAGAAATCCAGACAGCTCTCATTATAATACTAGAAATGTGAAGTGTTCCATACCAATTCATGTCTGCCGATCCCGCTGCCCGGGGCGATTGCACGGTTCCACCAGCTCGGGGACCCAGCGGGTGCAAGGTTCTTTTTAACGATTGGAAATGTTACGTTCGAGAATGTTGGATTGATAATAATGAGGGATTTCCAGACTGCTGGAGCCAAGAGAGGAAATAGAACAAGAGGCTGAATATGGATTTGGGTCAGAATGATAAATTAGGGTCAGCGATATTCAGAAAAAATAACTGAAAATGAGACATGATCGGGGACTTCTTCTTCCATGAAATGACGGATATCAGAAACGCTCTACACAACGTGGAAAAAAGATTACAGATAGATAAAATGATATTGCTTCTATTTGTTAAGGACGAGCATTGGCAAAAAAAATAAGTTATGTTTAATTGAATGTAGGCAAGTAGTACCCAAGTGGGCTGGGTAACATTGGCTGGGGACTGCGAGCTGGGTAACATTGGCTGGGGACTGCGAGCTGGGTAACATTGGCTGGGGACTGCGAGCTGGGTAACATTGGCTGGTGACTGCGGGCTGGGTAACATTGGCTGGTGACTGCGAGCTGGGTAACATTGGCTGGGGGCTGCGAGCTGGGTAACATTGGCTGGGGACTTAGGGACTGCGGGCTGGGTAACATTGGCTGGAGACAGGGACTGCGGGCTGGGTAACATTGGCTGGGGACTTAGGCACTGCGGGCTGGGTAACATTGGCTGGAGACTTAGGGACTGCTGGCTGGGTAACATTGGCTGGGGACTGCAGGCCGGGTAACATTGGCTGGGGACTGCAGGCCGGGTAACATTGGCTGGGGACTGCTGGCTGGGTAACATTGGCTGGGGACTGCAGGCCGGGTAACATTGGCTGGGGACTGCGGGCTGGGTAACATTGGCTGGGGACTTAGGGACTGCTGGCTGGGTAACATTGGCTGGGGACTGCGGGCTGGGTAACATTGGCTGGGGACTTAGGGACTGCAGGCTGGGTAACATTGGCTGGGGACTGCGGGCCGGGTAACATTGGCTGGGGACTGCGGGCTGGGTAACATTGGCTGGGGACTTAGGGACTGCGGGCTGGGTAACATTGGCTGGGGACTGCGGGCTGGGTAACATTGGCTGGGGACTGCGGGCTGGGTAACATTGGCTGGGGACTTAGGGACTGCAGGCTGGGTAACATTGGCTGGGGACTGCAGGCTGGGTAACATTGGCTGGGGACTGCAAGCTGGGTAACATTGGCTGGGGACTGCGGGCTGGGTAACATTGGCTGGGGACTGCAGGCCGGGTAACATTGGCTGGGGACTGCGGGCTGGGTAACATTGGCTGGGGACTGCGGGCTGGGTAACATTGGCTGGGGACTTAGGGACTGCAGGCTGGGTAACATTGGCTGGGGACTGCAGGCTGGGTAACATTGGCTGGGGACTGCAGGCTGGGTAACATTGGCTGGGGACTGCTGGCTGGGTAACATTGGCTGGGGACTTAGGGACTGCTGGCTGGGTAACATTGGCTGGGGACTGCTGGCTGGGTAACATTAGCTGGGGACTTAGGGACTGCAGGCTGGGTAACATTGGCTGGGGACTGCAGGCTGGGTAACATTGACTGGGGACTGCAGGCTGGGTAACATTAGCTGGGGACTTAGGGACTGCAGGCTGGGTAACATTGGCTGGGGACTTAGGGACTGCAGGCTGGGTAACATTGACTGGCGGGCCGGACCTTATGGATTTATTCATGAAAGAGAGAATTGCAGGGAATTTCGGAAATTAGTTCCAAAGTAGCTACGTTAGAAAAATTCTCTGGTCTTAAAGGTTGAAGAAGAAAAACTACAAACAAAATACAATCAATGGTTTTATTTTTAACTTTGAATATCCCTTTCCAATAAAACCATTGTCTTTCATTAGCCTTTGTCTGATCCAAAGCTAAAACAGTATGGATTTGTTTGGCTTGTAAGAAAGTCTGTGGAAAGCTGTTGTAATGGATTGCTCTCTAATGGCTGCTTTGATTATATACAAACACCACCATAAAAGTACTTTACAAATCCTTCGATAGCATGCTATTTGTGCACTCCCCTGGGGGGTTTCTGCAGAACCTAATTAATTCTGTTTACAAACTGACTTCTCTCTAAATAGATGTCAAACTTATTGATCATTTCTTTACAATCTAATTTATCAAAACATGTTAAAGTTTTTTGTTTATATTTGGAATATAAAGAAGTTATTACCCATGTATGTATACTGGAGTATTTTCTGATGATCAGACTTGTCACTGTCACTTGCATACGATTGATTATCAATTCCAATTACAAGTAAAACACACTTGGCAAATAGTATCTGTAAAATGCATCTGAAAGGGCATAGCTAACTTTCTGTATGTTGTACGTGTGTTTAATATATGAGGGATTCCTCTGTAGCAATGTTAATGCTCCCCTATGAGGAAGTGCTTTCGCTGGCCATTAGTGTACAATCAGCCTCTCTCTGTTGACGTGCTTGGAATTCCAGGGAGTTTGGGATCAACCAACTCTGATGTAACATAAGGGAGAGGACTGGGGAGACAGGTCGGACTGGTGCTATAGCCCTGAGATGGGGTTCCCTATGTCAGCTTCTTGCCAAGAGGCATATATGGCAGTACTACCACTGATTATACTTTAAATGCAGCTTTTGGGAGACAGGAAGTGAACTAAAGGGGAACTGACATGGCCCAAAAATAAATGGATTAAGCACTCAGCTTTCGGAAGCCGAAAAATGCCATGTATTTTTTAACATTTTTCTGATTTGTTTTCTCCAGATAAAACAACTTATTATCTTGAGAAAACAAGTCATAAACATATAAAATTCTTCCCTACTCAGGCACCCTCAATTAAATATTTAATGTCCACAAGTAGCACATTAGGGATTGATAGGAATTGGTGGGACGCATCAAACAACTTTACAGATTCATGCGTTTTGCGCATTGCCCTCCAGCCAGAGGAGCAGCCCCTGAACTAGCATTTATTATTAGATCTGACAAGTAATAATAAAAAAAAACATAAAAATAAAAATATCCAGCCTGCCTGCCTTTCCAATTAACCTATTAATGCCTGATATTTTTTTATATTATTTTTTTTTTAAATATTGCCAGTGATACAATCTAAAACATTGGTGGCGCATGGTGCATGATGCAGGTTTAGTAATAAATACTCTGCCAATTAAATGCCTCCCCCTTCCAACCCCCCCCTACCCGAGCCTAGTTTCTAAGGGAAAAGCAGTATGCAGCATTGTACACGCCCAGCCTTTCTGTCGTTTGGTAACAGTGAATAAATCCTTTTTATCAGTGTCGAACATAATATTTATCAATCCTTTTCGTTCAGGATGAAGTGTAAATTCAAAATAAAGGGAAAGGATAGAAAAGGGGATTCATTGACGCTGTTCATTATCCTAGGAATTTTCCTAATTTCTTTCGTGAATCAGAGTTTTGTTGGGTTTTTAATTGAATTTACAATACATAAACAATAATCATTGTTGGGGGGGGGGGGGGGCATAAGGAGTATAAAAAGGAGGAAGGGGTGGGGGGGAGGTGGGGTGACATATACAAATATAGAATCAATCCATTAAAATCCAGAGCAATCAAAAATATAATAAAAACAATATAAAAGCACATTCACAATTATACACAATTCAGACATTTCAGTTTCAAAATACAAAATATCGAAGGGTAACTCAGCCGGGTGCGAGGAGGTTCAAAGGGGGGTGGGGGGGCTTGAGAACATTGTGCTTACAGCAGGACCGTTGTGTTGGAATCACCAACAAACTCCATTCAGTAGTACCACATTTGAGTGTACCGTTCAACATGGTCCACTGATTGGGCTTTTAGTTGTTCCATCTTGCGGGTATGTTCCACAGTATGGATCCACTCCCTCAAAGAAGGGGGGCAAAGGATCTCCCCAATGCAGCGGGATAAGGGCTTTAGCCGTGTTTAGTTGTATGTCGAACTACCTGTACCATGTTGCCTAATTTATCACTCTTATTTTTAACACCTCTCCTAAGGTGAGATGATTCTTTCTCCGTCATTATCACTATAACTTCGCCCCTATCGCTCTGCTTCCGTTGTGTTTCAAACCGTTGCTTCATTTTAAAGAAACGGAGTAGATTTTATGACTACAATTGTCCTTTAATAATTAGCTGGGGTAATAGGCAAGGCATTGGGGCAATGATTCTAACCGAGCCACAGGGCCAAATTACCGAAAGTCTTTTATAACCATGCAAAAAAAATGTGCACAAAATGAGTCCCAATGTTTTAAGTCATCAGTGAAGTATAAAATATTATTAATAATTTAGACTGTTTTAAAAAAAAAAAAAAAAATTCTGTTCGATTTTTGTGGCTTTCCTGGTAGGTATATTATCGTGCATGTTATTTTGGATTTCTGTCGATATAGGTACAGAATGCAGACTGCTTGCGAGGAAAAGTTGATTTTTTTTGTGTGTGTTTTTAAGTAATTTCTTAAGTTATTCCAGTTACTTCTGGTCTGTGAGCTTTGACACGGTCATTTCTTCAGAACTGAGTCCGTTTTTCCACTTGCCAAGAAGTGTCTCATAAAGTATCGTGTAGAAAAACACAGTGACTTTAGCGTTTTTTTGTGTGACGTATTTGGCACAGTCTTTGCGATTCCGTTATTTTGCCTCCGTGAAGATCGGTGTAATCGTATACGTTGTTGTCATGACGAGGTGGGGTCTCCTGCGTCACTGTGATTACATGGATGATAAACCACTCCCCTTCCCATTAATCGTGTTCCAGATACTGATTCCCAGCTGAATTTCAATAACGACTCTAAAATCGCAAGACCGCCAATTGTTTTGTAAAGAAACGCGTCGGGATCTGAATGTTAATCTTGCGCTCGGTGATGTTATTGTCAAATCTTTACCTTTTCCCCCTGAGTAAACTCCCCATTTTGCTTTGAAGTGCCCCGAGAGGAGCAGTCTGTGCAGAAGTAATGTGTGACTAGCTTTTAACGTCTAATAACTCTGTTCAGACAGCTCATCAAGCGCGGACGCTGACATCTTATAGAATATTCAGATGTGCTAAACACTTTGTCACATTAACGGACTCCGCTCTCCTGTCCAATCACATCTCACCAGGTCCTGGCCCTTTCCCTGCGCAGTCAACATTTGTTTAACCAGACCTCTCACCAACAAATTAACTTTACGGTAACAAACAGAGCACGAAATGCTGGCCGTAGGTCATGGAAACACTTATTTAAATGGCTCAGCAGTTTTTTTTTTACTTTCTGTTTAATAATACATTTTGCATTCATTACCTGCCTTATCTTGTCCTAAAATTGGTGCCAGAATGCATCTTTTTTTTTTATACCTTTTATTCCACAAATTTTTACAAAATAGACAGACTTAAAACAGTGTGTATCATCAATAACAAATCTAAAAAAGGCAGAATGTCATGAAGACAGATTCACGTTTATTAAAGTGCATTCTATATCTCTTTTAATCTAATATCCCTTTTTATTCAGTGCAATAATTTATATGTTATCTGTCCTCCCTTCTAGTTATATCGTAGTATTTCACACCTCACTGCCACCACACACAAAACAATAAACAAAAATGAGCTTGAGACCCGTTCTTCTAGCTTGAACGAATCATTTCAGCCTGGGTGACCAGCTTCTCCATATTAAGTCGAATTAATCCATGCTTTGTATAGCCGAGTAATATCTCCTTTCTGTTTAACATTGATGTGTTATCTGATTTAAAACATTATCCAAAACAATGTCCTCTTGTTGACGCCATCTTCTGTAGATTACTAATTTCATAGCCAGTAGGCTTCCATATCCAAATGTAGAAGTGCCCTCTCTAATGTTGGGGGGATTAATGTGCAAAATAAATTAGATAACATTGCATATAACTCTACCCATATCTTCTTAACCCCTGTACAAGACCACCAGATATGTTCCAATTTCTGAGTTACATCTCCAGCACTTTACATCCGTCCCCACATTAAACTTTGCCATTTTTTTCTGGCACCATATACCATCTTAACATTACTTTGTAATGGAGTTCTGCCAAATTTAAACAGTGTGTTTGTTTTAAAACTTCTGTCATACTCTGCATCCATTTCTTAGTTTCTATTTTTGTCCCAGTTCTTTGACTCCAAGATTCAATAATTCTAATATATCATACCATTTTTTAATCTCTTCTTTTGAATGCTGTTCTGATACACAAAGTGTGTGTTAGATGCGTATATATGGGTTCTGATATAACTTTCTACTCTCATCCAGCTAAAAAGATCACAATGTTGTCCAAATTCTCCCCGAAGTATTGAATTTTTTTTTTTTTTTATCTTTACCCCATTCATTATATCATCTAGCCTTTATTTTCTATAATTTTCCCATTTTCTTATATTTATGTTGGTGAGATGATATTGTAAGACTGCCCAGAATGCATCTTTTAAATATTATTGCACATTAATGTGCTTTCAAAGTACTTTAAAATGGATGAGATCCTATGTGTACATGAGCAATGTTACTTAGTTTCTCCACAATGTATTACATTCCAGCAGCACAGGAAGTGACTAATTAAACAAACCTTTATATCCCCAGTGTCTATAGAATCAGTGCTGCTGCACCTGCAGAAAACATGCAGAGTAATCACTGGGGAGGGCTTGAGTCAAATATTAAACATGTGATTTATACAGAATGCCTGCATCAAATCACACTGAGAAAAAGCCTTTGCACAATACAAGCAGTGATCTTCATCTTGCACCAAAGTGAGTTTGGGGACTAGACTGTCCCTTTAATAGTTGACACATGGGAAGTATGCACAATATATAGCTCATATAGTGGACAAAACCAGCCGATGCAAATATACGTTACGCTCTCCAGCTGGACCCTCTGATAAGACTTTACATAACACATGGATCTGTGGCTGATCTTTGGTTTAATGGATCTTTTTTTCCCATGAGATTAACATGCTCCTCTAATGGGACAGGATTCAGTGAATCTGAAAGATATATGTGTAACTGTTTCCATGTGTTTATAGAATGTGTATCATTGCTCTGTACAGACCTCTAGTAGTTGTTGGTTGTTTTCAGTCTGTAGAAATGTTACTGGTTTATAATAATCACATCCATTTTACAGACAGATGTTTTTAAAGAATAGAACATACTGAGTCTGATTGTACATTGTCTGACACAATCATTCAGTGATTTAGATTGGGAGAAATCGTACTGAGAGAGAGACAGATAAAGAGAGAGTGTGATAGAGAGAGAGAGAAAGAGAGAGTGTGATAGAGAGAGAGAGAAAGAGAGAGTGTGATAGAGAGAGAGAGAAAGAGAGAGTGAGAGAGAGAGAGAGAGAGAGTGAGAGAGAGAGAGAAAGAGAGAGTGTGATAGAGAGAGAGAGAAAGAGAGAGTGTGATAGAGAGAGAGAGAAAGAGAGAGTGAGAGAGAGAGAGAGAGAGAGAGAGAGAGAGAGAGAGATTGTGTGTTCTTCATCCCTTTAAGGTTGATAAATTAATACCTTTACATCTTCTTAGGGACAATATAGGGAAAGTTTAGGGTAATAAGTAGGGTTTGGAGGGATAAGATAGGTACAAAGAAAGGTAAGGTATGAGTTTTGTTTATGAGTTAGTAACAGGGTTACGGTGGGGTTTAAATAGGGAGAGCCCAGAAATAGGGTTAGGGTCAGATAGCAGCATAATATTCTTATATATATTTATATTCTACTTTTTATTCTAGATTATTATATTTCTATTTCTTTACATGTGTATTTTGCTTTTATGTCTAGATTTGATTAGGTTTGATATATTTTTTGGGTGAGATTTGTGATTTAATTCTAACCTGTTATTGTTTGCTGACAGTGTTTCTTGTAAAATTTGTAAATTCTGGACATATCTCCAAACATAAATAAAACGTAAAAAATAAAGTGATAGAGTGACCTCTAAAAGAGCCATTTATTATCATTATTAGTATCTCTGTTATCTGTAACATCTCTGTTTCTTGCAGTTTGATGCAGACAGAGAAGAGGAGGATGTTTTTTCCGATATCAGTAATGCAGTTCACAATAAGATCTTTCCTGCAAAGTCTCCGGTGGCTGGTGAGTGAATCTTATTTTCTTTGCACCCTTTAGAGTTAATTGTCCTAATTTGGGCCAGAATTCCCCTCCCAAAATGCAACATGTTAACGCTTTACTCGAAGCCTTGCTTACTAAAACTTTAACGTTTGTAGAACCTTCTGCCAAAACATTGTCTACTCAAAAATACAAAATATGATCCTCCCCAGCTTCCCCTGGGAGCTATACTCCTAGAGATGGATGGGGATACCCAACAAATGCCCAATGTCAGTCATGTCATCAGAGGTAACTATTCCAAAAAAAAATGATTAATGCATTTTCTTTAATGTAACTTTACATTAATAATCAATATATTTGGGAGGGCTTAACTAACGCTTTCCTAATCATTATAATAACCTATTTTTAAAAAAAAATATGTTATAAAGCATTTTTCTACCTGATTTGGTGGATGTTCTTAGACTCAACAGAACAGATTTAGTTATTATTCAGCTTCATGGTAATCATTTTATTGATCTCAGAAAGATGAAACTTGGTTGGGCCCTGTTAGGAGTTGATCCTGTGACCTTGCATTCTGAACAGCCGTACATATGGTACATTAAACAACTGAGGTTAACTGGTTCGGTAGCAGTGGGTTATTTTAGCCTTTTTTTGCATTGTTTGTGATTGGCTGGGATAATCAAGGAAAGGTAGTCAATGCTATCCATCACTGTGCTAACAGAGCGCGATGAATCCTTGTATCGCCCACACTGGACCTTTTTACGCGGTTCTCCCAGTGGTTCTTCAGGCCGATTCCTTTAGAAATACTTAGACAAAGAGAAATGGTTCTGTTTGATTCGCCGACAAAGAATCAGCCCCACAGTCCTCTGCTAGCATAAGCCATCCAGCCGCTTCATGCCCCTGAGTAAAGCCCTTTGACTGGTTGTTGGATTGAGGCACAGCACAGGCATCCTGATTTCATTTTAGAAGATCAGAGCACAGCAGGAGCTTTCAAATAGCAGACTTGGGGCTTTAGAGCCAGCATTTTGTATTGTAACAGCCAGCCAAGCGCACAGCTTTCAGGGAAGGCTGAATGGCGCAGATATTGTGCAGCTGGGAATGCACAGGATCATGTCTTTTCTCTGAATGTCTCTGAAGATACTGTATTTTTTTGCTATAAAACCCTTGTGTGACAAAAACAGGCCTTCATGTGGATGTTACACGTACCACCTACCTAAGCATTGTTACAGAACATGTACACCCTTTCATGGAAACAGTATTCCCTGATGGCATTGGCCTCTTTCAGCAGGATAATGCTCCCTGCCACAAAGCAAAAATGGTCCAGGAATGGTTTGAGGAACACAACAATGAGTTCAAGGTGATGATTTGGCACCAAATTCCCCAGATCTCAATCCAATCGAGCACCTGTGGGATGTGCTGGACAAACAAGTCCGATCCATGGAGGCCCCACCTCGCAACTTACAGGACTTAAAGGATCTGCTGCTAACGTCTTGGTGCCAGTTACCCCAGCACTCCTTCAGAGGTCTAGTGGAGTCCATGCCTCGACGGGTCAGGGCGGTTTTGGCGTAGAAAGGGGACCTGCACAATATTAGACAGGGGGTCATAATGTTATGGCTGATCAGTGTATAACCGTAACTTAATGTACAGAGAGAACCTCCTTTAAACACCGTACAGAAGTTCTGTTCACAGTGTTGCTCCCTCAGTGAGCTCAAATGGGCTAACCCAATCTTGCCCCCAAAATCAAGAGAAATTGATGGCAATACACCAACATCCTGAAATAAAACAATTTGCGGACCGAGTTGCTGCACACAGTTGAATTGTTTCAAAGATAAAAAATCCGGGGTTTAATGAATCGGTGTAAAAAGTGGGTACAGAAGACATTGGCACAGACGTTAAAGCCTTACGTGTTTTGTGCCGTACTGCCATACTAACAGGCAATGCACCAGTGTCCACTGTGGATATGAAGCAGTACCGTGGTACACGTGGCATGGTGGCGGGAGGGAGGGTACATATAACCTAACAGACAGTGAACAATGACCAGCCATGTGATGCCACAAGATCTGTCATGGCGGTGTATAAAACTATATATGTTTATGTATGTATATATGTGTACGTGGCCATTAAATAACTTTTATTAGATTTACTAAGTGGCGTAGGTGATATGTGTATTTTACATTACACAAAGTGTTCACTGATGTGGCACTTGCACCACGTATGCCGTAATAGCGTATTTTAATAATAAATGACAATGATTCATTTTTTTAAATCAATAAATATGAGATTATGGCACATTACTATTCAGTTGTTTATTGGCTGCTTTCAGTACAGTATTTGGCAGTATCTGCATGTGCCCCGTGTCTATACATAACCCCCATTGTTTTCTCTTAATTTAAGCATTTGACGTAATCCATTTTTTTCATTCTCTATAGTCATAGTACAAACAATATATAACCCATTTAAGAATCTCTCCAGTGCCCCCCTGACTTTTACTTACAAATGGCCATGCAAGGGGACTCCGGCTTTATACCCTACACCCCAGGTTACCTGTGTGTTTATTTCATACCATTCATTGTAGCAGGCTTGGAGGTTTCAAACCCATTAGAGTATTATACAAGCATGAAATTCCTCCAGTATCCTTGCCCAATGTCAGAGCCCTGCTCGCGTTATGCAGCCTGAGTTGTATTTGAATGATTCTTTTTGTCGCACTTCTTGTTCACTGTCTTTATCCTTGGTGACAAGGTTGTCCCTTTAATCGGCGGTACGTTTTATCTTAGTTGTACATGTGGCGTGGGGAGGAGGGGGATGGGAGAAGTTGTGCTGGTTCTATGGATCACTAGGAGGTTGGGAGACCTTGCTCCATGAGCTTTGAACACAAAAGCGATCTTGATGTGGGAAATATGCAAAGAAAGGAAGCCGAGGATGCTGGAAGCCGAGGATGCTGGAAGCGGAGGATTCTGGGAGCCGTGGATGCTGGAAGCGGAGGATTCTGGGAGCCGTGGATGCTGGAAGCCGGGGATGCTGGGGGCTGAGGATGCTGGGAGCCGAGGATGCTGGAAGCCGAGGATGCTGGAAGCCGAGGATGCAGGAACCCGAGGATGCAGGAACCCGTGGATACTGGAAGCCGAGGATGCTGGGGGCTGAGGATACTGGGAGCCGAGGATGCTGGAAGCTGAGGATGCTGGAAGTTGAAGATGCTGGGCGCTTGGCTTGGATGTTATTCAATCAGTGTTGCTAAGAGCAACAGCTTCAAGGTGTAGAAATTCTGCGATAGTTGAATATACCATAAACCTGCCATTAACTCTTCGGCACATGGACCTTTGTACGCTAACCCTGAGAAAATAAAAACCTAAAACAACCCCCTTGCAAGCCATAGGTGGGAAAATACCATATTTGCTCGAATATAAGACACCCCCCCTCCCCAACTTTGGATATTAATTTAGTAAAAAAAGAAAAGGTCTGAATATAAAAACTATCCTGAAAAAGTTTTACTTGTAGGCACGATACGCCCGTCTTCTATGATGGACCGCCGGAAGGTCACGTGACCTCCCGGCTTCTGTAATAGAAGTCCCAGCGGAAGTGCTGTTCAGAGCATCTCATCTCACCTCATCTTCTATTTGAGCAAATACGGTAATCCTGAGACAGCGGGGATTTCTTGAGAAAGGGGCAAAACAAAATAGCCAGCAGATAAGATGGGCCAAGGGGGCGGACATATTGTTTAGAATCTTAGAGTCACGTCTAGGGTGACCACATTTTACTGCTGTCATTCTGGGCCGCAGATGAGATTGCACACAGTCACACAGGCACTTGCACACTCACAAACACACAGTCACACAGACACTCACATTCACAATCACAAACACTCACACAGGCACTCACATTTTACTGCTGTCATTCAGGGCCGCAGATGAGATTGCACACTCACGCACACAGTCACACAGACACTCACAGTCACACAGGCACGCACATTTTACTGCTGTCATTTAGGGCAGCAGATAAAATTACACACAGTCACACAGACACTCACACACACAGGCAATACAGGACATGTGGCCACCCTACTTTGGTCAAATGAAGGAAGATATGAGAGAGCTAACTCAACATCCCAAACAACCTGTCCATCCCGTGAATGAGCTACACAAAGCAAAGATTTGGATTATTTTATTTTTTTATCTAAAATGTCTACACTTGATATAATCTTCAGGTCTTGTTGGTAGCCAATCCTTTATTCATGCGACTTTCTGATTGCCAGGGAAGATACGCAGGTCATGGTAAGATGCACTAGCAGCTGACCTTGTGTATTAATTGCTGTCCATTATAGTGATTCACTGCTATTATAAGTTGTTTCTTATACTGTCAATGTGTCGATAGCTGAGACTTATTCCCCCACTTAATAGCACATATTGAGCGGCTTGATTGTTCAGGAACATAAATAGCTTTCCAAAGGGCGAGTGGGGGTGAAGAGCCATATAAAAAGCAATAAAAATAAGAAACAATACATAATATGGATGACAAAAGATGATAGATTCTCCTCCCTGTGGGATTTAGAGACCTTTCCAATTACAACTCAGAGACTACACTGAATACAGCAAGAAATAATGGATCCTGGATACCTGCTTCACTGTGTCAAAAAACATGTATTAGTGTGTGTGTGTGTGTGTGTGTGTGTGTATGTGTGTGTGTGTGTGTGTGTGTCAGGAGAGAAGGGGCAGCATGGCTGGAATGCAGTAGAGAGATGTAAACATGGAGAGTGGGACGCGGGAGAGAGATGTTAACACAGAGAGTGGGACGCAGGAGAGAGATGTAAACACGGAGAGTGGGACACAGGAGAGAGATGTAAACACTGAGAGTGGGACGCAGGAGAGAGATGTAAACACTGAGAGTGGGACGCAGGAGAGAGATGTAAACACTGAGAGTGGGACGCAGGAGAGAGATGTAAACACGGAGACACAGACGCAGGAGAGAGATGTAAACACGGAGAGTGGGACGCAGGAGAGAGATGTAAACACTGAGAGTGGGACACAGGAGAGAGATGTAAACACTGAGAGTGGGACGCAGGAGAGAGATGTAAACATGGATACTGGGACGCAGGAGAGAGATGTAAACACTGAGAGTGGGACGCAGGAGAGAGATGTAAACACTGAGAGTGGGACGCAGGAGAGAGATGTAAACACTGAGAGTGGGACGCAGGAGAGAGATGTAAACACTGAGAGTGGGACGCAGGAGAGAGATGTAAACACTGAGAGTGGGACGCAGGAGAGAGATGTAAACACTGAGAGTGGGACGCAGGAGAGAGATGTAAACACGGAGACACAGACGCAGGAGAGAGATGTAAACACGGAGAGTGGGACGCAGGAGAGAGATGTAAACAATGAGAGTGGGACGCAGGAGAGAGATGTAAACACGGAGAGTGGGACGCAGGAGAGAGATGTAAACACGGAGAGTGGGACGCAGGAGAGAGATGTAAACATGGATACTGGGACGCAGGAGAGAGATGTAAACACGGAGAGTGGGACGCAGGAGAGAGATGTAAACATGGATACTGGGACGCAGGAGAGAGATGTAAACACGGAGAGTGGGACGCAGGAGAGAGATGTAAACACTGAGAGTGGGACGCAGGAGAGAGATGTAAACACTGAGAGTGGGACGCAGGAGAGAGATGTAAACACGGAGAGTGGGACACAGGAGAGAGATGTAAACACTGAGAGTGGGACGCAGGAGAGAGATGTAAACACTGAGAGTGGGACGCAGGAGAGAGATGTAAACACGGAGAGTGGGACACAGGAGAGAGATGTAAACACTGAGAGTGGGACGCAGGAGAGAGATGTAAACACTGAGAGTGGGACGCAGGAGAGAGATGTAAACACGGAGACACAGACGCAGGAGAGAGATGTAAACAATGAGAGTGGGACGCAGGAGAGAGATGTAAACACTGAGAGTGGGACGCAGGAGAGAGATGTAAACACTGAGAGTGGGACGCAGGAGAGAGATGTAAACACTGAGAGTGGGACGCAGGAGAGAGATGTAAACACAGAGAGAGGGACGCAGGAGAGAGATGTAAACACTGAGAGTGGGACGCAGGAGAGAGATGTAAACACTGAGAGTGGGACGCAGGAGAGAGATGTAAACACGGAGAGTGGGACACAGGAGAGAGATGTAAACACTGAGAGGGGGACGCAGGAGAGAGATGTAAACACGGAGACACAGACGCAGGAGAGAGATGTAAACAATGAGAGTGGGACGCAGGAGAGAGATGTAAACACAGAGAGTGGGACGCAGGAGAGAGATGTAAACACAGAGAGAGGGATGCAGGAGAGAGATGTAAACACTGAGAGTGGGACGCAGGAGAGAGATGTAAACACTGAGAGTGGGACACAGGAGAGAGATGTAAACACAGAGAGAGGGATGCAGGAGAGAGATGTAAACACGGAGAGTGGGACGCAGGAGAGAGATGTAAACATGGATACTGGGACGCAGGAGAGAGATGTAAACACGGAGAGTGGGACGCAGGAGAGAGATGTAAACACTGAGAGTGGGACGCAGGAGAGAGATGTAAACATGGAGAGAGGGACGCGGGAGAGAGATGTAAACACAGAGAGTGGGATGCAGGAGAGAGATGTAAACACAGAGAGAGGGACGCAGGAGAGAGATGTAAACACTGAGAGTGGGACGCAGGAGAGAGATGTAAACACTGAGAGTGGGACGCAGGAGAGAGATGTAAACACTGAGAGTGGGACACAGGAGAGAGATGTAAACACAGAGAGAGGGACGCAGGAGAGAGATGTAAACACAGAGAGTGGGATGCAGGAGAGAGATGTAAACACAGAGAGTGGGACGCAGGAGAGAGATGTAAACACTGAGAGTGGGACGCAGGAGAGAGATGTAAACACGGAGAGTGGGACGCAGGAGAGAGATGTAAACACAGAGAGTGGGACGCAGGAGAGAGATGTAAACACGGAGACTGGGACGCAGGAGAGAGATGTAAACACGGAGACACAGACGCAGGAGAGAGATGTAAACACGGAGACACAGACGCAGGAGAGAGATGTAAACACAGAGAGTGGGACGCAGGAGAGAGATGTAAACACGGAGAGTGGGACGCAGGAGAGAGATGTAAACACAGAGAGTGGGACGCATGAGAGAGATGTAAACACGGAGAGTGGGACGCAGGAGAGAGATGTAAACACAGAGAGTGGGACGCAGGAGAGAGATGTAAACACAGAGAGTGGGACGCAGGAGAGAGATGTAAACATTGAGAGTGGGACACAGGAGAGAGGTGTAAACACAGAGAGTGGGACACAGGAGAGAGATGTAAACACAGAGAGTGGGACACAGGAGAGAGATGTAAACACGGAGAGTGGGACGCAGGAGAGAGATGTAAACACGGAGACTGGGACGCAGGAGAGAGATGTAAACACAGAGAGTGGGACGCAGGAGAGAGATGTAAACACAGAGAGTGGGACGCAGGAGAGAGATGTAATGTTCATCTCACCTCAACTCACCAGTACAAGATGTCCAGTCATTTCATACGAGAAGCTTGTGTAGTCTAATACTGTGTTGAGAGAACAACATCTGGGTGGTCCGCACTTTATCCAGCCCCTTCCATGTGACGTCTTGTCAAACTTTACCAGCTTTTCTCTCTGATTAAATGAATTATCATCAATATATAAATAGGTCTGTGCGGTTTTTTCAGCCTCTAATTGCTGTTTTTGGAAGAAAATAACCTTTTAATGCTTTCTCATTAGCTGGATAAAACATGGCAGTCTGGCAGGAGATGTAACTTCGAAGATTTTTGAGTAATGTTAATGAGCAGAGCTGTCCAAGATCCCCAATCTGCACATGTTATCCTCATAATCAGCAGCTTATTTAAATCCACTACTTCAAATTACATTGCAAGCGTTATCATGGTTACAGCTCTCACTAGCTTCAGTGAATTTCCTAACTTTTCCTAAACAATTTGTTTCGGAAAAAAAATACTGACCCTTCAATCGCCTTCTGTAGACATGAGAACGTGAGAAGTGTTATTTTTTACCGGTCTGTTGGTAAAAATGCTGGCTGGGTGCCAACCCAAAGTGGCAGGGGGTTTGGTTTTAAGTGAAAGGAAGAAATATTTATTCTAAAATTTTCCTTCTTAAGAAAAATGTTACATTTTGTTTTTAAACTTATGTCTAATTGAAAGATTGCGCCAAGTGTGTAAGTTTTAAATACAAAAGTGCTTTGCTGAAGGAATCCAAATAAAGTATTAGAGAGTTTGTTGCTTCGTATGACTCCATCAGGGGGCGGACATGTTGCTTAGAGTCTTGGGTGAGATCCTTCAAAAGCATGGTCAACCGGCCTACCAATTTTCAATCCTGGAGTCACATGACTGCAGCTCGAATAAGACCTATTTAGTATTTAGTATTTAACATGACTAAAGGATTATTTCTGGGAAACTTAATAGGGTTGATGTCAATTAATTTGGACTAATTTAGTCCATTGAATTTTCCATAGGAAGGGACCTGTGCTGAGCCGCTAATATCATGGTTACTAGGTTTCGACTCTGGGCCTGTTGCGAATTCCAAGCCTGTGTATATGTTGTCTAAGGAAAGTTATTCACCTCGTTCCTCAAATTCTATAGCGATTATTAGTAAAAATAAAAAATAAATTCTTTCAATACGATGTGCCCCTTGAGAAATAAATAATGGAGGAATGTTTCAAATTAATCCTTTTTTTATTAAATGAAAGCCTTAAAACTGTCCAATCCATGCTCCCTGAATGTGCAATAAAGAAATACAAAAATAGACAGAAATTTAAGTTACAGGCGTTGAGCGAGCTGGGAAGGTTTATTGGCTACAGACCCGACTGAAGAGTGCGAGGAGATTAATGATTTGATAAAAATTAATGGAATTTCTCGTACGTTGAACACATTCTCGCCTCCACATATTCCAGGACCCAGTGACCTCGATCTCAGCTTCATATTGGACAGCGGAGAAGCCACAGGGACTGAACTGGAATTTGAAGATCAGGTAATCACAACGTTTCCTCTTCATTTTCATTAGTTGGTTGTCGCTTTCCTAGTAATTTAGGCTGAAAAAAAATCCAGTTCAACCTTTTGCCTATCCAACCTTTTGCTTTTCCAACCTTTTGCCTATCCAACCTTTTGCTTTTCCAACCTTTTGCCTATCCAACCTTTTGCCAATCCAACCTTTTGCCTATCCCTGTTGACTCAACATCAATTTATATTTCTTATGTGTCTGCTAATTCAGAAATTTAAAACAAATAAACCCTGTTTCAGGAGACATCGTTTAGCAAGTTATTCTTACTCGAGCAATGTTACATTAAAACCAAATTCTGATTTACTCTGCACATTTAGAATATTGTAGTACATTGTACCACGTTTAAAAATACCACAGCTAACCTATTAGCCCAAACGTATTGTTTTACTATTCCTTGCACAACAAGCACGCGCTCTTGATATGACTGATTTAAAAAAAAAAAAAAACAACTAACGAATTAGCCAGGTAGTGTAAAATTAAATTTACATCAGCAGGTAATATCAACAGGGAGATGAAGAGAGCCCGGGGTTATATCAACAGGTAGATGAAGAGAGCCCAGGGTTATATCAACAGGTAGATGAAGAGAGCCCAGGGTTATATCAACAGGTAGATGAAGAGAGCCCAGGGTTATATCAACAGGTAGACGAAAAGAGCCCAGGGTTATATCAACAGGTACATGAAAAGAGCCCAGGGTTATATCAACAGGTAGATGAATAGAGCCCAGGGTAATATCAACAGGTAGATGAAGAGAGCCCAAGGTAATATCAACAGGTAGATGAAGAGAGCCCAGGGTAATATCAACAGGTAGATGAAGAGAGCCCAGGGTTATATCAACAGGTACATGAAGAGAGCCCAGGGTAATATCATCAGGTAGATAAATAGAGCCCAGGGTAATATCAACAGGTAGATGAAGAGAGCCCAGGGTAATATCAACAGGTAGATGAAGAGAGCCCAGGGTAATATCAACAGGTAGATGAAGAGAGCCCAGGGTAATATCAACAGGTAGATGAAGAGAGCCCAGGGTAATATCAACAGGTAGATGAAGAGAGCCCAGGGTAATATCAACAGGTAGATGAAGAGAGCCCAGGGTTATATCAACAGGTAGATGAAGAGAGCCCAGGGTTATATCAACAGGTAGACGAAAAGAGCCCAGGGTTATATCAACAGGTACATGAAAAGAGCCCAGGGTTATATCAACAGGTAGATGAAGAGAGCCCAGGGTTATAGCAACAGGTAGATGAAGAGAGCCCAGGCTAATATCAACAGGTAGATGAAAAGAGCCCAGGGTTATATCAACAGGTACATGAAAAGAGCCCAGGGTTATATCAACAGGTACATGAAGAGAGCCCAGGCTAATATCAACAGGTAGATGAACAGAGCCCAGGGTAATATCAACAGGTAGATGAAGAGAGCCCAAGGTAATATCAACAGGTAGATGAAGAGAGCCCAGGGTAATATCAACAGGTAGATGAAGACACTTTGGTAAATACTGGGATGCAAAGGGGGCTGAGCTAAAAGTGGGAAAGTCATGTGGCCCTGTGTGACATTGAGTGGCTGTGTACTATTCCATATCTCGGAACCAGTACTGCTGTAGGGCCAACTATTCAAAGTTCCAGTTGTCTCAAGTGTCATCTTACAGTTACTTCTGTCACTAGTACTTCCTTAACCAGTGTTCAGAGAGAGGTAGGGGTGCAGCTATTTACCTTTTCAGCAGTGTCCGTGGCTCAAACAAGGATATCTCTGATTTGGAACGAAGACCCCCTACTAGATGCATTTAAAAATGGTCTGGATGTTTTTTTAGAAAAGCAGAACATACAGGGGTATTAATAATAGAATGAGCATTAATAATAGAGCTTTTTGATCCAAGGAGAAATCTGATTGCCCTTTTGGAGTCAAGAAGGAATTTTTTTCCCCCTAGGAGGCAACATTCGAAAAAGCTTCCTTAGGGTTTTTTTTGCCTTCTTTTGGATCAAAACGCTGAAATGATAGGTAGAAGGGTTGAACTTGATGGACTTGTGTCTTTTTTCAACCTAAATTACTATGTTACTACTATGTTACTACCTCCCAAAGACCCGGTGACCGGTTGCACAAGAAGATCTAAAGTGCATCACTCAGGCCCTACATTGTGGATCCTAAAATCTGATCCCACTACCGTTACAGATAAACCCGAATTTGACGGGACAAGTCCCTAAAAATCTTGACTGTTTGCAACTATGACCCAAAAGATACCAGTGCCTTAAAATGCATATTTTTTTTTTGACCTTCTCACGTAATCATTAACTGCTCCGAATTCCTATGAAATCATAACAGCCGACAAAAATTGTTACTAGATTTGATTTTATGCAGTGCGTCCCCGACATCGCATTTCGCCGTCAGACTTTTCCCTTTTTTTTTTTTTTTTTACTTTCTGAGTTTTTCTGGTTAGCAGCACCTGTAATATGGACTGGGAGGGGAGGGAAAGCAGCATCGTCATGACAACAAGGCTCAGACAGGAAAAATTAGTTCATCTGTCACATAAGATATTTGCTTTTCTCCGTCGACGAACTGGGTTTATTTCCAATTTCCACAATATTTTGACAGATCCGCAGACTGGGAGATAGTTAGTTATATTGGCTGGAATTGAGGGGAAAAGGGCACATCTATTTTGCAAAAAAATCAGGGAAAACATCTGAAATAATGTTATTTAAATGTAAACAAGTGAAATATCCCCAGCAGGCAGGGAAAGAAAAAAAAACCCTGCAGAAATTCAACTCCTTGGAAAAAGGATTTAAGTCCCCTGCTTAATGAAAAATGTACAGGTAACAGAATAATAATAATTTGCGATTTTTGTAGCGTTTTTTCTCCCAATGAGGCTCAAAGCTCTTTACAAATATATAAACAGTCATAAAAGATAAGAGCTTATGAATGCCTGATAAAAGAGGTGGGTCTTTATCTTTTTTTTTTTTTTAAAGTCTGTAAGGACGGAGCCTCTCTGACTGAGCACGGTAACGAGTTCCAGAATGTGGGTATAGACTTTGGCAAAACAGACCACTTAAAGGGACCTGAAAGCTAGCGGGAGGTATGATCTGTAAGGTAGTCAGTATGACCCTTATTTTAACTATTCCGACACTCTGACGGAGTACACTCACACTGACCCTCCTCCCCACCACTTTTTTTCTACACAGGGGGCTAATGTATAACGCTAACCCCCCTACTTCTCGGTTACCCTGGCACATTTACAGCTGGTACAATCCATGTGTACATAACAAAAAGTCAGGCATAAAAAGCCCCGGGTAGCTTCTGCCACATCTATTTGGGCAGAGGCACTATATTCGGAAACAAAAAAAATGTCAGTATTTTAAAAAGGCACATTGATTGCCCCCATTTTTAACCCCTTAGCCCATATGGACATATATATATATATACATCCTGCAAAGCATGGTCCTTGAGGACTTTGTGGACGTGTATATATACATCCTGTGTTTTAATGTAGCGTGCACTTCAGAGTTGGAGTTAGAGGCTGCCTCGGATTCCAAGGCAGACCTCTAAGTACAATTTAAGTGCCCCCTCCCTGCATATGATCACTGGTAAGGTGATCGGATACCTGAAATGGGGCGCGTCCGATAAAAACCCACATAGGCAGCGATCATTGCTCGCTTCCAATGCTTTTTCCAATGTTGTTATGATGCCTCAATATCGAGGCATCATGCAGCACCAAAATTTGCCCCGCCCGGGCACAGCGATTACCCCATGCCATGATCGCGGCCGCCACATTGGAGGAGCATGCGCCTGGACTGGAATCATAAAAGAACACATTTCTAGCAGACTGCTTCCGCGCGAAAGAAGTTTAGAATCAGCAACAATTACACTGACGGCCACTTACAGACATAAAAATGAGACGCAATTTGCAGAAAATGACACCGAGGATCTCACGGTAGATATTTAAATAGAGGCATCTCTCGCGGGTTTGACATTCGGAGTACAGCGCACTTTTTCGACACAGAGCACTTACTTGTTGTCACTGCGGTATTTTATCTCTCGCCGTGGAATCATGTAAGAAATAAACTGCACTTCAGTCAAAATGAAAAATATCTGTCATCCGACTTCACGGAGAAAGAGAGAGGTTTTCAACGAACAATGAATCATCCTGGTGAAATGACAATATAAATATCTATCCAGCACCTCCTCTTCGTTTCACATCCGTCATAGCAACCTGGCTATTTGTCACCTCCAGCTTATTCTCTTCTAAAAAAAAAAAACCTGCTAGGAATTAAAAGATTGATTTCATGGCTACGATCTCAAAGAAGTAATACCTAACGGCAGAGTTTATACTGTAAATAGACAAAAATGTCAATACTAGAGATTAGTAACTGTTATAAAGTTTTTTTTTTTGGGGGGGGGGGGGGGGGTGGACTCCAAACTATTATTTTCCCAATTTAAAATAATATTTGCCCTCATCCTTCTCAGTATAACTTCACGAAACTTTTTCTTGGTATTATTCTGAATAGATTTTATTTTAACTCTTTTCTGGATTACAAGCATACAGCTGTACACTTGTTTGGAGAAAATAAATCTCTGCACAGGCTTCCCTATGTATTGCTAGTGCAATTTTTGTTTGAGATACTTAGATTATTTTTTCTTCTTCTCCTAATCTCTATGAAAATGCTGGTGAGCTGAGTGGGAGGGTCTGTGAAAGCTGTAAGTGTTTTGGTAATTATTGTAATTTACTATGCATTAAATCAAAGGGGATATTCAAGGGGAAGTAGTCCTTTTAATAAAGATACTTTGCAGATTATGATTTGCTATTATATACGTTTGGTATTTTTGTTGCCCCCCCCCCCCTCTCCCCCCTTCCCTCTAAATATTGTGGATTTATTAAACTCATTAATCTTGAGATGTGATCAGGTAGGCCTCGTGTTTAATGTTCCGACAGCATATTATACATTACTATAACCCCATTTACCAGATTCCAGGCCAGATCTGCATCTAATAAAGTGAAAATAGAGCTGAGAGGCTCTTTACTCATTTAACGTGGGGCTTGTCTCATTTCTCTCTCTGGTTTATTGGATATTTATGGTGTCTGTTTATTTTAACGGAGGATCTAATTGGACTGTTCTTGCCTGTGACTGAGGTCGACCATGACCGCAATTGGTCTGTATGTCCCATCTCTTCCTGGAGGTCTGTACTCCCTCCCTTACCACTCTGCTGGTCTGCACTACTACCTTTTTGCCCTTGATTATGGTGGAAGTGGTTTCTTCTAAACTCAACCAAGATGGCCGACTGAAAGGAAGTGAGGTTAGCTGATAGGCAGGAAATGGCCTCAGTGTTCTGGAACAAGTATGGAACCATTCCTAGAGAATGCTCGACATAGTCATGCTGTCCTCTAATTATTCTTGTGTAGTTCCTTGCTAAACTCGATTACTTATCTGGTTTTCTGAAATTCTGTTATCGGTATGACCTGTTTTATGCCCTTGATCTTGGAGAAAGGACAGACTGGATGGGGCAACTGCAGTGAGAGCTGGCACTGGATATGGGTAAATGCATAGAGAAACCGGCAAAGGATGGGCCAACTGATTTCAATTTGCCATGATAATCTATGTATCTGCTTATGTAAGTGTGTAACATAGAGCACCAGGTGACTTACCCCATATCTGCCAACATCCTTGGAACCAGGTTGCTGGGTGGAGCCAACAGAATTTTGGTTACGTGACCCACTACATTGCATGAGCTGATAAAGATATCAACTGTACGGAGTTTAATTAGTGCAAAGGTGATATTCGTGTCTGAACAGTCTCAAGTTTGATAACACAGGAAGCCAAAAAAGGAACAGTCCTTTTAAACCAGGACTGCTGGCAGCTATGACTTAAACATACCTCCAAATATGCAGCGCTGGCAATGCAGGACTCTGGGGCGCCATGATGTGTAAAGAGGCGTGTCATCGTATGTTCAAAGTTTTAGGAGTATTTGTCCAAATCCGAATAGAGACTATCCCACTCAAGGTAGAACAGTTAGGGGCAGGGACCTACCTGAACCCGTAGAGCACAAATTTGGATATTCTGCCTATAAGGTGGGAGGGGAGCTCTGAGGAGGAACTCATACCACCAGAATCAGCCTTTACTTCCCCAATACCCGGCAGAGGGACAGATGTGCAAAGGAATCCCAACTTGTCACCCTGTAATCTACTGTCACCCATTTTAAAACTACCCCCAAGAATAACATAAATACCTAGAAAATATTTCTAATTTCTTCTTAAATCCACAACCCTGGAAAAATAAATGTCGTCAGATGATGGAGAAAATCGTCTACCGTGTGTTTTTGTGGTGGCGCATCAGATGAATATTTATCACGTGTATTTTTGCTGCAGAGTTGGCCGCTCCTGGTATCTGTCACTATCCTCTGCCAGATGGCACAATATTTCCCTCCTCTCACTTTCCATTTTTGGATTGATTTGGGAAGGAAGCCATGAAATCTATTAGTGTTTTATTACCTTGAGCCGAGACAGTTTGATCTTCGCTAGCTGGCAAGAGCACAACATGATCGCGTTTAATCTCTTGCCGTTAAAGTATTTACCCTCCGCATCTGGCCCCCGACATTACAGAGCTGACCCCCTGAGCTTGAGATGCCTTTTATAACAAACTATAATACAAACAAAAATGGGGGTTTATTTTCATTGTGTTTTTAAAAATACTACGAATTGCACATACTTTGGAATCTAGGATTAAAAGGTTAAAACAGATTAACACTATACAAAAAAAGTCTTTGGCTTAAATGTTTGGGGGGGGGGGGGGGAATGCAGGGAAACCATGGGAATGTCTTTCAATGTTTCCTGTCCCAGCCCTCTTATAAACAAAAGCAAATGGAAACCTTGCAAGAGGATCAGTGTAGATGAGCTGGGTTCTCTAACAGCGAGCATGCACAAAATCAGCTTAATTCAGAAACTGGTAATTTACTTAATTTAAAAAAATAAAAAACAATTCCCCCAAAGGTCTCTTAGTGGAGAGATTGTTCCACAATCCGTTAAGTTAGCTTTCGGTTCATCAATGTTTGGGAAATGACTTCAGGAAGCAAGATCCGCTAATGGAGAGGATGGCTGATGAAGTGAATACTCTGGCCCGTATTTATCAAGACACAATAAGGGGTATTTCAGGAAAAAGAGCTAGAATAGTAGTGGTAACCATGGAAAACAATGGAAAGTCATGGCAGTTTGCTCCAAATTTAGCACTTTTTTTTTTAAAATAGCACCAGTTTTGCCTTGATACATTTGGCCCTCTGTGTTCCATTTGTAAAGTGTGTCAGAAAATGTATTGTGTGCCTGTTATTACACTATGTGTCCAATTATTCTCTTCTCATTAACCCTTTGCAGGCACACGATATACCACATATATATGGAGAAGATGATCTGAGAGGTAAGAATCGAGTACATACATATTCCAATAAAAGACTGATTGTATTGGATGTTCAGTAACCCTTTCAACACCTAGGGAAATCAAGTGGTTACACTAAACATTAAAATTACTTTTAGTTCTTTCTGGGTGGTACTAATCTTGACCTCCAAACTGTAACAGACTCACACCCCCTCTCTCCCCACTCTCGACCTCGCAGAATGGCATTCACTAATGTTGAGGAGGTCATGGCCAAGTCAAAATCGAAGGTCGAGCTTGACTTTGACGTGTCTCAAAAACAGCTTTGATCAATTCGTCTCACATCATAGACTATGAGAGTCAGAATGAAACGATAATTTTTTTCTTCTCTGGAGGTAGGGTTTGATAGTTTCATTTAATGTCCCACAGTCTATTACGGGAGGCGAATTGATCACAGCAATTTGTGAGACTAAGTCAAACTCGGCACCTGAGTTTGGAGGTCGGGTTCGACTTCTCTCAACTCACCTACTTTAATGCTGACGAGTTTCCTATAGGAGAAAAAAATGATACTGCTGTTTTTTTCTTTGTCAAACCTCCATACCCGGCCCCCCTAGTTTGACTTATAAGAAACCCAGTGGAGTTCGAGTTTGTCTTTGGCGAGTTGTGTCGAGCTGGGGTCAACTCAGAGGTCCAGTTTGGAGGTGGAATGTGACTTAGTCTCAAAGTGAAAGTCGACCTCCAAAGTTGACCTCCTCGGGCTATTCTCGCATGTTAATGAATAGACCCCCCAAAGACTTTTACTTTCAAACTTTCCACTGTTTTTCATGTGGTTGTATTTATTATTATCGTGTAAAATACGTAGCTGTGACTCTAACTCCTAACTGATTCCTAACTACCAGAACTAATAATAATTCATTATCGTTTTTATACAGAAGATCTGAAGAAATCCAGAATCATCCTGGTAATAGGTGAGAGAATATCTGAATTTATTGTGTTTAATTCATGTATTTAATGTGGGTAATCACAATTTAATAGTAATATCTATCTAAGCAAAAAAAAAATTGATGAAAAATCAGGGCCATAAATTGACATGTGTCTGCAATATCTCCCAGTTATGACATCACTCGTGGCTTGATATGCAAATTACATATTTAGCATTGAAGATTAGGTAATTTACATAACAAGCCACAGGTGATGTCATAAACAGGAGACTCCACATATTTGAAACATATTTTCTCTTATTAACATAACACACTGTGCAGACAATTCCGACGGAGTGCTGGTTTACGTCCTATCAATCCCTTCTGCAAAGCACACATTCCTCGCACTGTAATGAGTAGAGATTCTAGTTAAGAACAGTAAATAAATGGCTTCTGTAAGAGCGCTGATTCCTTATGCGTTCTTCCACGGAAGAACTCGAGTCGTGAGTTTTTCTGGAACGCGGGATGTTCAAATTGAAAGAGCGACGATCAGACGTATGTATATACATCCAAAAGGTGTATGGGGGGGGGGGGGGGGCACCTAGACAATGCAACTTGTTCCTCCAGACCTTGCTCGGCCGGGGGAATGATTTTGATGGGAATCTTGACAAAGGAAAGATAATGATGTATCTAGGATTCTAGACTCGTTACAGTCGAGATGGAATTCTGGAAAATAGTTTAGGGTTTAATTTTGTCTTTCTAATAATAAGAGATTACGGATTAGCGTCCTTACTGCTGGGAATGTTCTGAAGGATTTTTCCATAATTGAGTCGGTTAATTGGATAACTCTCCGTCTCTTGCGGGAGGTTAATTTGAATCATTGTTGGGGCTAGACACGTGACGGTTGGGAGACATACACCCCTCTCCTGTATTGGTTCTCTCAGTTGCTAATAATATAGCCTTTTGGGTACATTTTGGTTCTGGACATTTTTCTGTTGTAGATGCCCCACATGTTTTGGAAACTGGATCTCTCCCGCTCATCTAGGCCGGGATAGGAACCTTATACACAGGATGGATACGGCCATAATGTTATAATTCTGTTTACTATGTCACAATGTTATAAGCAGATAATACCTAAATTTGGTTTTAAGGTCAGTTTTTCCCATCCTGTTAAATAGTGCACAGTCCTTGTTCTTGGTTTCTTTTATCAGAAAAGATTGGAACATTTCAAATGAGAGCCTATATTCCAGGTGAATGCGGAGACAGATGGCACAGGCAGGATAATACGCTTAAAGGATCAACGCTATGTTATAGATTTATATAGAATGATCGGTAGAATAAAAGGGGATTTTATCCATGATTGCTGTAAAGAAGAATGTCCCCCTGACCCAATTATTTTTGGTTTCTTAAATCCAAGTCCCATGAAGTAGGGGCAAAGGTTACAGAAGGTGCCTGAGATTCATTACAGGATGTGGCATGGGTTACAGGAAGTACATAGGATTAATTACAAGACGTGACCTATGCACACCTCCCAACATTTCAAATGGCCAAGGAGGGACACTTTTATATTTTGTGATAGTGGCTGAAGGGGAGGGTATGTGGGGAGGGGGAAATGTCTCTGACTTTATGGCAAATCAATAACTATTTATGTAATGCATTTTATTTACACACATTAATATAATAACACATTCAGTGAAGTTTTAACACATTATATTGTGAGATTTATTGCAGTGGAGCTCTGTGATACACTCATATACAAACTAAGAATTCTGAGCTCCCTGAAGAAGAGGGACAGGGGAGGAGGAAACAGAGACAGGGGGATCTGGGTGAAAAATAGGGACTGTCCCTCATTAAATAGAGACACTTGGGAGGTATGGATATGATACAGGAAATACACAGTATTGAATCTGACACATCTAACAGGTAGAGTTGCCACTATGCAGGTATGTGCTGTAACAATGTAACATAGGATGCGTTGGCAGATAAGACCCATTCGGTCCCTCTAGTCTGCCAATCATATTTGATCTAGTAATTTCTCTTTTTTTTTTCCATCCAAATTATGAAAAGCTCCTACACCTCAGGGAAGAGCAACCGTCACCTTTTTATTATCTCGCGGCACGATCGGTCGCTCCAGTGTATCGCGCATTCACTATTAATTCCTTTGTTACATGCTAAAAAAATGTCATCATAAAACTGACCTTTCAATTTCCATCGGCTTGAAAGACAAGGTCGGATGGAGCAAAGTCAAGAGATTGTAAAATAATGACTTTTTTTTTATCCACGCCACACAGAACACAACATATATTGTGCTTCGTTCTTTCTGCAGTTTGTGAATCAGTTTTTGGGGGATTTGATGCTCCCTGTTGTGTTTAATAAGCAGCTTTTTTTTTCTTGTGCTGTTTGTCTGTTCCTCGTGGGAGGTCTCTTCAGCATCGCGTAGTTTTAAAAATAATTTTTGGGGGGGAACGCGTTCTGGAAATTTTTCATTTTCTTATAATATCACACACCTTATAATATCACACACCTTATAATATTACACTCCTTTTAATATCACACACCTTTTAATATCACACACCTTATAATATTACATTCCTTATAATATTACACTCTTTATGATATTAAACTCTTTATATTACACACCTCATAATATTACACTCCTTACAATATAACACACCTTATAATATTACACACCTTATAATATCACACACCTTATAATATTACACTCTTTATAATATTACACTCTTTATAATATTACACACCTGATAATATTACACTCCTTATAATATCACACATCTTATAATATTACACACCTTATAATATCGCACACCTTATAATATTACACACCTTATAATATCACACACCTTATAATTTTACACTCCTTATTATATTACACTCCTTATAATATCACACACCTTATAATATTACACACCTTATAATATCACACACCTTATAATATTACACTCCTTAATATCACACACCTTATAATATTACACTCCTTATAATATTACACTCCTTATAATATCACACACCTTATAATATTACACTCCTTATAATACCACACACTTTATAATATTACACGCCTTATAATATCGCACACCTTATAATATTACACACCTTATAATATTACACTCTTTATAATATTACACGCCTTATAATATCACACACCTTATAATATTACACTCTTTATAATGTTACACTCTTTATATTACACACCACATAATATTACACTCCTTATAATATCACACACCTTATAATATTACACACCTTATAATATTACACTCCTTATAATATTAAACGCCTCATTATATTACACTCATCATATTACACTCTTTATAATATTACACACCTCATAATATTACACTCCTTATAATATTAAACACCTTATTATATTATACTCATAGTATTACACTCTTTATTATATTACACACCTCATAATATTACACTCCTTATAATATTAAACACCTTATTATATTATACTCATAGTATTACACTCTTTATAATATTACACACCTCATAATATTACACTCCTTATAATATTAAACACCTTATTATATTATACTCATAGTATTACACTCTTTATAATATTACACACATTATAAGGAGTGTAATATGCGTGTAATTACACTCCTCACCATATAGATATGTGTGCAGGGTCACTATTGTTATGTTAGCACACACCTTGTAATAATATATTCCTTACAATATTATTGGTATAACTACCACTTTAATTATACTGTTACTCTCCTTATAATAATACATTCCTCATAATATTAGATTCCTTGCAGTATTATTTCACTTGCAATATTTCTTTCCTTTCAGCATCACACTCAATATAATATAATATTACTCACTGTACAATATCATGCTCCTTACATATTACGCCTCATACAATATTGCTCCGATTACAGAATTACACACAATACAACAATACTGCAATGTTTACAGTTACACTTTCTACAATATTGTTCTCTGTAGAATATCACGTTCCTTACAATATTATGCTACTTAAAATATTGCATCCTATACAATATTAAGCTTCTTAGATATTATCCCCCTTGCAATATTATGCTCCATACTATACTAAGTTGCTTGCTTTCTAATATAATACACACTATACAGCATTGCAGTCCTCATATTATACTGCTCTGTATTAGTTTCACATATTAATTACAGCAACTTTCCAGGGGTTGATTTCTATAATTGGATTTTCCACAAACATTTCTGGGGTTTCTAGTTTGTCAGCTATAGTCTATATATTCATATCACTAGTACGTACTCTCTCTGTGTCTGTCAAACCAATGGATTTGTTTATTTTCGATTGGATATTTTGTTATTTTGGTTGAATGTCACTGGTACTTGTGTCAGTTTGTTAATTCTTCACATTGTATTGGGATCATTGTCAGAAGGTTGTTAGAATTAATCAGTCATATAAACAGAAATGACCAATTATATCATTCTAAGGATGTAGAAAAAAAACCTGTGACCTTCACCAGAGTCAACATGGTGCTCTGGAAATTGATTTTTCGGCTTGTATAACAGCTCTGTTTTATTGGTGATATTTGTAATGTTTGTATCTGAAATCCCTGGCTGGATAGTCAGTGGTTCAGTAACTGATGGTGTGCCTGTGTTCTGGTGAGGAGGACATTGAATGTTGGGTAAAAGCTGGGATAATGCAGAATGTGTAATGTGTAAAGATCTAATAACACCTTTCACACAGTCACCCCGTACCCCAGTATACAAACAGGACAGGTCCTTATTGTCTATATATTCAGTATATTAAACTCTGCAGCACACACTGAACTCTGCAGCACACACTGTACTCTGCATTAAACTCTGCAGCACATACTGTACTCTGTAATAAACTCTGCAGCACACACTGTACTCTGCATTAAACTCAGCAGCACACACTGTACGCTATATTAAACTCTGCAGCACACACTGTACTCTGCATTAAACTCTGCAGCACATACTGTACTCTGTAATAAACTCTGCAGCACACACTGTACTCTGCATTAAACTCAGCAGCACACACTGTACTCTGCATTAAACTCTGAAGCATATACTGTATTCTGTAATAAACTCTGCAGCACACATAAAACTCTGCATTAAACTCTGCAGCACATACTGTACTCTGCATTAAACTCAGCAGCACACACTGTACTCTGCATTAAACTCTGAAGCATATACTGTATTCTGTAATAAACTCTGCAGCACACACTGTACTCTGCATTAAACTCTGCAGCACACACTGTACTCTGCATTAAACTCAGCAGCACACACTGTGCGCTATATTAAACTCTGCAGCACACACTGTACTCTGCATTAAACTCTGCAGCACATACTGTACTCTGCATTAAACTCTGCAGCACATACTGTACTCTGCATTAAACTCAGCAGCACACACTGTACTCTGCATTAAACTCTGCAGCACACACTGTACTCTGCATTAAACTCTGCAGCACACACTGTACTCTGCATTCAACTCAGCAGCACACACTGTATTAAACTCTGCAGCACACACTGCACTCTGTATTAAACTCTGCAGCACACACTGTATTAAACTCAGCAGCACACACTGTATTAAACTCTGCAGCACACACTGTACTCTGTATTAAACTCTGCAGCACACACTGTATTAAACTCAGCAGCACACACTGTATTAAACTCTGCAGCACACACTGTACTCTGCATTAAACTCTGCAGCACACACTGTACTCTGCATTAAACTCTGCAGCACACACTGTACTCTGCATTAAACTCTGCAGCACATACTGTACTCTGCATTAAACTCAGCAGCACACACTGTACTCTGAACGTTGGTTATGCCCAGTAAAGCTATCATTTGTATTTTATTAATAGTGTTCAATGTATATTTCTATGGCAGGCGGGCCGGGCTCCGGGAAGGGCACTCAGTGCGAGAAACTAGCACACAAATACCAGTTCACGCACTTGTCCGCTGGCGATCTGATACAGAGCGAGCTCACAGCAGCCTCGGAGAGAAGCAAACTGATCAAGGATTTCATGGAGAGGGGTGATGCAGTGCCACTGGTGAGGATATTAAAGTCTGATCAAACCTTAGGGCTGCAGGTTCAATTCCTGGCAGGATCAACTCATTTATCCTTCTGCGTTAAATTAAATGAGTACCAGTAAACTTCCCTGGAATGAGCTCTGGAATAAGGGGGGATGATAAGTGTGATGCAGGGAGGGGCTGGCACTCTGGAATTAGGGGGGATGATTAGTGTGATGCAGGGAGGGGCTGGCACTCTGGAATTAGGGGGGATGATTAGTGTGATTCAGGAGGGGCTGGCACTCTAGAATTAGGGGGGATGATTAGTGTGATGCAGGGAGGGGCTGGCGCTCTGGAATTAGGGGGGATGATAAGTGTGATGCAGGGAGGGGCTGGCACTCTGGAATTAGGGGGGATGATTAGTGTGATGCAGGGAGGGGCTGGCGCTCTGGAATTAGGGGGGATGATTAGTGTGATGCAGGGAGGGGCTGGCACTCTGGAATTAGGGGGGATGATTAGTGTGATGCAGGGAGGGGCTGGCACTCTGGAATTAGGGGGGATGATTAGTGTGATGCAGGGAGGGGCTGGCGCTCTGGAATTAGGGGGGATGATTAGTGTGATGCAGGGAGGGGCTGGCACTCTGGAATTAGGGGGGATGATTAGTGTGATGCAGGGAGGGGCTGGCGCTCTGGAATTAGGGGGGATGATTAGTGTGATTCAGGAGGGGCTGGTGCTCTGGAATTAGGGGGGATGATTAGTGTGATTCAGGAGGGGCTGGCACTCTGGAATTAGGGGGGATGATTAGTGTGATGCAGGGAGGGGCTGGCACTCTAGAATTAGGGGGGATCATTAGTGTGATGCAGGGTAGGGGCTGGCACTCTGGAATTAGGGGGGATCATTAGTGTGATGCAGGGAGGGGCTGGCACTCTGGAATTAGGGGGGATGATTAGTGTGATGCAGGGTAGGGGCTGGCACTCTGGAATTAGGGGGGATGATTAGTGTGATGCAGGGTAGGGGCTGGCACTCTAGAATTAGGGGGGATGATTAGTGTGATGCAGGGAGGGGCTGGTGCTCTAGAATTAGGGGGGATGATTAGTGTGATGCAGGGAGGGGGTGGTGCTCTGGAATTAGGGGGGATGATTAGTGTGATGCAGGGAGGGGCTGGCACTCTGGAATTAGGGGGGATCATTAGTGTGATGCAGGGAGGGGCTGGCACTCTGGAATTAGGGGGGATGATTAGTGTGATGCAGGGAGGGGCTGGTGCTCTGAAATTAGGGGGGATGATTAGTGTGATGCAGGGAGGGGCTGGCGCTCTGGAATTAGGGGGGATCATTAGTGTGATGCAGGGAGGGGCTGGCACTCTGGAATTAGGGGGGATGATTAGTGTGATTCAGGAGGGGCTGGTGCTCTGGAATTAGGGGGGATGATTAGTGTGATTCAGGAGGGGCTGGCACTCTGGAATTAGGGGGGATGATTAGTGTGATGCAGGGTAGGGGCTGGCGCTCTGGAATTAGGGGGGATGATTAGTGTGATTCAGGAGGGGCTGGCGCTCTGGAATAAGGGGGGATGATTAGTGTGATGCAGGGAGGGGCTGGCACTCTGGAATTAGGGGGGATGATTAGTGTGATGCAGGGAGGGGCTGGCGCTCTGGAATAAGGGGGGATGATTAGTGTGATGCAGGGAGGGGCTGGCACTCTGGAATTAGGGGGGATGATTAGTGTGATGCAGGGAGGGGCTGGCACTCTGGAATTAGGGGGGATGATTAGTGTGATGCAGGGAGGGGCTGGCGCTCTGGAATAAGGGGGGATGATTAGTGTGATGCAGGGAGGGGCTGGCGCTCTGGAATTAGGGGGATGATTAGTGTGATGCAGGGAGGGGCTGGCGCTCTGAAATTAGGGGGATGATTAGTGTGATGCAGGGTAGGGGCTGGCGCTCTGGAATTAGGGGGGATGATTAGTGTGATGCAGGGAGGGGCTGGCGCTCTGGAATTAGGGGGGATGATTAGTGTGATGCAGGGTAGGGGCTGGCGCTCTGAAATTAGGGGGGATGATTAGTGTGATGCAGGGAGGGGCTGGCACTCTGGAATTAGGGGGGATGATTAGTGTGATGCAGGGAGGGGCTGGCGCTCTGAAATTAGGGGGGATGATTAGTGTGATGCAGGGTAGGGGCTGGTGCTCTGAAATTAGGGGGGATGATTAGTGTGATGCAGGGAGGGGCTGGCACTCTAGAATTAGGGGGGATGATTAGTGTGATGCAGGGAGGGGCTGGCGCTCTGGAATTAAGGCTTTATTCATGAATGAGGGAATTGACAAGGGAATTGCAGAAATGAGGAAGCTGGGAGCATTTCCCCAGCTCCTAGCCCCGTTTATTATAGTGGGAGGGTTGGACTACCTGCCTTGGCTCCCCAGGTATATAAGCTCAGGTCCCTTTTGTTATAGGGGGAGTTTGAGATGGGAGTCCGCGTTGGCGCAGTGGACGGAGAGGGAGGTTAATGAATAGCACGAGGAGGTCGAATTGGGCAGATCGAATTTTTATTTTTTCGAAGTCAAATTCGACCTCCTAATTCAACCTCCTGGATTTTTAGTGCACAGACCGCTATATGGTAAAAGCATTGAGGGAGACATTTTGGTCCCTTTCACATCCCCCCCGCCCCCGCCCCAGAGATCAGGGATTTACAGGTTTTTTTCTGTGATTCCTACAGGACGTCGTACTGGATCTCCTTAAAGATGCCATGACCTCCTGCCTCGGACACACCAAGGGCTTTCTCCTGGACGGCTTTCCCTGTGAGATCAGACAGGCTGAGGAGTTTGAGTGCAAGGTGAGGAGGGTTGGTAGCTGTGGAGCAGAGTTTGAACGAGAAACATATTAAATAATTCCATCGTCTGATTACTTGTAGATCAGGCAGCCGAACGCAGTCCTGTACCTAGAATGCTCTGCGCAGAGCATGAGCAGACGTCTCCTCAGTCACAACAGCCTCAGTCACTGCAGAGAAATCAGTGCCGAAACTATCCGGAGGAGGCTGGAGAGGTTTTACCAGGCCATGGAGCCCGTCCTGACCTATTACGAGGCGAAAGGTCTTCTACGCAAGGTAAATAAAGCACAACTTCATATTTAATACGTCCTGATACCGATAACGACTAAATACATTGGGGGTGATGTATAATAGCGTTTCAATAGTGGCGCTACTGAGCCATAATGCTCGTCTAGCGCCATGTATAAAATTATTTGCCAGGAAAAAAGCCAGCAGGCGCCAGAATGAAAAAGTGATCTAATTATTGTTTACGGATTCTACTTAATCAATTAAAAAAAATGTATATATATAAAAAAAATTAAAAAATCGCAGAATTGCACCTATTTTTTTCGATCACTTCAATTCTCCGCCTAATCTGGCGTTATCTGCACTGGGGGAATAATAAGGTCGCTTATTGAGACAAAATAAAGTCGCAGTTTTTTACCCTTTTTTCCATTATATATCAGTGACTGATTTATACAGACCACACCAGCGTGAGAGCGATAACCTGACTGAAGGAATCAGGATGAGACAAGAAACAGTGATATCGTGTTAGCAGGATGGCAAGAAAAAAGAGAAAAATATGTTTTAACTGTGTCTGTGGAGTCTCCGGTTTATGACATCACAGCTGGGGCTTGACATGCAAATGAACTCATCAGCCATGGCTGTAATTTGCATATCGAGTCACAAGGTGACGCATTTAAAACCTATAAGAAAACGGGCAGAAACCTGTGCCAGTGGGAGGGGGTATGTGCTAGAAATGAGAAAAGAGGAGAGGGGGGCTCCTGGAAAACACCTGGAGGGTCCTTACCTAAATCCTCAGCAAGGTTAGAATGAAGTTACAATAGAACAGAAAGGTGACAGCGCTTATAACAAAGATCCTTTGCAGTCGCCATGTAGGATAATTTACTTTTTTGCTTTTCCGAGGGTCGGTTGAAGCTGCTAACCTGGTATTTGTCAGTAAATTAAACACATTTAGTAAACCGACATTCCAATTTTAATGAAAGCGCGGTAGGTAATAAAATAGTAGGTGATTTTCAAGGACTTCAGAAAAAATATAGAAAATTCTGCATTATTAATTTCATGTAAAGGTTTTTTGCGTGGATGAGGTTTGACCCTCTAACGCATTCTCGCCCATTGACTGGGAGACCGAGGAGGCTTACATTATGTGTCAGCACGAGACTCGTGTTGTCTATCTGGAGTTGGGAATATCAGTGTTTAGTCTCTCGTTTGCCGTGTGAGGGCTTGTGACCCTTGACTGCGCTGTCGCTTCCCATAACACGCAGCGCTGGCTGACTGAGGACGACTTGAGTGGTGAAGCGGATGCACCAGTCAGTCCAAATTATTAATGGAGTTTTATAAAATCTGACGCTGTTTAAACAAGCGTATCTGCCCCAGGAGACGGTTACCTGCTCACAGACATTCTGCCTCTCCTCATTACACTCAGTGCCAGTTCCTATGTGGTTCATTTTCTGCGACACTATAGGGTCGACCCAATACGCGCCAATAATATGCTTCGAAATTATGTCTCTGAATCGCGGATGGAGCTACCCATGTAGTCCCGATAGTGCCTTCCGCATATATTCGCAATTCAGAGATCATAGCTGATTCCACACCGATAGATGCCGGAATCGAATACAACCGAAACATGTCTGAAACGCACAAAAAACGAAGATGGGGGGGAAATCAAGGACCAAAAGGTACCAATAGAGTTTGTCAGCATTGGTACACAAGCTGTGCCAACATTTCAACCGGGTAATAGGGGCAGTAGCAAAGAGGACAAGCCAAAGGAGGAAAAATTAACTCTGGAAACAGATTGTGGATGCTCTTAATGTAGTTGATGGGAATAACAGGTCTGAGTAGGTGGTGAAAAAAAGGTATGTGCATTTAAAATACCACATATTGAACTCACACACCTATAGATGAATGGGGAGTGCAAAAGACTGGATATTTGCACAACTATCCCTTTTTTTTTTTTTTTGCTCTGGCGCTATTGGTTGGAATTTGGGTTTGTTATCGAAATGTTAAAGTATAAAAACCAACAGGGGTGAAATCAAACGACATATCTTCCAACAACCTGAAGCGTCACTAAAGAAATTAAATAAATATTCTGAAAAAAAAAAGCCCTGTGTAATCCGATCGTCGGAACCAGAGGACCAGCTGCTGCTTTCATTAGAATTTCTCACCCGGTAAAATCCCTGTGTTATTGACACAACAAAATGATATTGTTTGCCAAGAAAAATAACAGCCAAAAAGGTAAATCCCATTACGCAGCGAACCTTCCGCGAGACTCATTGCGCCAATCACAAACGGAATGGATCCACCTGCTCTGGTCGCCATGAAATGTCCATCTGTAACGGGAATCAAAACCACGATCGTCTGCAAATCTTTTATAAATCTCACAACTTCTACTGCACTTGTTTTTTTTTATATTTCTGGTCCGAAACGGGTAAATTCTAGTGTTTGAAATATCTTCTCCCCCCCCTTTAGGGAATTCTGAGAAGAAAAAAAAAAGTTATCAATAAGCAATGCGCTACTTTTACTTATTGCCTTGTAACTTGCATATTTTTTTTTTAAATATGGGGTATTTCTAAACTCAGAACCAATATTAGAATCTATTTATCTTTACATGATCTTTTTTATTAGCATTTGTAGATGTGTAAAATATTTTTCAACCAAAATTTTGACTTTTCTTCTTTAAAACAAAAATCATATTTCATTATTTTTTGCTAAAAGAAATGAGAAAGAGGAAAATAACAGCTACACACAAATACCGTAGAAATGTTAAAACAGCCTCTGTCACGAACAGTCCGGTCACCAAGGGGTTAATGACATATTTCGGCACCCAATCACTAATGGGAGAGAATACACCTCTCCTAATGTCCCATTACTTTGACTAGGCTCTATATTAAACGCATCATGGAATTAGCAAGTTAAATGGCCGGTGATTATGAAACGATCACACCCTTATTAGTCGCACACTGAGTGGCGCAGGATGGCGTCTGTCAGCTCGCTGTATCGGAGCAGAGTTGGAAAAATTCTCCAATGCAGCTTTCAGTTCCCTCTTTACTCTAATGTATTTGTCATTACCGGTATGTGACCATGCTAGAAGGGTAGAACAGACAGGCGTTATTGGCTAGGAATAAAGCCACTAACTAACTAGTAATAGGGCTTTAGAATTGTCTCCTCTTTATTCTGATCCAGTGACATATTACACCCCAGTAACAGACCCATCCTGACCTTCCCGGCCACTGATCAATATTCAGACTAGACATTGCAAGATGGTTCAATAACCTAATAAAACAGTGTAATCACTTGACCTCTGATGTGCTATCCTCACCTGCAAGGCCACTGATCAAATGATCTGGTTTAATTATTCAAATGTGGGAATCTACCAACCAAATGTATTACACGTGTATCATATGACTGCGCTTTAGAAACATTTGTAGACTTTAGGAGCTGAACAGACCAATTAAGGAGCCAGCACACTAGAATGTAGGAGCAAGGGAGGTGGCACTTCCAATAGGCTTCTATGTAAAACAATCCAAAAAGTTAGAAGCCAGCAACTTGGAATTTAGGAGCCATGGCTCCCAGACTTTGTCATGTTATGTGATATGATTTCCTACTGTGTTATTCAATTAGTAATTTTTTTGGGGTACATTTTTATTTCCTAGATTAATGCCGAGAAGTCACCGGAACAAGTCTTTCTTCAACTTTGTCCAACGCTCGACTCGGTCTTCTGAAGTGGGCTGAAAAGGAAGCATTTTTTCCCGCGAGAGAAAGCGTGTAAATATTATAAATATTCATCTGGAGGTCACATTTGTGAAACGCGTTGTACAGAGCCATCCCTGTCACACGTGTGCGTGCGATCACGTCTATCGCTAAAGATCTGTGACCCCCTTACAGTGCATAGTTATCCGGAGCTGCTTCTATGTCTCACCTTCAAATAGTTACACCAAGAAACATTGCAGAAATATTTCTATATAAAGCAGGATTATGGCGATGGGAAAAAGGAAATATGTGCAATTATTCTATTACAGCGGATTATCTGGTTTAATAATGGGAGATCTGTTATCACACTAGCGTTACACCCTATTAAGTGGAAAACAACCCCAACGCATTTGACAGTTATCATGGCAGCAAAACCAAGGGCTTTATCCATGAGAGAATGGAAGAATATGGAGAAGGGAATTTCAAAGTTAAGACCAAGGTAGCAGAGTCGGATAAAAAAAAATCTCCCATTCCCTTCCATGAATTCAGCCCAAGGTAATGACTGGTGAAATCCCATTGAGTTCAGATAAGAGATTAACGTGTGTTATAACTCTGGGTATCTGGAAGATGCACCAAGAACATAATGTGTTGGCTCAGGAGAGCCATCCAGTCTGCGTAAAACAAATATTACTATTATTATTTTGTATTCGGATTCTGTCCCTTGTCTTGGGTAATATCTAGGAAAGCCACGTGCCAATCCCATGAACTACACCCTGGGCTCCAAATCAGGCCTAGAAACTAGACAAGAGGATAATGATAGGCAAAGCAATGATTCTGAAACTTGGGTTTTATAACACAATACATTTTGGGGCCCGATACAGAGGTGGGATGGACTAACGCTGCCCCTATAGACCATGCATTATATATAGAGAGCAGGTCTGGGGCAGGGTTCTAAAAGCAGAATGTTCTGTTTCCATGGTGATTGCTCTATTTACAGATTTTTGCCCTATTTTTAACCTGAATAAACCCACCCCTGTGTGAACATTAAACTGCCTGCTCCTTGTACAGTCTGCTCGCTGGAGATAGTTGGATCCAAATGTATTAACTTCACTATATTCCAGAGCAGATCCTCCTGCATGATCACAGCATTGATTAATCTCAGGACTAGGCTACACTTAGAAATAAATACCATCTCTGCAGACACTAGACAATGGAGTAACAGAAATCGGGAACGAGCGCAGAAGGAGCATTATCCAGCGCAACCAATTACAGGTTCAGTATCCCTTATCCAAAATGACTGCAGATAAAGGGACATTTTCGCCAATAAGATGTATTACAGCCTCTCGGCTCTCATGAAATGCAGTAGTATGAACGTAAATACAGTATAGAGTAAATAAATCCCTCTTACTGTGATGTGAGGCATCGTTGGCATGTCAGGTCTGCACACGTGTCACTTTGTGGGTGTGGGGGAATCCGAGCATGCATGGAAAGGCTATATCACAGCTTAAGGGGGCTGCACATTGAATACGCTGCTGTGCATTTGCATTCTGACAGGTGTGTGCGCGCGCAATTTGGGGCAAAATCCGAAAACATGTTAGGATATCCGCTTTCTAGATAAGGGATTCTCAACCTGTACTAGAAATGAGCTTAAACTGATTCTATCTCCTCCTTCTTCCAGTTAGGGAGATCGGCAGGAATCTGGCCAAAACAAAAGTGAAACGAGCAGAAAAAAAGTCAACATAGAACAACCAGTAAACATGTCCGGTGCCAAAGTCTGAATTAGTTTTAAGAACGATTTCCCCCGCTGTACCCCCTTCTCTTTCCTAAACTTCCTGCACGTCTGCATTCCCACAACACGATCAGCCCACACGGTGTCCTGTTGCTATTCTGTTAAAAGCGTGGCCAGCAAGATCCACATCGATATTACAGTCACAGTATTGTTACTTGTTGATAAATTACACAATATGCATGATGGACCCAAGGGAAACTGTACATTTAAAGGATAGCTGTTGGGGGAAAATAAAAGTTATGTCTATTCAAAGATTGCATTGAGTATAGCCATTTAAAATAAAAATGCTTTAATGAAAGAATAGAAATAAAGTAACTTATTGGGTCATTTTTGCTTGTATAAATGCAACAGAGGGCAGACATGTTGTTTAGAATGTTGTGTCAAGTGAAAGAAGATCTGAGCCAAGATTCTAAACGTCTGCCCCCTGATAGAACAATGCAAGCAAAGATTCTAAACATGTCTGCCCCGATAGAACAATGCAAGTAAAGATTCTAAACAACATGTCTGCCCCGATAGAACAATGCAAGTAAAGATTCTAAACAACATGTCTGCCCCCAGATAGAACAATGCAAGTAAAGATTCTAAACAACATGTCTGCCCCCAGATAGAACAATGCAAGTAAAGATTCTAAACAACATGTCTGCCCCGATAGAACAATGCAAGCAAAGGTTCTAAACAACATGTCTGCCCCGATAGAACAATGCAAGCAAAGGTTCTAAACAACATGTCTGCCTCCTGATAGAATAATGCAAGCAAAGGTTCTAAACATGTCTGCCTCCTGATAGTACAATGCAAGCAAAGATTCTAAACATGTCTGCCTCCCGATAGAACAATGCAAGCAAAGATTCTAAACATGTCTGCCTCCTGATAGAACAATGCAAGTAAAGATTCTGATCAACATGTCTTCCCCGTTAGAACAATGCAAGCAAAGATTCTAAACAGCATGACCGCCCCGATAGAACAATGCAAGCAAAGATTCTAAACAAGTCTGCCCCCCTGATAGAACTATATGGAGCAAAGATGGCCAAATAAGGTACTATATTTGTATTACATGTGATGTAATATTTCAATAAAGATTATGCATAACTTCATTTTCTGCTGCAGGTGCCCTTTAAGGATTTGTAAGAAAAAGAAAAAAATAATACCACTTGTTATGTAATCAAGAAATTGCTACTATATAAATAAAATCTAAATTCTATTTGTTGGCATGAATGGATGTTTATTGCAGTCAGATGATAAACCTATTGACGGTCAAGTTTGAATTAAATTTTTTTTTATTGAACGTAACAAAAATATTTGACAACCTCTGAAATGCTTCCAGTCGGTACCTGATTGGTTATAAGAAAGCCCCCCGACAAGCGCCAAGAACAACCACGGAGCCCTGACGTGTAGACGGCTGGAAGTCATCCATTTTATTTTCTTAAACTTTTCTCCTGACAGACAATTAATAGAGGACAAAAATTGTATACACAAAACAAAAAGGAGGGGGGGGGGGGGGGGGGGCTCATACAAAATGTCTAACCCTTTCAATGCTGGAGGGAACAGACAATGCTGTTTTTCAGCTACAATGCTAACCCTTTAGTAACCAGTGGGCAGCGAAACGCGCTGGGAAATGTTCTGGCACTCGACAGGCTAACGGGACGTGTGTTAAAACCCAACCGTGGGGAGAACCCAGCACATGTATGAACCGTACTCAAGGCTAACAATCTATCTAACCACTTGCTTAAATATTGATAAAAAAAAATTAAATCTCGTGGATTTTGTGGAGAGAAAAAAAGTCCAATAGATGGTATGATTTATACATTAGGCAGTTTGTTTGGCTGGGGGGCTTTTCTGAAATACATGGCCAGACAGCCGCGTTTATATTTGATTGAGGGGGGCTTGTTGGGATAGGGCGAGTGTTAGACTTTACACTATTAAATCTACAACTGGCACTTTTTTTTCACCATAGTCTGTACACGTCACATGATCATTACATTTAAAAAATAGATCTGAGTGAAAATCTTGACATTCGCACAGGGTAAGCTCGTTACAGAAGCAGCGACTGGTACCCTCCCCCCCCCCATGTAGTGCTTCGTTGTAGGTAAGTATTTTGTGTTATGTGTTATCAAAAAGCAGCTTATACTGAAGCAAGGACCGGTGATGGTCCGTGGGGGGAAGGAGGGGTAACTGGATTTTAACAGTAGTTCCTCTAAGCAAAAAAAAAAAAAAACACTGTGATTGGTTAAAACCTTCTCAAAATGTCAGTTTCTGTGCAACGAAAAAGTAAAAAAAAAAAAAAAAAGAAAATCTCACAACAAAACCGCAAGCTCGTAAACGGGTTATAAATAGTTCACATTTTGACCGGCTTGTTATGTTTCGGAAGTCTTTGGAGCGCAAGGTTACCGCAGAGCGTTGCGCACCTGGGGTTTTTTTTTTGCAACCATTTGAGTTGTTCCACTTATGATCTGGAATTTCCCGTCGATGGGGGAGGGTGGGTGGTGGAAACGCGGAGGGCGGGCCTCCATCTTGCACACGTGGAATGTTTCCGCAGTGATCAGGCTGCGGTGGGTCCTCTCAGGAAGGTATTAAAGGTGTGAGCTTGTAGGTCAAAGAAAATCCAATATCTTCCGGACAACTGAACGGACATTTCCGTCAGGGTGTGGGGTGCGTATCTGACGCCGGTTGGTATCCTGATCCTGGTCACGTCATCTGTTTGCCGGGAAGTAGTTTGGATCCAGGTAATTGTAGCTGGTGCCGTGCGGCAAGCAATAGTCTCTGTCTAGAAATGTCTCTGCCTTGTAGATCGGCTCCAGGTGATGATCCTCTTTGTGTAATTCAGTTTCATATAGACTGCAAAGCAGAAAAAAAACACAACATATTTCTATATGTTATATATGATAATAACTGTACTGCCCACTTATAATCAAATCACCCCCTGACCTCTAGGGGGCAGCTAATGTGCCAGGGCTTTCTTAGAAATCTCCGCCAAGAGGATGGATGGCGTTGGTGGAACATCATGGGTTAAAACAGTGCGTGACCCAGCCAGGTCTGGATATGTGATCACGTTGACAGCCAATCACAGACTCATTTGGGGTTGTGTGTGAAGTTCAATTGTGGGGCAAAGGTCTGGAAGTGGTGCAGTAACCACGGAAACAGACGGAATGTTCCTGCTGGTGACATCACTTATAGAAGTTTGCCCAAGAAATGACCTTTGTACATAACCCCCCCCAAATCTCTCTCCTGTGACAAGACAGGGAAGAATTGTCTATATAAACCTAAGGGGGCTTTTAATAGACCTTCCACATGTTTGCTCCCCTGCAGTAACGCAGGACAGAAGCGGGACAGGTAAAGGCTGTCTTGTAAAAGGCCGGGGGTTGTTTACTCACCAATCTGAGCAGGAATCACAGAAATCCACAGACATCTGCTGGGGGCAGTCCTGGCAGTGCCATCGAATGCCCTGTATAGGCTCCGTTTCACAATTATCACACTGACAGAGAGAAACACGAAAGAGTTACGCACTGCTGGCAAGCAGATTAATTACCAGAGCACAAGCAGGATGGGGCATGGGATGGAGGACATGCCTATGTATACATGTGATTACCGCCTGAAACATGCCAAGTGCATCAACAGGAAAGTGACATCATTAATAAGACGTGTTACATTTTATCACTATATTTATCTGTAATGAGAAAGAAAAAAAAAGCTTTACAATTTAGGAATAAAGAGTTCCAACTGTGACATTTTGTTTCTCCTTTATAAACCCAACTCTGGAAAGGAAGAGGAGATAACCCATAGAATCATCAACATCACTTATATAAACCCTTATTGTTTGGCTCTGATTATGAACCTTTTCGATCAATCAGGAGGGAGAGAGCTGCAATCTGCAGATTACTATACACACACAGGAATGGCCGTCCTCACAGCTGATATGTGAAGAACACCCCAAATTAAACAATATGTGAATACAAAGTCTGGATCCAGTAACTCTACCGGGGTCATGAACTCCGGACACGGCTCACCTAGTGGCAGATCACAGACATTACACCAGGGACTTGGAGCCGTTCCGTGTATGTAACTGACCAGTCCCTGGTATCAAAGAGCTTAGTGCAAATGTTGAATATCCCCTTCACTACCACAAATCAATAAATACATGTAAACAATCATTGCTTATACAAACTAAAATGACACAGTTCAACTGTGTCACACGAATGAGAATGTTTAATGTGTAATTTGGGGAGTGTGTAAGAGCAGAAATACACTTTCCAGCACACAGGGATTTTACACATTAATCCCACCGAGACTCCCATCAAAGCATATTTCGCCAGCAGCTCAGACTGCAAATTGTCAAACAGCGCCTCCTACAGCTCAGTGTGTGAAGTTCCAGTAAAAGCTTTGTGTGGACACACAGACATGCAGTGCCAAGACCAGAGTGTAAAACACTTTGTTGGCTTGCACGCACATTTAATCTCAGTGATATAGCTTCTTATATAGCAGGGAGCTGGGAAGACACTGAAAGGGATACCACCCCCCACACAATAGAAGTAGCCATCACTTTCCACAATTGGGCCCCAAAAAAAACCCCAAAAAACCCTTTTTGATCTGCTTGTCCACTGGTAAAGCATTGTGTACCGGACAGGTCCCTTTAAATCTGGCAGTTTATAGTGTGATTCTCATAAAGGTTCTACAAGAATTGAGTAAAAAGTGCAATCATGTCAGATACAATACAGGGCTCAGGCATAAAAAGGATTCTGGGATGCTTACCTTGAATCCCACGTGCTGAATGAACCCGCTAGCTGCCTGGATCTCGCGCAGTTTCTCCTTCTTTAATTTCTTTAACTCAAGTAGCTGTTTGTATTCATCCAATTCCTGACAAGCTTCGGGTAAACTGTCCTCATCCTATGTAAACAACAGTCTGATCAGCGCTGTGGAATATGATGGCGCTTTATATGCCAAACACTTTCAGAACCAGTCACATATCTATTGACCTGCCCGCAGAATATTCAGGCTACTGTTTAACCCATTAAGTAACAGAGATTTCCCTTGGTCAATGACCAGAGCGATTTCTACATTTTTAATAAGTTTAAATGTAATTTTCCTCTCTGTCATTTAAGGGGTCCCATTACACAATTAGCATACCAAATCACAGGTAATGTCATAATCACCTGTGATTATTAAGGCGACACCACAGATTTATTGAAAACACATTTCTATCTTGATTTCTGCAATTCTGCCAACGCAATGTATAGGTCACATTTATTCTTTACATGCGCAGTATAAGTGATGGTTAGGGGGCTGAGACCCTTTAACATCCTCCGTAAGCACTGCTAATACGCTGCTCAATAAAGTTGTGCAAATGCTGTTGATGTATTCATGGTAGATTGGACTTTGGGAAGTGGAGAAGCCCAGACATTCTCTCTCTAACCCCTGGTTTATTTAGTGTGTTATTCTGCAGACTTAATATTAAATCCTGGCTCCTTAACGCAACCAGATAAATTACCGAAGAGTCTTCCTCTCCTCCTCCATCAAGGCCCCGCTTTCTGAAGATGCTGCTATCCTCTTCCTCCTCCATGTAGACTGGGGGTTCATGGGACGTCATGAAGGTAGAGGGTCTCAGAAGATGTTTGTTGAAAGTGTGCTGCCTTCTACTCGAAGTCTTCATGCACCAAGGAAAAAAGAAAACATTGGAAGAAAAGAAAGATTGAACACACAATAGTGGTTATATATAAAGGTCAGCTGTGGGGCCATTTGATCCAATCACCATGGGAACCAATGGAATATTCCTGCTGATTACATCACATTTAGAACTCTGCCCCAGACATGATCTTCACATATAACCCTATGGAATGGTGATAATCTTAAAGGGACAGTATCGCCTCAACATTGATTTTACTGTGAGCAGAAACAACTATTACAATGATCTATTCCTTGTGTTAGTGAAACTGCAAGTCAATGCCTAAATTAGGAGAATAATGTGTGTTATTTTTCCCCCCATTATTATCATAGTATCACAAAGTATTACCTTATCCGCTGGAATCATGTGTTGTAAATGTGTCTACGGAGTCTCCTGCTTATGACATCACCTGTGACCTAATATGTAAATTACAAAATTCCCACTGAAAAGCAGTTCATTTGCATACCATGCCACAGGTGATGTCATAAGCAGGGGACTCCACAGACATCTAAAACACATTTCTCCCCTAATTTAGGCATTTGCTTGCAGTTTTGCTAACACAATGTACAATATTTGGGTGATACGGTCCCTTTAATATGAGATTGTCATCTGGTCGACACTGAGTGATATGAATGGTTTATTAGCATCTTTCGGCACTCGAGTAGCAATCATTCTCTCTCTGTGCGTTGATGTATATGAGCCCGACTTGCAGGATGTGTGCTCTTACCTTTTTGGAGTACATGTACAAGTTTGGTGTCCGCCCAGGCACTGGTATGCCAGCCTTAGTTAGTTTTATGAAGTATTTCTGCACTCGACTTGCGACCTGACAATAAAGAGGACAGGGTGTGACTGGGAAATGTTACATAACAAGGATAGGTCATAGAGCCGGGACTGGCCTTGTGCACGGTGGACATTTACTGGCCAATTTAACCCTCACAGAACATGGACAATGCAATCTCGGCAGGTCAGGGATTATATTTACCTGCTTGGCGGTCCTGTTACCCAGCTCATCCGCGATTTTCTGCCATCGCTTGGCTTCCACTTCTTCCGGGGGGAATTTCACAAGAAGCTGTTCCAGTTTTTTCTATTGAAAAAAAATACCAGGCTTTCAAAGTAAGCACTGTGCGATGCATCAGTGTCGCAGAGAGCCTCAAAAAGAGCAAAAAAACAGGTCTGTGTAATTAAATTCATTACCTGCTCATCTACACTCCACAACTGATTGAAGGACCCAGGTTTTGGCTCTGTAGACATTCTGCCTGGTATCTGCATTGGAGGGGGGAATAACAGACAATAAGAAGATGGGAAAGCTGGCGTCTCAAAGGATTTACACAAGTTGTCAGTGCTGGAGTAGAAGAGGGTGCACAGAACTTGAAGTTTGGGCAGACTGGGTGGGCCAAATGGTTCTTAACTGCTGACACATCCTATGTTTCTAAGATTCAGATCCAAGTATTTTGTTACCAGAACATTGGACCAGGTGTACCCTTCAAAATACATATTTTTAAGGTTTAATCACGGTTTTTAGTGACCCAAAAAGCATGTAAAGTCTATTTCTGTATCAGAACACATTTCAAACTGGGCTGAGTTTTGAGATTAGGTCATTGTACAAGCCCCTCATAGACCCACAGCTGTTACTACAATCTAAAGTACAGAATTTTTCAATGAGATAGGAGGGAGCTCTAAAGCAATGCTTCAAAAGTTGTCCTCAAGAACCCTCAACGGTCCAGGATTTGGGGATTTTCCAGTTGTGTTTAAATAAGAATATGTTTAACACATGGTGTTGTCCCCTAACCGCTAGGGAACCATACCAAATGTTAGACAGTCTTATTTAAACACAACTCCTGGACCTGCAAGTATCCTTGTGGACAGGTTTAAGAAGTACTGCTCTACAGGAAGGTCCCAAACTGCAGTGAAGGCTTTTTGCCCCTAGAAACACAGGGTGGGGTAACTACATGTATGGGGACTGCACTCACATCTCGCTGCCAGTATATAGCGGTAGAGGAGATACAAGGGGGACGCTGAATGCAATGATTGAAGGACATACACACTTCTCTGCAACTTCCTCATCATTTAACTAGATCAAAGCTGGAGTAATCATTCAAGCACCATAAGTCTGGGCAAGTGCTGAACTAGATGACTTATTCCGCTCGCATGAGCCGGATTGGGGAGGAGCAGGTTACCTGCGAGCGATGGCTGGTTGAGCATCCCTGTCCATCGCTCAGGGGCAGCATGGAATAAGACGCTGATTCTCCGTCTTTACTCTGCGCAAGTCTCTGGGAGTTCGTGGGAATGCCAACTAGAAGTCAATAGGATATAAAGATGTCACTGTCTCCGGGGCGCGAGCAATGCAAATATCCGCAGTTACCTGTGCGTCACTCACCTTTATCAAAAATCAGCCGTATTCTTCTAGAGTTCCGTTTCCGGTTCCTCAATTCTCTCTCGAAGTTTCCGAGTGTTGTAGTATATTGGTCCCATGCAACCTCCGGCACCTGCACAATCCTCTGCGGACAGGGAAGCCCGATATTTACCTAAATGGAAAAGAAACGTTACTAAAGGAAACGCACCTGGCAGCCAACAACATGCTGTGACCTTCCTCGCACATCGCCTGTTTTATGTACACAGTACTGACCTTCCTCGCACATCGCCTGTTTTATGTACACAGTACTGACCTTCCTCGCACATCGCCTGTTTTATGTACACAGTACTGACCTTCCTCGCACATCGCCTGTTTTATGTACACAGTACTGACCTTCCTCGCACATCGCCTGTTTTATGTAAACAGTACTAGACTCAATTTATTTTTTAAAAATATAACCAAAATCAGAAGGACACGCGACAGAAAGTAATGATTCTGTAAGTGTGTGTAATGGAGGAGATCTCTACATGTCTCCCGGGACATTTCATTTCAGCCGCAATGCGTTGTGTACAGGGAATGGCGAGTTTGTGCGCAGGAAAGCCGGAGAGTATAGAGATATAATCTCAGATACGCAGCACGCATGAAGCCTTTTCTCATATACCTTCTTCTGAAGAGTCTCCACAAATCCGATGGGGTCAGATAGCGCCTCTCTCTGGTGATGGGACAACCTTTCCAGATCCTGTACAGCTTGAGTCCGCTGGGCCTCCAACACGGAGATCGTCTGTAACAGCCGCTGATAACTAAAGGGAACAAGACACAGAGATATTCACTGGATAGGTCCTAGCGGGAGCATCAAGAGTGAAAGACGATCACACAGCGGGTGATGCGTGAGAGCAGAGCGCACGCTCAGACACAATGTATGTATACTGATTGGGGAGGGTGAGAGCAGAGTGCACGCTCAGACACAATGTATATACACAGGTATACTGATTGGGGAGTGTGAGAGCAGAGCACATCCTCACACACAATGTATATACACAGGTATACCGATAGGGGAGTGTGAGAGCAGAGCACATCCTCACATACAATGTATATACACAGGTATACTGATTGGGGAGTGTGAGAGCAGAGCACATCCTCACAATGTATATACACAGGTATACCGATAGGGGAGTGTGAGAGCAGAGTGCACGCTCAGACACAATGTATATACACAGGTATACTGATTGGGGAGTGTGAGAGCAGAGCACATCCTCACATACAATGTATATACACAGGTATACTGATTGGGGAGTGTGAGAGCAGAGCACATCCTCACACACAATGTATATACACAGGTATACTGATTGGGGAGTGCGAGAGCAGAGCACATCCTCACACACAATGTATATACACAGGTATACTGATTGGGGAGTGTGAGAGCAGAGCACATCCTCACACACAATGTATATACACAGGTATACTGATTGGGGAGTGTGAGAGCAGAGCACATCCTCACACACAATGTATATACACAGGTATACTGATTGGGGAGTGAGAGAGCAGAGCACATCCTCACATACAATGTATATACACAGGTATACTGATTGGGGAGTGTGAGAGCAGAGCACATCCTCACACACAATGTATATACACAGGTATACTGATTGGGGAGTGCGAGAGCAGAGCACATCCTCACATACAATGTATATACACAGGTATACTGATTGGGGAGTGTGAGAGCAGAGCACATCCTCACACACAATGTATATACACAGGTATACTGATTGGGGAGTGTGAGAGCAGAGCACATCCTCACACACAATGTATATACACAGGTATACTGATTGGGGAGTGTGAGAGCAGAGCACATCCTCACACACAATGTATATACACAGGTATACTGATTGGGGAGTGTGAGAGCAGAGCACATCCTCACACACAATGTATATACACAGGTATACTGATTGGGGAGTGTGAGAGCAGAGCACATCCTCACAGACCATGAATATACACAGGTATACTGATTGGGGAGGGGAGTGTGAGCAGAGCACATCCTCACACACAATGTATATACACAGGTATACTGATTGGGGAGTGTGAGAGCAGAGCACATCCTCACACACAATGTATATACACAGGTATACTGATTGGGGAGTGTGAGAGCAGAGCACATCCTCACACACAATGTATATACACAGGTATACTGATTGGGGAGTGTGAGAGCAGAGCACATCCTCACATACAATGTATATACACAGGTATACTGATTGGGGAGGGGAGTGAGAGAGCAGAGCACATCCTCACACACAATGTATATACACAGGTATACTGATTGGGGAGTGCGAGAGCAGAGCACATCCTCACATACAATGTATATACACAGGTATACTGATTGGGGAGGGGAGTGAGAGCAGAGCACATCCTCACACACAATGTATATACACAGGTATACTGATTGGGGAGGGGAGTGAGAGCAGAGCACACCCTCACAATGTATATACACAGGTATACTGATTGGGGAGGGGAGTGCGAGAGCAGAGCACACCCTCACAATGTATATACACAGGTATACTGATTGGGGAGTGTGAGAGCAGAGCACATCCTCACACACAATGTATATACACAGGTATACTGATTGGGGAGTGTGAGAGCAGAGCACATCCTCACACACAATGTATATACACAGGTATACTGATTGGGGAGTGTGAGAGCAGAGTGCACGCTCAGACACAATGTATATACACAGGTATACTGATTGGGGAGTGTGAGAGCAGAGCACATCCTCACACACAATGTATATACACAGGTATACTGATTGGGGAGTGTGAGAGCAGAGCACATCCTCACACACAATGTATCTACTCAGGTATACTGATTGGGGAGTGTGAGAGCAGAGCACATCCTCACACACAATGTATATACACAGGTATACTGATTGGGGAGGGGAGTGAGAGAGCAGAGCACATCCTCACAATGTATATACACAGGTATACTGATTGGGGAGTGCGAGAGCAGAGCACATCCTCACACACAATGTATATACACAGGTATACTGATTGGGGAGTGTGAGAGCAGAGCACATCCTCACACACAATGTATATACACAGGTATACTGATTGGGGAGTGTGAGAGCAGAGCACATCCTCACACACAATGTATATACACAGGTATACTGATTGGGGAGTGCGAGAGCAGAGCACATCCTCACACACAATGTATATACACAGGTATACTGATTGGGGAGTGCGAGAGCAGAGCACATCCTCACACACAATGTATATACACAGGTATACTGATTGGGGAGTGCGAGAGCAGAGCACATCCTCACACACAATGTATATACACAGGTATACTGATTGGGGAGTGCGAGAGCAGAGCACATCCTCACACACAATGTATATACACAGGTATACTGATTGGGGAGTGCGAGAGCAGAGCACATCCTCACACACAATGTATATACACAGGTATACTGTTTGGGGAGTGCGAGAGCAGAGCACATCCTCACATACAATGTATATACACAGGTATACTGATTGGGGAGGGGAGTGAGAGCAGAGCACACCCTCACAATGTATATACACAGGTATACTGATTGGGGAGTGTGAGAGCAGAGCACATCCTCACACACAATGTATATACACAGGTATACTGATTGGGGAGTGTGAGAGCAGAGCACATCCTCACATACAATGTATATACACAGGTATACTGATTGGGGAGGGGAGTGAGAGCAGAGCACACCCTCACAATGTATATACACAGGTATACTGATTGGGGAGTGTGAGAGCAGAGCACATCCTCACACACAATGTATATACACAGGTATACTGATTGGGGAGTGTGAGAGCAGAGCACATCCTCACACACAATGTATATACACAGGTATACGGATTTGGGAGGGGACAAATGTGGACTTGTAACACAGGGGGGCATCACCATCTAGAAGACCACATTGGGATCTGATTCAGGAAACGTATGACTTCTCCAGGGCAGTGCTGGGTACAATAAAGACTGTACACATTAATGAACGCACATTTATCAGAAACGGATCTGAATGAGACAGCAATGTGGGCCCCGTCCACGTATGTAACGCAGAGGGAAGGACACAGTACACGTATGTAACAAAAGGAGGTACATAGCTGGCCATGGATGATGCCATGGTGCCAGCTTCTGAGATCCACGTTGCTGGTCCGTCACTGCACAGAGATGGACTGAAAAAAACAATGCCACCTACTGTCTGTCTAACATACTGCAAGAAGAGTTCACATAGTACAGATCTGGTTTATTTGGCAATATTCTATCAGATATACAAACCTATGTTTATCACAGATTTGGTCATACGAGTAATAATGGGCTACAACTGCCTTAAAGGAGTCTATAAAAGGCTCCATCACCTGAGATACAAGATGCTAAATGTTCATTAATGTATAATATCTTCCACCTTCATTATTATTATGTTTAGAAATCATATACTGAGCTCGGTTCCGCTCACTAAGCTCTCCAAGGCACCAAGACATTTGATCAATTTACCTTTTTCTCTAGAAGAAGTAGAATTAGCCATAGATAGCTTCAAGTCTTATGAAACCCCTGGCCCTGATGGGTATAGAAATTCATTCTACAAACTGTTTAAAAACTCCATCTCTCTACCTTTGCTGAAGATGTATAATTCCCCTTATAGGAACTTTTAAGAGCTAATGTTATTCCAATATTAAAGCGAGATAAAGAACAGACTGATCTTAAAAACTATAGACCAATTTCATTAATTGACGCTGATATGAAAATGTATGGAACGAATTTTAGCTGACAGAATAAATGCTGCCATCCCAAGTATTATTCATGCAGATCAAACTGGCTTAGTACTGGGGCGATCGTCACGGCTGACATACATTAGACTTGGCAAAGGGGAGACGTATGCCCCCTCCTGGCCCTGACGTCTCTCGAGTCAGTGTTGAAGGCTTTTGGCATGAAGGGGTGGATGCTGCAGGCCATTATGACCTTATATTCTTCCCCGGAGGCGCGGACAGTGGGCCCTAACATCTGCTCAGACTGGTATAGGATGACAAATGGAACTAGACAAGGTTGCCCATTGTTGCCACTTTTTTATATCCTGTCGGTGGAACCACATGACGAGTATTAGAAACAACAAGGATATTAAGGGATTTCCAAACAAAACATTGGATTTAAAAATTTCACTCTATGCGGATGATATTCTTTTAACATTAACTTCCCCTCTACCATCCCTGACTCACTTGTTGAAGGAGATTAATAACTACAGCAAGGTTTCTAATTACAAACTAAATATTGATAAAACCAAGGTTCTCTCCGTGAACATATCAGACTTTCGCGAATTAAAATCCCAATTCCCCTGTGATTGGGCTAACAAGCAATATAACTATTTGGGGTTAGTTTCACACTCTGACAAGGGTATCAACAGAGCTGAGCTCTGTTTAGAGAGACAGTACAGTCTGAGCTCCTCTGCCACCTAGTGGCCTAAACAGATCACAGCTAGAGTTTTTTCTTACACCTGCTTAATGCGTTTGCACCTGCCCCTTTTCCCTGTTTTCCATATTTAAATGAATTTTGTTATCAGTATGTTGTGTTATATTGGAGGATGCAGCTGTAGGACGTGTAGCATCCTTTTACACCCCCCCCCCCCCCCGCCCATAGTCACACTGTCCCGTGTGACCAAGCCGTACTTTTTGTAGAAAAAAAACTGGCAATCCTACTCCTACACTCACTTTTCACACCTCCTATGACTCACACTCCCTTAACCAGTCTCCAAATAAATTTTAGATTTTGCCCCAAGTTGCAACACGTTTCAGAATGCAAACGCACAACAGTGTATTCAGTGTCCAGCCCCCTTAAGCTGTGATATAGCCTTTCCATGCATGCTCAGTTTACCCCACACCCACAAAGGGTAATACCATGACACGTGTGCAGACCTGACACGCCAACGGCAGGTTCCCAACGATGCCTCACATCACAGTAACTGATTTATTTACTCTATACTGTATTAACATTGATATTACTGGATTTCACGAGTGCCGAGAGTGTTTAATAGATTACCAGAATACTTCTGGTCCCAAGCGTTGTGGATAAGGGATGCTCAATCTGTATTATATAAACTAGCCTGGTTCTGCTCAGCATATCTGTTTCTATTTAAAGGACTGTAGCAAAACATTGACTTATGTTTAATTGAAAGATTGTATCAAGTGTAAATGATTTATGAAGAAAATCTTTAATGAAATAATACAAATAAAGTTTTTTTTTTTTTTAAAACATGTATACTGAGCCTTCTTTACTCCATATTGTTCTCTCAGGGGGCAGACATCTTGTTTAGAATCTTGGGTCAGATCTTCACTCACCTTGGTTCAGATGAACAAAGATCTGACCAAAGATTCTAAACAAAATGTCTGCCTCCTGGTAGCGCTATATGGGGTAAAGATGGCTCAGAGTTGGGGTCAAAAGGTCAAAAAAGGAAAAAAACCAAAAAACACTATTTTTGGTTTTTGCCCCATAATTTGCAAAAAGATGCCGAAAAACATGGAAACATGCATATATCTGAACTTGGGACAACATTTAGAAACAATTTAGACGGGGTCTATTTTAATGACTGTATTTGTGTAAATTATATTTTAGGTCAAAGTTAGAACGCCGATAAAAATAAACATATCATTTGTGTGGGTACAGTATGTGAGAGAGAAGAAAATTACAGCTGAACACAAACACCCCATAAATGTAAAAACAGCCCTTGTCACCAAGGGAAAGTCCAGGTAAAAATGTCTTGTCAGTAAGGGGTTGATTAAAAAAACAAATACAAATAAAGTACCTTGCTGAGCCCTCTCTGACTGTTACTGGAGCGGGACAGTATACTGATTAGACAGTCCTGAGAGAGGTGTTACTGGAGCGGGACAGTATACTGATTAGACAGTCCTGAGAGAGGTGTTACTGGAGCGGGACAGTATACTGATTAGACAGTCCTGAGAGAGGTGTTACTGGAGCGGGACAGTATACTGATTAGACAGTCCTGGGAGAGGTGTTACTGGAGCGGGACAGTATACTGATTAGACAGTCCTGGGAGAGGTGTTACTGGAGTGGGACAGGGTAACAGGTGATTAGACAGTCCTGGGAGAGGTGTTACTGGAGTGGGACAGGGTAACAGGTGATTAAACAGTCCTGGGAGAGGTGTTACTGGAGTGGGACAGGGTAACAGGTGATTAAACAGTCCTGGGAGAGGTGTTACTGGAGTGGGACAGGGTAACAGGTGATTAGACAGTCCTGGGAGAGGTGTTACTGGAGTGGGACAGTATACTGATTAGACAGTCCTGGGAGAGGTGTTACTGGAGTGGGACAGGGTAACAGGTGATTAGACAGTCCTGGGAGAGGCGTTACTGGAGTGGGACAGGGTAACAGGTGTTTAGACAGTCCTGGGAGAGGTGTTACTGGAGTGGGACAGGGTAACAGGTGTTTAGACAGTCCTGGGAGAGGTGTTACTGGAGTGGGATAGTATAAATTGGTTCTGATCTAGTGCAGTGATTTGATGCTCTTTGCAGGGAGAAGGGTTTATACTGTTTGTTACACTGCACAGGTAAATAGTTACCTTGGCTGTCAGCAGCACTGCTCTTTTATTACAGGGTTTATCAAGCCCTGGTATGTCCTACTTTTATATCCACCTCTAGTTTCTCTGTTTCCAGCTGCTTCTACCCTGCCCTTCATTCTACAATCCTGCCCCTTCTTCCATAATCCAAACCCCTACCACTTCTACCCTGCCCCCCCTGCCATAATCCAAACGCCTACCACTTCGAACCCTGCCCCTCCTGCCATAATCCAAACCCCTACCACTTCTACCCTGCCCTTCCTGCCATAATCCAAACCCCTACCACTTCTACCCTGCCCCCCCCTGCCATAATCCAAACCCCTACCACTTCTACCCTGCCCCTCCTGCCATAATCCAAACCCGTACCACTTCTACCCTGCCCCCCCCCTGCCATAATCCAAACCCCTACCACTTCTACCCTGCCATAATCCAAACCCCTACCACTTCTAACCTGCCCCTCCTGCCATAATCCAAACCCCTAACCCTTCTACAATCTCAACCCCTACCAACATAACACTTCTATGTCCACCATCCTGCCCCCTCACACATCAGCTGGCATGAGAAATGACAGATTGCACAGATTCCAGACTTCTTATCCTGTCATTGCAACGTGCTTTTAAAATGACTAAACTCCAACAATCATGCAGTTATTTTCTATCCTCGGCTGGTAATCATTTTAGTAAACGTTTTTAGCTGGAACAAAATAATATACACAATTCTCCCCACGGCAGAAACTTCGCCCTGTTAAATTACTAGTAGTCTAGAGAGAAGCAAATCATTCTCCAAAAAGATGTAAAATGTACAACGGAAAATGACAGTATATTATTACTGTACATCTGTCTGTGATTAGTACACTAGCGTCACATATCCCCAGCGGTATGATATTACACAGGAACTCAATATGCTGTAAGATCTTTACCCCAGAAAGCAGAATATTTAAGATGAAGTGTTTTCTTCACTCTTGTCATGCCATAAGGTTTTATAATTTGTCAGAGGCTACATTATACAGATCAACCCGTAATATTTACACACACGAAACTAATGTCCGGGGCTGCCAGTCATAAGATTATTAAACACTGCTCATACTGTGAATGTAGAGAGTAAAAAAAATAAAAAATAAAAATGAAATATATCTATGCACTGCCTTAAGAGAAATAAAATGCCTAAAAGCAGAGGAAATTATGTTTAAATTCTATCCGTGGAGCCTCCTGCTTGTGACATCACCTGTGGCTTGATATGCAAATGAACTTCAATGGGAAGTGTTTGATTTGCATATCAAGCAACAAGGTGATGTCATAAGCAGGGGGCACATTTAAAACAGAGGAATGTTCTGTGACGTGCTGGACAGAACAGAAGCACGCATCCGTAATGTTGCAAGGTATTGTGAGACACTGGCCCACAGGGACTGTAATGAAGCCCCCTGGCTACCAATTACCCGTGATTGGGAACACAATATCAGGGAATGGTCCTTTCGGACAAAAGCACAGAGCGCCGGTCGCTAAAGGAACAATAAACATTGTTTAAACAATACATGTCCCGGGACATTTAAATAATCCCAACATGTATCTTAATAGACACAAGCGGGTTTACTAACTGCTGTGTCTCACAGGCGAGACACAGCATCTCCCAGACGATGTCAGCACAGCCAATCAGAGCGGGGACTAGTTAAGGTCCCCCCCCTGCTGATCCCATGCAAAAACGAGGGGCTTTTTCTGCACTAGAGAGAGAGCCGGTCGCCGACCAGACGGCTTCCTGCTTCCTATGGAAACATGGCAGCTGTCAGAGGATAGACTGGCGTGTACTATCAAAAGTACCTACCAGTTCATCCTCATACTGATCACAACTGAAAAAACAACAACAACCGTTTAGTGTCCCTTTAAGGGGTTAAAAACCACCGATTTCTCTTATTATAACACAATGTATAGATCATTTTTCCTTATTTTTTTATTCTCTACATTCACAGTGTAAGCAATGTTTATATTGACAGAGTCCCTTTAAGTAATCTCCTTTACCCTACTGTAAGGTGTTTCAAAAAAGCAACAAAGTATCTCAAATAAGCTGAACATACAGCTGTATGAATGGATTCAGGAGGAGGAGTTAAGGTGATATCTAGTCAGACTAACAGCGAGCAATTCAGGAAGTTCGAGACGGATGGCTACTTAGAGTACAAATAACAAATTCGGGAAACTAAATTGGGGTGTGAGGATTTAAACCGTTCACGAGGCCGTTGGAGGCGATCAGTAATCTAATCACCTCTGGGAATCAGTTGGATCCTCCATGAGGATCTAACTAAAAATGTCCCTGCGGCGCACCTCCTAGATGTGAAAGTATGCGCCATCCCGGAAGAGCAGCACCAAACCAGATACCACCGCTTCTGCCGCTCTGTTGTAGTTGCTAGACTGCTCCTAGTGGCAGTCTGCAATATTACAAAAAAACAAACAATAGATAGGTAGAACTCTAGGGTTAGTAAGAGTTACGGTTACAGTAAGGGTTAGGATTACAGTACGAGTTAGGATAAGGGTTAAGATGATCCTTTGGTTTGGATTAAAAGGTAATTGTCAGGAAAAAATTGTTAGGGAAACAAACGCTATTTTAGGTGATCGCCCAATAACGTGCAAAAAAAAACCCATGTAAACACAGCGTATTTCTCAACTCAGGACAAAATTTATAAACTATTTACATGGGGTCTTTTTTACGGTAATTGTGTAAAAGATTTTTCAGGCCTAAGTTAGAAAAAATTGTTTTTTTTTTTTTATAGTAAATTATAAGATATGTTGAAAAGAATGTCATTTTCGGGAAAAGCCCTTCTTACGGCGATAGATAAAAAAAAAATAGTGTCGCATTAAACAAGAAAGATTAACATTACAGCCAAACACAAACACTGCTGCAGTGTAAAAAAAAATAGGCGTGCGCCATGAAGGGGTTTGAAAACCCTTCTTTATGGTGATAAAAACAGCATCTCTTAAATCCATGACGCGTTTACTCGTCATAAGGTTGAGAAGGGGTTAACAAACTGAGCTACCCCAGTGTAAATATAGATGAGGGCAGCAGCCACCACGCCTCCCCTGCCAACAGCAGCTTTAGTAAATAACGCACACACTCTAGCGATTAATGCAGCTCTCACGCACGTGTGTGCAGCGCAGGAGGCCTAGCGTAAGTTGCAGCCTACCGTTAATAAACAATCAGTACGGAAGTCATGGTTACCATGGTTACACATACTCTTTGTTGTGTTTTAGCGCCACGTGATCAGATTCAAAGTAATACACATCGGGATCGTCTTCCTCCTCCTCCGCCGGATGCAGGCTGCCGCTCTCCTTGGCGGGTGGCATAAACGGTGGCACTAGCTCCTTCTCAGAGGAAGGTTTGGCCTGTTCATCCTGAGGGCATTTCGCAGGGTTAGAGTCCTGCTTTTTGTCACCCTGCTCGGTATCCTGGCTGTTGACCAAGGACCCGTTAATGGTACTGTTGGTTCCGCTGTTTTCGTGGGGCGAGATTTTACTCTCTTCCACCTGCCCGTTTTCCCTGCACGGAGAGTCGATTTTGGAGGGGCTGTCCTTCACCGACACCAGCCTCCTGGGAGAAGTTCTTAACGTGTACCGGTGTTCTTGAGTGTCTGAAAAGCAAGGCCCGTGAGAGGCCACGGAGTCAATCTCCGACAAGGAAAGTTCCGAGTCGGGTTCCCCCGAGATGGAGTGGTCCTGCGCAGGGTCTAGAGCACCGTCTGGATTTCCAGTAGCATTATCCTTACAGACGCTATCCCCCACAACATCTACTTCCTCCTCAGAATCTCTTACAGTCAATGATGGGTCGGTGGAATCATTGTTCCTAGGAACATGATCGCCTGGTAGGCAATTTCTTCCTGGCTTGTGGTCCTGTATCTCACCGCTCTCCTCTGAGTTTGTGCAAGGCACATTGTGGTCTGAAAGTATGTCCTCTTTACCGTCAGCCGCCAACGAACAAGAATTTAAGGAACTCCCATTTTCCGACACGGTTAGTTCGTTCGGTGGGTACGACGGATCAGAATCTTTTTGTTTAACACCCCCATCCGTCTGACAGTCATTAAAGCTTTGAGCAGCCGGGTCTTCATCACCAATGCCATTAACGGTTTGATGATTGAAGACCTCCTCGTCCGCTATTGATTTGCTAAGAGTTTCCTCGGATTCCGAATCCTTTTTGACTTCCCTTTTGTGACTCTCGTCCAGTAGAAGGCAGCGGTGAGATCGTTTATTTCTGGGAGTCTCCGTTTCATCGTCGGAAGCAGAGTTTCTCCCGTCCAATTCTTCCTTGTGAAATGTATCAGGGGGTGATTCGTCCTCCGGGCTGTTCGGCTCTTCGGACCGCAAGTATCTCTTGATTTTCTTGAGTACGGGCGACAGCAGTCCTGTCGACCTTTTATCTCCGCTTTCCACACTGTCTTTCTCAGAGGCGTCCTTTTCTGAAAGAGACAGTCCTCTCTTTCTTGGGCTCACCCAAGAATCCCGAGACGTCGGCTGTTTCACTTCACCGCTCTTGGCACAGCCCTTTTGAATCTGCCCTGGTTCTGGCCTTTTTTTGGGCGACCTGGATCTCAGCAGTGTTTGGGGAATAACGTCCTCTGGGTGAGCGATGCTGCGATTTCGTAACGTTCGCCCACAGAAGTTTTCGTCCAAGCCGTTGAACCCCACGGTAGATCTTGTTACGCGTGTCGATCGAGAAGCAGCCATGCTATGGATCAACCCAAACTTGAACTCGACATGATCCTCGCATTGGGAAATCTAGAAGACACACGTAAAACAGAATTAAATCCATCATTATGTTTCATATTGTGCCAAAGTTTTTAGAATTTTTTTTTATTTTTTAACTTTCATATGGGAAATGTGCAATTTGCATATAAAAGCACAAGGTGTGGTCCCAAACAAAAGACACCATCAAAAAAAACAAACCAAAAAAAACATTTTGTTCCACCTACAGTGTCCGAAATATATTTTTACATTGTTGCTGCAAAGAAAAAGAAAGAGATTTCCTAGCTTCTAAAAATCTGCAAATCAAGTGCAATCAAGTGCTTGTGCTAGGGCAACAATCCTGCCTACCTCTCCAAGCCCTCCTTATTGGCCATTATTGAATTAAGAGGACCGGGAGAAATTACCTTCAGTGTAAAATACAGGAGAACTGCAAATTGTTTGGAAGTAAAAAGAACATTTCATATATACATTACACACACGTACAATATACAAAAGATAAGTTAGGAACTGCTCCTTTAATCCCGATTAAGATGCATTGCTTGTTACATGGTAGTTTAGGTTGAATCAGCGTCCATCAAGTTCAACCCCTTTTCTATCCCATGTTTACCGCTGTGGGTCCAAAAGAAGGCAAATAAAAACCCCTTCAGCTTGTAATTCAAACCTGATTTTTAGAGACGGTTAATAAAAAGTATATAAAAATATGAGTGAACCTAGAAAGGAACCAGTCCCGTCTGGCAAAGGAATGATCGTCTGCAGAACAAATCTGGACGGACACAGCAGCCGTGCCAGAGATATTATGGCGTCTAATTCTCACACCCAACAACTGCCGCTAGCTTCTTTCATTATCGTAAATAAAAGGGCTAGAAAGAGCATGCAATATAATACCTGGCTAGACAGGTTTAAGGTTAGAAAATAGACTAATTGCCACAAATCCCACTATCGGGCAGCACCTGGAGCCTCACATAGAATTAGCTATAATCCAAGTCACATGCCATTTGACAACAATCCTGTTTACAAGGCAGCTTGGTGCACGGACACTGCACTGGGAGTGTGGTCACTATGCTAGGGGCCTCTGGGCCACTCGACTGAGTGAGCTCCTTTAAATGTGTCGGCTGTGTCTACTGCTTATGACATCACTTTGTGGCCAAATATGCAAAAGTCCCATTCAAAATCATTCCTTTGCATATTAGGCCACGAGGTGATGTCATAAGCAGGAAACACACATTTATTTTGTAACCTATACATTTGCTTACTCTACATTCACAGTACAAATAATGTTTAAGTGAGAGAGTCCATTCCCTTGTTTATCGCTAATAATTCCATCTTTTTCACCAACTGATCTTCAGATTACCCTGGTAAACCTTGTAAATAGGAAGAATACACAATTATAATTTTGACCCAGAGCAGACAATGGGACAGACAGGGACAGTTCTGCAAAATGACTGTTTTATCTATTAATGGAACAGGAACTGTGTATGAAACACCGGTGAGTTACAGAAACTCTATTTGTTATTGTAAAATGCTTGGTAATTAAAAGCAACATAGATTTTTTTTGTTGTTGTACTTAATAAAAGAAAGTAAAGCTGGATTGTCGAGGTTTGGAAAAACATTCCAAAAGAGTTAGTAAATGTCCCAGACTGTAAAGATATAACAGTAGACATGATTTTAATCTAATAAACAATTGAAAATAAGGCAGGAACATTTAGTCTTTAGTACTGAAGCCTCTGATAAGATCCAGAGCAGGAGCAGAGTTTGGAAAAAACACAGCTACCTAAATCCGTTTCACATTAGATGTTCCTAAAAATATGTTCCTGGTCAGGATAGAAAAAAAAATCCCATAAAATGTACAGGAGGAAAAAATAACACGGGAGAGAAATGTAACCAACCCAGGTACAAAGCCGAATCCACTTGTTTGACACCCACCCATCAGGACACTTACCCAGGGGGTAAATTCCTGCATTATTAGGGGGGAGCACAGACTTTCCAAAACAGGATTTAAACAAGGACATCCAGGCTTGTGGCTCACAAACATGGACACATATGGTCCCACATATAACCATCCCAAACTGCAGAGACCCTCACTCCTGTGGCCCACTGTGTATCCCCAAACTATCCAAAGCTCTGACCCGTCCACCCAGTTTGAAGCGCCAATGTGCCCTAGAGCCTACCACCATCCCGCGCACCATGCCCTTCCCTCTAACACGCCATGTGCCTGGCCCCTCACATTGCACCATGCAGCCCTGTCCCTCACATTACACCGTGCAGCCCTGTCCCTCACATTACACCGTGCAGCCCTGGCCCCTCACATTACACCGTGCAGCCCTGGCCCCTCACATTACACCGTGCAGCCCTGGCCCCTCACATTACACCGTGCAGCCCTGGCCCCTCACATTACACCGTGCAGCCCTGGCCCCTCACATTACACCGTGCAGCCCTGGCCCCTCACATTACACCGTGCAGCCCTGGCCCCTCACATTACACCGTGCAGCCCTGGCCCCTCACATTACACCGTGCAGCCCTGGCCCCTCACATTACACCGTGCAGCCCTGGCCCCTCACATTACACCGTGCAGCCCTGGCCCCTCACATTACACCGTGCAGCCCTGGCCCCTCACATTACACCGTGCAGCCCTGGCCCCTCACATTACACCGTGCAGCCCTGGCCCCTCACATTACACCGTGCAGCCCTGGCCCCTCACATTACACCGTGCAGCCCTGGCCCCTCACATTACACCGTGCAGCCCTGGCCCCTCACATTACACCGTGCAGCCCTGGCCCCTCACATTACACCGTGCAGCCCTGGCCCCTCACATTACACCGTGCAGCCCTGGCCCCTCACATTACACCGTGCAGCCCTGGCCCCTCACATTACACCGTGCAGCCCTGGCCCCTCACATTACACCGTGCAGCCCTGGCCCCTCACATTACACCATGCAGCCCTGGCCCCTCACATTACACCGTGCAGCCCTGGCCCCTCACATTACACCGTGCAGCCCTGGCCCCTCACATTACACCGTGCAGCCCTGGCCCCTCACATTACACCGTGCAGCCCTGGCCCCTCACATTACACCATGCAGCCCTGTCCCTCACATTACACCATGCAGCCCTGTCCCTCACATTACACCGTGCAGCCCTGGCCCTCACATTACACCGTGCAGCCCTGTCCCCTCACATTACACCGTGCAGCCCTGTCCCCTCACATTACACCGTGCAGCCCTGTCCCTCACATTACACCATGCAGCCCTGTCCCTCACATTACACCATGCAGCCCTGTCCCTCACATTACACCATGCAGCCCTGTCCCTCACATTACACCATGCAGCCCTGGCCCCTCACATTACACCATGCAGCCCTGTCCCTCACATTACACCATGCAGCCCTGTCCCTCACATTACACCATGCAGCCCTGTCCCTCACATTACACCATGCAGCCCTGGCCCCTCACATTACACCGTGCAGCCCTGGCCCCTCACATTACACCATGCAGCCCTGGCCTCTCACATTACACCGTGCAGCCCTGGCCCCTCACATTACACCGTGCAGCCCTGGCCCCTCACATTACACCGTGCAGCCCTGGCCCCTCACATTACACCATGCAGCCCTGGCCCCTCACATTACACCGTGCAGCCCTGGCCCCTCACATTACACCATGCAGCCCTGGCCCCTCACATTACACCGTGCAGCCCTGTCCCTCACATTACACCGTGCAGCCCTGGCCCCTCACATTACACCGTGCAGCCCTGGCCCCTCACATTACACCGTGCAGCCCTGGCCTCTCACATTACACCATGCAGCCCTGGCCCCTCACATTACACCATGCAGCCCTGGCCCCTCACATTACACCATGCAGCCCTGGCCCCTCACATTACACCATGCAGCCCTGGCCCCTCACACCTATGGCCTGATCCTCTGTGAGCTACACCTCTGTCCCTCGTTTACTGTGGGCCAATAACATTTGATTCTACAAGCTCCGCCCACTACATACATGACTGCAGGTTCCGCCCATTACATGTATGATGTCCCGCGTCCGTAACACTCACCCCGGAGCCCTCGCTCTCCGCACCGGGCAGCTCCCAGAGCCGCGCCGCCCTCACAATCCCGCGAGATCCGGCCGGCCGCCTCGCGAGACCCGGTGAGAAGTGGGTTGGAATCACCAACGGTGGGCGGGGCGAAGACGAGCTCCAGCCCCGCCCACTCCTACATCTCTTATACAGCTGGAGCCTCCCACTGGGGGCGAGCCAACGTGCGGCCCCGCCCCTCCCTCCTTATTAAAGTACAATTTGCTTGGCGGAATCTGGCCCCGCCCTCCTTCCTCCAACTGCACCTCTCACATGGCAACTAAAACAATACAACACAATGCAACAAACACTACACAGCACCACTACACAATGCAACACAATAACACAATGCAACAAACACTACACAATGCAACACAATAACATAATGCAACAAACACTACACAACAATACAACACAATAACACAATGCAGCAAACACTACACAACAATACAACACAATAACACAATGCAGCAAACACTACACAACAATACAACACAATAACACAATGCAGCAAACACTACACAACAATACAACACAATAACACAATGCAGCAAACACTACACAACAATACAACACAATAACACAATGCAGCAAACACTACACAATAACACAATGCAACAATCACTACACAATACAACACAATGCAACAAACACTACAGAATACAACACAATAACATAATGCAACAAACACAACACAATAACACAATGCAACAAACACTACACAGCACCTCTACACAATGCAACACAATAGCACAATGCAGCAAACACTACACAGCACCTCTACACAATGCAACAAACACTACACAACAAACACTACACAATACAACACAATGCAACACAATAACATAATGCAACAAACACTACAACACAATGCAACAAACACTACACAGCACCTCTACACAATACAACACAATGCAACACAATAACATAATGCAACAAACACTACACAATACAACACAATGCAACACAATAACATAATGCAACAAACACTACAACACAATGCAACACAATGCAACAAACACTACACAGCACCTCTACACAATGCAACACAATGCAGCAAACACTACACAGCACCTCTACACAATGCAACACAATGCGGCAAACACTACACAGCACCTCTACACAATGCAACACAATAATACAACATAATGCAACACAATAACACAATGCAACAAACACTACACAACAATACAACACAATGCAACAAACACTACACAAAACCTCTAGACAATACAACAAAATAACACAATGCAACAAACACTACACAGCACCACAATTCCTCTTCACAATGCAACACAACACTACACAATACCACTACACAATAACACGACACTACATAATACCACACAATGCAACACTACACAGCACCACAATACAATACAACACAATAACGCTGCACAGACCACAATACTACACAGCACCACACAATGCAACACAATAACAGTGCACAGGACCACAACAACACTACACAATAACACTGCACAGCACCACAATACCACTACACAATGCAACACAATAACAGAATGCAACACAACACAATGCAACACAATACAACACAGCACCACAATAACACAATACTACTACACAGAACCACAATATAACACAATACCACTATGCAGCACCACGATACAACACAATACGACTACAGAGCACCACAATACCACTATGCAGCACCATGATACAACACAATACCACTACACAGCACCACAATACAACCCAATAACACAATGCAACAAAATACAACACAATGACACAATGCAACACAACACCACACAGCACCATAATGCACAACAATAACACTACACAGCATCACAATAACACAAAACCAGCATTCAACACAACAACCCTACACGGCAATACAAGACAATGCAACACAATGCCACAATAAAACACATTAACACAATGCATTAACACAGCACCACAATACAACACATCACACAACAGCACAGCAATACAATAAAACATATGACTAGACAACTAACACACAACACAAAAACCCCGTACAGTATAGAAGTTGTGTGTCAATCAGACAATGCAATTCCGAAATAATCCCATTTTAGGAGACGGGACAAAACAATTCCATTCTGGAGAACAGGACTGAATCCGAAAATCACCCTACTGAGGGAAACGCAGGACTGAATCCGAAAATCACCCTACTGAGGGAAACGCAGGACTGAATCCGAAAATCACCCTACTGAGGGAAACGCAGGACTGAATCCGAAAATCACCCTACTGAGGGAAACGCAGGACTGAATCCGAAAATCACCCTACTGTGGGAAACGCAGGACTGAATCCGAAAATCACCCTACTGTGGGAAACACAGGACTGAATCCGAAAATCACCCTACTGTGGGAAACGCAGGACTGAATCCGAAAATCACCCTACTGTGGGAAACGCAGGACTGAATCCGAAAATCACCCTACTGTGGGAAACACAGGACTGAATCCGAAAATCACCCTACTGTGGAAAACGCAGGACTGAATCCGAAAATCACCCTACTGTGGGAAACACAGGACTGAATCCGAAAATCACCCTACTGTGGGAAACGCAGGACTGAATCCGAAAATCACCCTACTGTGGGAAACGCAGGACTGAATCCGAAAATCACCCTACTGTGGGAAACGCAGGACTGAATCCGAAAATCACCATAATCTGGGAAACACAGGACTGAATCCGAAAATCACCCTAATCTGGGAAACGCAGGACTGAATCCGAAAATCCCCCTACTGTGGGAAACGCAGGACTGAATCTGAAAATCCCCCTAATCTGGGAAACACAGGACTGAATCTGAAAATCCCCCTACTGTGGAAAACAAAGGGCAACATGATCAAAAATCCCCCTAATCTGAGTTGGAACACAGAGAGGGGGATGTAGAATCTGGAAGTGCATTCTCAGTGCGTGCCAACGTACCATGCTAAATCCTGACAAAAGTTCTTACCATTTACTAAAAAAATAAAACATGCATTTGAAATTTCTCTAGAAATCTCTGCCAGCCAGTGGGTGGCACAGTCACAAAAAAAAACTGAGTTGAGATGAAGGTTTCAGTAAATAGCTCCCATTGTTACTTCTCTTACCATTGGCACCTTCAGTGTGTGTGCATTGTACAATATTCCCCCAAAAGGACTAACCAATAGGGTCAGCAACAGCAAGTGTCCTTCATCTAATATGATGCCAGAGATCCTACAACCCCTACTGCTTGCTCCTACTTCTCTGGTTGTTATTTTAGATTTTAGACTTCTAGGACCAGTTAGCTGGATGCTGAGACTATCTCTGAATTGGTCTGTTGGCTCTTTATTGTCTATACATATTCCTCAGACGCTAGTTTAGGATTCAGGGAAGCTCTACGCAGACAGTGGCATTTAGAGGAATAATACTACATTTACACATAGGAATTAATATTTATTACCAATAATATCAAATCTAGGTGTACCCCCTTGCAATGCTTTTTTTTGTTTTTATTATAGAGGGTATGGGTACATCCCACATTAAAACACCTCACAAGGTCAGCTATACATTATACATGGCCAAACGGTGTGATCGGATCCTTCTGGATAATGAATATTCACGTGTTATTGAATAGACTTCTATAGTCCTGGTAGAGTTCCTCATTGCAAATATTCTCTAGACTGCAGCGATAATCTTTATATCACATCCATCACTCTGTATGACTCAAGCTATATGTGTTAAAGGACAAACTAAACTTTTTTTTTTACTTGTGCTTCTAATAAAGAAGTGAAAAGCTTTAGTGCTCCTAATATGAGGATTAACTGGCTTGTACTCTTGAAAAGGTTTTAAGTGCAGAGAGAGATCCTTGTTTTCATAGCAGAGCGAGACCCCCACTACATTCAGACCCATATAATACAAGCGGGTTGACCTCCACTCTGATTGGTTTCCTGAACCAGCCTCCCCACCTACTCTGCCCAAAGTATACAATTGTTTAAGCAAAAAAAAGGGTTTAATTGGCTTAAGTGCTCAAACGTCTGCAGTGCCAAGGTTGGCCATCTCTGTGGGTAGAGATAGTCTTCAGTAAGATACTGAGCAGAGAATATGATGCAGTGAAATACTGAGCTCTGGGGTAGATATGCTCTGCAGTGAGATACTAAGCTCTGTTGTGGGTAGAGATGCTCTGCAGTAAGATACTCTGTTGGTAGAGATGCTCTGCAGTAAGATACTCTGTTGGTAGAGATGCTCTGCAGTAAGATACTCTGTTGGTAGAGATGCTCTGCAGTGAGATACTAAGCTCTGTTGTGGGTAGCGATGCTCTGTAGTGAGATACTGAGCTCTGTTGTGGGTAGAGATGCTCTGCAGTGAGATACTCTGTGGGTAGAGATGCTCTGCAGTGAGATACTCTGTGGGTAGAGATGCTCTGCAGTGAGATACTCTGTGGGTAGAGATGCTCTGCAGTGAGATACTCTGTGGGTAGAGATGCTCTGCAGTGAGATACTCTGTGGGTAGAGATGCTCTGCAGTGAGATACTCTGTGGGTAGAGATGCTCTGCAGTGAGATACTCTGTGGGTAGAGATGCTCTGCAGTGAGATACTCTGTGGGTAGAGATGCTCTGCAGTAATAAGGGGTGGGGGGCTATATGCAGTCAGTACAGGGGGAAGTTGGTATAGATAGTGCCAGTGCGTGGAACCCGGGTACCAGTACTCACACTCTCAGCTCCCCTCTCCTGCCCGGAATCCCCGCTCACTCACACACCGGAAGCTCCTCCTTCCAGCTCGGAACACGCCGCAGTAACTTCCGGTTTAATTCGAAGGCTCTGAAACAGCGACACCTTCAGAGTGGAGAGGGAACTGCAGCTTAGTATATAGAGGGAAGCTGTATGGGAAGTGTGTCTGCTGCAGAGAGGGTTACAATGTAACTATGGGGGCAGGTGTGGTTTAGAGTGGGGTACACTATATATTGGGATACAATTTGTGAGGGGGTCAGTGTCTATATAGGGGTACCGTTTATGTGAGGGGGTCAGTGTCTATATAGGAGTACCATTTATGTGAGGGGGTCAGTGTCTATATAGGGGTACTGTTTATGTGAGGGGGTCAGTGTCTATATAGGGGTACCATTTATGTGAGGGGGTCAGTGTCTATATAGGGGTACCATTTATGTGAGGGGGTCAGTGTCTATATAGGGGTACCGTTTATGTGAGGGGGTCAGTGTCTATATAGGAGTACAGTTTATGTGAGGGGGTCAGTGTGCTATATAGTAGATACAGTTTATGTGAGGGGGTCAGTGTGCTATATAGTAGATACAGTTAATGTGAGGGGGTCAGTGTGCTATATAGTGGATACAGTTTATGTGAGGGGGTCAGTGTGCTATATAGTGGATACAGTTAATGTGAGGGGGTCAGTGTCTATATAGGGGTACCATTTATGTGAGGGGGTCAGTGTCTATATAGGGGTACCATTTATGTGAGGGGGTCAGTGTCTATATAGGAGTACAGTTTATGTGAGGGGGTCAGTGTGCTATATAGTGGATACAGTTAATGTGAGGGGGTCAGTGTGCTATATAGTGGATACAGTTAATGTGAGGGGGTCAGTGTGCTATATAGTGGATACAGTTAATGTGAGGGGGTCAGTGTGCTATAAAGGGGATACAGATGGAGGGGGGTTAGGTGAGAGAATCAGTGTGTGACACTGAAGAGATAGTGTATTCCCTCAGTCAGAGAGGGACTGTCTCAGTGTTCTGATATCACTAATGCTTTAGACTGCTCTCCAGGTCTCTCTTAATAAATCTACACAATGCTCGGAGGGAAATGGTTCAGTTTTGTTCCTTCAGCAGTGTTTGGGGAGGACAGTTGTGTGAGGTCACTAGTGAGAGCATGGACCATATCCATGTCTCTGTATTGGCTCCCAGAAGATGCGTAGACCAGGAATCCTTTCCATCCCCAGATCAGAGCTGCAGAAAGTACGTTTCCAGGTTTATTACAGCAGAAGCCGTTTATAAGTAAACATACAGGTAGTTTCTCAGACTGGGATACATCCTTAAACTTCCATTTTATTGGCTTCTTACTGACCAACCAGCAAAAACTACAACGGGTAAAGTATTTTCCTTGTGTGTTTTATTGAGGATATACAATGAGCATTTAAATAATTAAAATAGACATTCACAACATGCTGACAAGCATATCCAGTCATTCACAGACTTGCATTTGTGCAATGAGTACGTCATAGATGAAAGGTATAAAGCTTATAGTACAACAGGCCTGTTCGAGCTGCAATCCCCACCCTAGTCAGGACTCCAAACAGGGTCAATGGACGGTCTAATGTAACCCAGGGTGTGGAATGCATTCAATGCTATGCACCATTTTGGTATTATAAGGCTTAATTTGCACGGTGCGGTGGTTCTTACTACCCTGGGAACTTGCCCAGGGCTTCAGGACTAGAAACCAGGAGAGGAGAATTGCTGTAGCATCAGGCAGAAAAAATACATTGTTATGCAATCAAAATATTCATAATAGCTCAGATAAAAAAAATCAGCATTGAAATTAGTTTAATTTAAAGTTTCAGGTTTAGTTTTTCAATCCAGCTTGGAATTAATCATTCAATTCCTTCTAATGATGCGAAGCAGGCTTGGCTTGCCAGGACGGAAGGAGACAGCATCTCCAATCAGTGAGAAAGTGAATGTCCTAGTCTAGTTTGTGGATTAATGAGGCTGGGATTGAGAACATGCATTCAGACACCAGGAATGTAAAACTGTAGCTGGGGACGGCTTGTATGTAAGAGCAATGATTCTGCAGGTCACTGCAGAGTGAAGATGCCAATATGTACATTTCACAATGCAATTACCAGACAAATCATCTTTGCGCAAAATTTAAAAAAAAAAAAAAAAAAAAAAAAAAAAGGACTTTTGGGAACATCTCTTCTGCACCCTTCCCATCCACCCATTTCCCCGCTTGTGCTTGCAGATAAGTCTGGGGTTGTATGGTTAATGTGATGTGTGAGATGCACAGCATCTGATATCCCAGGGCTAAGACAGTTCATTGTGCATTTTTTCTTTTAAAAAAATAAAAAAAAAATTGCACTTGGACTTGTCATCCTTCTACCCCTCTCATTATATAGAAGCCATATACTAAAATATGTGAATGCCCCATGGGTAAACACTATTCCCTGCCGTGGTATTCAGACAGCTACTATTCTCTTCACAGGGGGTTAAAGATCCAGTGTAAAAAAAAAAAAACCCCAACCCAGTTTTCGGCATTGGTCACTGTGCTCTGCAGATCATGCACATTACATTAACAAGCTGAGAATTCCACTACTGAACCATTCAATTTTACAAAAATACTATGTGAAAAGGAGAGAATGGAAGTGTCAGATTCCCCCTTGTGCCTTCTCTATATTACCTTCAGACACGCAGCATATATCTACAGAATGTACAGCGCTTTAACATTTGCTACAGGTCCTTCATGATATGCAAGGTGCTCTTCCCCCGCTTGATGGGCCACCACCCGCCCCCACAACGCAGGGACGGGATCGGGCTCCGGAATGGTTATGAATTCATTCTAAAATCATTTACAGCACAATAATTCATTGGCTAATCCCAAGGTCTGGCTGGAGGTCACATGCAGAGAGCAGTACAAGTGCATCCTACGGCCAGCAATGGACAAATCATTTCACATTATCTACATTAACACAATTAGATTTCCGTTCACTACTACAGACAGGTGATCTGAAATAAAACTCTCAGTGTATTCCCTGCTTGCTTACAAAACATAAATATGTCACATCCAACTACAGCCAAACAACCGTAACAAACCCCCCCCCACCCCCCCCCCCTGGCCTTCTACTCCCAGAATCCAACGGTGGGTCATTACAGAATAGAAGGCATATAAAGACTTCATGCCTGTAGGGTTAGGGCCAAGATCTAGACATTCCGAGTCTCCACATCAATCTTCTCTTCTGATTGGGCGCCTTCCAATTCCGCAGCAGCAGCAGCAACGCTCTGTCGCAGGGTGATCTCTGGCCCGCCGCTGTAAATTGACTGAAGGAAATTCCACGTTTCCTGGGAAATCTGACCGGAATCCGCCCCTGCAAAGCACAATATCCAGAGCATTTAGTGATCAGAGCAGTCGGTCAGCGCAGCGCAGTGTGAATGCAAACAATAATAAGAAAGCTTTACAGTGGTATACCATGAAGGCCCCCCCCATTCCCAGAAGCTTGACAAATCCAGGCAGCCATGGCTCCAAAAAACCCTACATTTTTTGACTGTTTTACATAGAACTTTAAAAAAAATGTTCCATTTCCCTGGCTCCTGAAAATACAGACTCTACTGAAACGTGTCATGTCCTGCATTAATAGCAGTGAAGCTATGACATGTATTCAGGGATAGACTATTTGATTTAAGAGGATGATACCCCTGCTCTGTGCATAAAGCATGAGATTTCATTCAACATGGCAGGACACACTGGGAGTCAATTATAGGACACAGATCGAAAAGTGGTCCAGGCTCCATTATAACCAATGGCATGTTCCCGCTTACTCAATCACGCTTTCAGCTTTGCACCCCATATATATAACCCGTAATGTGAGCTGTACAGACCACTGAAAGGCTGGCCGGTGAAACAGATTCTGCTATCATGTCCCACCGACCCATTCATGTCCCACCGACCCATTCATGTCCCAAAGTGAACAGCCAGGACTTCAAACCATAGAAAGGACTTCTGCTTATTTATGTGAAGCAATAATAATGCTGCTGATGTGGCCCATGTGAGCAGTGAAACAAATGCAAAACCTATCCACGACTTGTGCCCCACAGAAAGTAAAAACAATTCACTTCCTTCCACTCATTGTGAGAACTCGTTACCTTGCTTCAGGGTAATGTGGCCACACTTGTTGACGGCTATTTTCGTGTTGTCTATTGCACCAGGTGGATCTGAAATTAAGGAATGCAAGACCCGGCATTAGAAGAACTCTTATACTGTATGGATTGCAGCACATGCTGGTCTGGCTTGTGGCCCACATCGCTACACAGCAGACCATGGAAGGTAATAAAAACGTGGTAGGAAAAGCCCCTCTCTCCCCCGGCAGCAGTATGTGCCGTTTTCCATCGTAAAATAACATGGATTCAAGTCATTTCCTTTATGAAAGAATCCAGGTTTTTCATTGATTTGCTCACACACCACTTACCACTATCTTTCCCTTTGACAAAGCCTTCCCACTCTCTGAACCATTGCATGCTGATACAGTAAATAACAGCTGGGGAGTCTTCCTCCTGAAAAGCCTTATTGAGCTGGGGAAATAAAGATTCACATTAGATCCGGGGCTTGGACAAATGCTGGTAGACTTTAGTAATCAATAAAAACCTTTTTACGAATCACATCCACATCCTAAAGCGTCTGGGTGCAGGGTGGGGGCCTGGTTTATACACATTACCTGAAATCAGATTGACTTCCCACAATGCTAACCATGGCGGGATGGTAATGTCACTGCTGGGGGAGAGGCAGGCGGGTGCATGATCATCCAATCCTGTGGCCACTGCTTGCTGTTGGTGTGCTCCAGGCACCATAGTAAAATAAAGGGGGTTATTTATAAAACTAAATTCTGGGGCAATGATCTCAAAGTGGAGCAATCACCGTGGAAACCAATGGAATATTCCTGCTGGTTAGATCACTTTTAGAAACGGTCCCCTAAATTTACTTATAAACAGATCATAGGATTTATTCAGAAACATTGCATTCACTTGAGAGCCATTTGACTTAGTGCAATGTATAGAATGAATTCATGTCAGGTTAAGCATTACACATTAGCAGGTTATATTTACCCTGATAAAGGTTTCCAGCTCCAGCTTCCTCCTCCTTTCAATCTTCTCCAGTTCACTTTGACACGTGTGACACACGTAGAGATGATTGACAGCTGGGCCGCCTCCAAATCTAGTTTAAAGAGCAAACAGATCAAGTAATGCTGGGGAGCCGGGCAGTGTGCACAGGATGCCAAGCTTCCCATCATGTTATGCGGAGGAGTCGGTCAGAGCACAGTGCTGCAGGCTCAAACCCACTGAAATATCTCACAAGTTTTTGGAAAAACTTGGCACACTTGACTATGCAGAAAAATATGTGATTAATTGAATATGCGCGGTCACATAATAATAAGACACTGTACCTTCCGTACAAGTAATCCCAAATGTTCTGCGGCAACATTACAACAAGGTCTTCTACGATGCCAGCTTTATGAGGTGGAACTCCTGGGGATTACAAATACATCTGCTTAATGTAATACAAACTATATAGATTGTAACGGAGAATCATGCAATGGCTAGGCCCCAATTATATGCAGCAAACAGAAAGGGGAGAAACCGGCCTTGATACACAGTCGAGTCCTTTCAAAAAAACTTTCATTACAAAAAAACTCAAAAAGAAAAATGCAATAACTCAGAGTTTTAAGAAAGAGAATAGTGAAGACTGCAGGGTGCAGACTCCACAAGGACCAGGTGGGGGGGGGGGGCTGGCTTTCTTATAGTTCAAATCATCTTCTAAACTAAACACCCCATTAAACAGCCGAACACATCCTCCAGACATAAACCTGCCCCATCCCCTGTAATCCTGCTCAGTAACATACAGCCGTCTTGCGATCCTCTCTAAAGGGGAACTAAATGATTATTTGACATGGAGCATGTCCCTTACCCCCGTGCACACATAGAAAGTCATTATTGGTGATGGGGCCGGACTCTGCAAACGTCTTAAACCTGTTGAGCCACTGGCGAGAGATGTAGAATTGCAGGAGGCTGGACTCCATCATATTCAGGAGGCTGCAGACTCTTCTCCGTTCCTTCTGGGCATCTTCGCTGGCCTTCCTGACGAATCAGTGAAAAGGAAAATAATGTCATCCGTCTCATGATATGAAGACTTTAATCTGACAGCCACAGAGAATAATTCAAGTTTACAGTATGGGTCGGACGCATCTGCTTATCAATGCTCTATTCTCGACCAACGCACTGTGGCTCTCCAGTTTTGGAGGACTACATCTCCAATACTACCCTGCCAACCTCTTAAATGGGAGATGGAGGTCATCAGCAGCCTGGGGTGCTGTGGTTTGACCCCCTTGGTCTAAACCAAAAGCCCGTCACTCGCAATGACAATGTAACTACCGTGATCAAACTAGAGTTACAAACATGCAAAGACAAACATACTATGCTACTAAAAGTTACCAATTCCATTAAACTGACTAATGCTCTTCCTCGCTTGTCCAGAGAATATCCCCCACATGGTTCTTTACTCACCTGTAGAAAAGTACATAGGCCTCTGCGTTCTGCACAAGGGATTCGGACACCTCGGTGACACTTTGGTCATCAAATTCATACCACAGGTTGTTCAGGTTATTGCGGCAATAGGCTATATAGTGACCGCCTGCAACAAGATGCTCAGCATTAACGCCATGTCTAGACTATAACAGACTAGTACAAGATGCTCAGCATTAACGCCATGTCTAGACTATAACAGACTAGTACAAGATGCTCAGCATTAACGCCATGTCTAGAGTATAACAGACTGGTACAAGCTGCTCAGCATTAACGCCATGTCTAGAGTATAACAGACTGGTACAAGATGCTCAGCATTAACGCCATGTCTAGACTATAACAGACTAGTACAAGCTGCTCAGCATTAACGCCATGTCTAGAGTATAACAGACTGGTACAAGCTGCTCAGCATTAACGCCATGTCTAGACTATAACAGACTGGTACAAGCTGCTCAACATTAACGCCATGTCTAGAGTATAACAGACTAGTACAAGATGCTCAGCATTACCGCCATGTCTAGAGTATAACAGACTGGTACAAGATGCTCAGCATTACCGCCATGTCTAGAGTATAACAGACTGGTACAAGATGCTCAGCATTAACGCCATGTCTAGAGTATAACAGACTGGTACAAGATGCTCAGCATTACCGCCATGTCTAGAGTATAACAGACTGGTACAAGATGCTCAGCATTAACGCCATGTCTAGACTATAACAGACTGGTACAAGATGCTCAGCATTAACGCCATGTCTAGACTATAACAGACTGGTACAAGATGCTCAGCATTAATGCCATGTCTAGACTATAACAGACTGGTACAAGATGCTCAGCATTAACGCCATGTCTAGAGTATAACAGACTGGTAATTCTCCCTTTTTTAAACATTTTGTACAATTCAGATTAAACACTAGGTTATTGGGTTCAGCGTTTACTTACTGCTGGCTGTTCCGTGATGACAGATCACAGACAGAAGGTCGTAGTTCACAATCTGGCTCGGTGTGTCCTTCGCTAGGAACGGCTGGAGATCCAAACCTTCCAGTGGGAAGGAGACGTGGGTGCCGATTTTGGTGGAAAACATGAGCTCGTGTCTGAAGCGCTTCAGATGAATACACAATATCTGCCAAAAACAGACTCATCAGTAACAACACATTCTGCAAAAAGAAACATTTTCACTCGCAAACTCTATTCCAATTAAAAAACAAATGCTCAGGGTGTCTAATGGCGAGCTTTCCCTAGAGTTACTATCGAAGTTATGTACAGGAGGGCCAACGTTTAAAAAGTGGTCCATTCACCATGGAAACCAATGGAATGTTCCTGCTGATGACATCACTATTGGAATTCTTCCCCAGAAATAAAACCATGTGATGTAAAAAACATGGTGCACACCCGGAAAGTGCCAAATACTGGCTGTATCTGCGTGTGCGCCTATGTATATAGCAGACTCAGGACAGATATTGGTAACCTGCGTCCCCTGCGCCGCTCCCAAACACTCAGCAGTGGAGCAGCCAATGCAGAAAGAACCAAGCACTTTATCAGTGTCACAGACACTTTACAGAGATTTAATACAAGATCCCCAGTGCCCTAAACGTGTGAACATTTCACATGCGACATATTGTGTTTATTCAAAGATAAGGTAAGATATTTCACTTTAAATTGTATTCTTCCTTCAGGAGCAATCCCTAAACCAACATCTCAATGAGTTTTTACTAACAAGAGAAGGAAAACAAAAGATAATTATTTAAAAAGAGAGTGCGATGTACCTCAGGAAATTTCTGCACCTTACAAAACTTGACCCCGTTCCGTAATCTGAAAGAAACAAGGAATTAAACCAGTTAGCCAAGTCTCCGAAACACGCGAAGACAACTTACACATTGCTCCACATGACTCATCTCCCCTTCATTCTAGAAAAGCAAGTTTGGGATAAGTATGGCATGAAAAGGTCATACCCCAATACACCTCTGTCCCGTGACCATCGTCAGCTCGTCTAGCTGGGGTAATGATTCTAAAATGAGCTACATCTCTGTTCTGACATTACAATCCACTAGAATTCTAGCCCGTCACTCCTGGCCATCCCTATACATTCCCATCTTCATGGTGTAATAATTCTGTACATTACTATTGATTGGTTTGTGACCAGCTTTTAATCGAAAATATTTTCAAAACTTTCAATATTTGTACTTACTTTTTGCACTTCTCACAGCTGTACATATTATCACCTGGGGGGAGAAACAACAATTACAGCACCGGTTACTTTTCCCCCAACATGCAAGGCATGTTACAATTACCCAATCTAATAGTAGTCATTTGTCTAGCTAGGAATGATGAAAAGGCTGAGCTGACCCTGCCGGGAATTGAACCTGCATGAGGGTTGAATTAGCCCACTAGCTCATAACAGGTGTAAACTGAGACTGTGTGTAGTTTCTAAATTCCTTTGTATATTTCCGGAATATACAAAGTATATAGCAGGTAGAAAGGTCTGTATCTTATAAAGCCAGATTTAAAACATATCCACACTCTATTTTCTACACCAGCAGAGTACTTGCTTCCCAAGTTCCAAATTGGAGGCTATTCACTGACATGGCAAATGAAATGCAAGAATCAGCCCTTAATAGTGAAGTCATAGAAAGCTTCTCCAACCTGGCCGTCTTTCCTGCTCCATTAGTAGGGCCTGGTTCCTGCAATTCTCATCTCAGTTCAGTGTTAGTGAATTGCCTCTATTATGGGATATTAGACCCCCTGCCATAACTAGCGGAACACTTCAGACTGTGAGTGCATAGCAGACCAATCTTTCTTAGCAGCTTGCTGTAAGAAGGGATAGTTCCCCAAAGGGCCCACCCTCTTATCAGTAAACATGGATATCCCCCCCAATGCTCTGAGAAGCCCATAACCAGACAGAACACGAACCTTTAAGTTCATCTCTAGCAAAGAAGGCAGCGAGGCAGTCCTGCAGCGTCACTGTCGGGCCCCAAAACCAGCTGGGGAGAGACAAACACGAATTCTGTACTGACAGTCAATCGGGGGTCCACATTTATAGAGCAGGACTCGCTGTGTAACATTACACCCCGCCCCCCAGACCAGTCACCACCCCAAATACCTTTTGAAATATTCCAGGAAAAAGGCCACCCATCCCTGAGGAGCGTAAGCGTCACCACACGAGCCAGCCTTGATCATGGAGGTCTGGTGACTGGAGGAGTGCAGTTTGGCCAGGTCTTCCTTACCTGGGATGGGCAGAGACAGATCCTGAAAGGTTTCCAGCATTACAGAAATCTGACCAAAACAAAGACAATAAGATCATTTCAAACAGAGGTACAAATAAACCTGTATGTTCCAAGGTACAAACACCATCCTGTGCAGACAAAACACGTCATTAAAACCTTAAGGAATAAAAAAAAAAATAGTTGCTATATCAAAAGATTCAATTAACAGTTTGAGATTAGTCCCTTTAAGTCCATATCTTAGATAAACTTTGAACGCTCTAACAAATATAGTGTACAGCGGTAAAGCACACATGGTAAAAAATAATAATTACATTAAAAGAAAAGGAAAAAAATAAACCTTACCAACTCAAATAAATCGGTATACATAGCAAATAAATAAGGATCATATCTTTCAAAGGGTCTACAGAGCATGAGTGGATCATTTTATATTGGGAGAAAACACTTATCACCAGATACGTATTTCTTGATTAAGATGAAAAACTATACTTAAAAAAAATGGATAGCGCATTATTTATGTATATTGAAATCTCTGTTACAATGTGATGTTCTGAATGCCAGCGAGCATTTAGTTCAGGTACAATAATGGAGAAGCATTAGACGTGTGTCAGTACATCTCTAAGACTCTTCATAGCAAAGAATGTTGGATTTAATATTCATTATTCAGTCTGTGTCCCTTTAAGAGATTTCGTTTGACCTCTCAGAGAACCGGCGCGGCTGCTGGCACCTCAGGGGGCTTGGGGTGGGACTTACTCTGTCACACGTTAAGCACTGCACCGAACTCATGATCGTGCCGTCAAAAATATCGGATATTACACTACGGTATTTCTTCTGTCTTTTCTTTTTGGGAGGACACGCCAGAGGAACTGAACAAAAAGTAAATAGAAAAAGCATTAATTAGCGCAAAAAAGGCAGAAAGAGCCTGGAAATGATTTACAATACAATCACCAAGACGGAGGGACCGGACTGATACTACTCAGCCACATCACTGGTGCAAGTACAGGCTTCAGCATGTAATACGATTAGCTTTTACCTCCAGTCTCCATGGACCCAACCGGGAGTATTAGAGTCTAAGCGAATGGGACAAACCACTAACCTCAGAAGGGGAGTTGATAAAAAGACAGAAACATTAAAAGGCATGTTTAGTGTGAATTCCCATGTACCTTTTTTGTGGCCTGTCCACGACACGCCTGGCTTTGGTGGGCTGCTGGACAGAGTTGCACTCGTGGTTTCGTTTAATAGTGGTACTTGCGATCCAGATAGATCGTTCATGTTCACCTCTGTAGCGTAGTCTGCAATACAAACGGACATTAATACAAAGAACCACAAAGGGGGTGATCGGCGGAGGTCGTGGCCAGGGAAAATGATCAGTGGCGGTCAGGGCAGGGGAAAAATGATCAGGGGCGGCCAGGGCCGGGGAAAAATGATCGGCGGAGGTCACGGCCCGGGGGAAACTGATAAGCGGAGGTCACGGCCCTGGGGAAACTAATCGGCGGAGGTCACGGCCGGGGGGAAACTGATAAGCGGAGGTCACGGCCCTGGGGAAACTAATCGGCGGAGGTCACGGCCGGGGGGAAACTGATAAGCGAAGGTCACGGCCCTGGGGAAACTAATCGGCGGAGGTCACGGCCGGGGGGAAACTGATTGGCGGAGGTCACGGCCGGGGGGAAACTGATCGGCGGAGGTCACGGCCGGGGGGAAACTGATCGGCGGAGGTCACGGCCGGGGGGAAACTGATCGGCGGAGGTCACGGCCGGGGGGAAACTGATCGGCGGAGGTCACGGCCGGGGGGAAACTGATCGGCGGAGGTCACGGCCGGGGGGAAACTGATCGGCGGAGGTCACGGCCGGGGGGAAACTGATCGTCGGAGGTCACGGCCGGGGGGAAACGGATCGGCGGAGGTCACGGCCGGGGGGAAACGGATCGGCGGAGGTCACGGCCGGGGGGAAACGGATCGGCGGAGGTCACGGCCGGGGGGAAACGGATCGGCGGAGGTCACGGCCGGGGGGAAACGGATCGGCGGAGGTCACGGCCGGGGGGAAACGGATCGGCGGAGGTCACGGCCGGGGGGAAACGGATCGGCGGAGGTCACGGCCGAGGAAAACCGATCAGGGGGAAAATAGTGGCACAGATACAAGTTATAGACGTAATTGTACTAGACACAGAAACATAAGGCAGGTGTGAAAGATTCAACAAAAATAACACATAATGTACGGAACAGTATTAACAACACAACCCAATGTCGCAGTGGGAATAGTATCAAGGACTGAAGCCTCTCCAGTTCATATAAACACAACGTCCGCGATCCCACACGGTTATTATCACCTGCTATCCTGCTCTGGATTTGCACTTTCACTGTCCCATGGCTTGGGAGATCTCCCTCTTCAGACATGTTATCGATGTTCTTCTCCAGGTCCTGTAGGCCATGGGTCACGTTGTTGGGGAAGATCTTGTCTTTGTGCCGGACCTTTGACGGCTCCGTATCTTTCTGCTCCTCCTGGATTAGCAGCGTGGACTCGGTGAGCTCCTCTGAGAGCTTCCGGCTCTCGTTCTCGGCGTGATCGCTGGTGGAGCCGGACTCGCAGGACTGGAAGTCATTATCCGATTGGTTTTTGTCTTCCTCCACGTTTTCTTCCAGGATACCGGGCTGGCTGTCCTCCTCAGTCTCAATAACCTGCTCCTTGAGTTCTTCGTGTAAAATGTCCATCAAGCAGCGGAGGAATTCCTGGGCATCCTTGCAAAAAAAAAAAAAAACACCAGGATTATATTGACTGACACAGAGAGGAAAATGACAGAAAGCAAGGCCGGAAAAACATGGTATTATTTGAAATGAAAATAGCTAATTTGCAGCCCCAATGCTTTAAAACGTTGCACTTAGTAAATGTTCCAACTAATGGAATATCCAGATATGAATCCCTTACAAACACAAAGGCTCTATTTATTAAAGATTTAATTGGAATTGACAAGGGAATTTCAAACTAAAGTCAGTGTATCTACTACTACTTCTTATCCCAGTGTGGTTTGCAGTTTGTGGGATATGGTCTCTTGCAATATACAATATACACAATGTCAGCAGAGGTTAAAGAGAGAACCAAAAATACACAACTAAAAAAAACCTAAAATCTTTCGATTGCCAAATGATTGGAAAGTGAGAATGAAAGTACAGTGCAGAATGTCAGAGAGCGTTTCTATATTACAGTGATATTCAGAAATGTTTTAACCTCTAATTTCACACGAGGAATCAGAAACAAAAGGACGCGGGCTTTAATCCAAAGACGTACCTGCTGAGAGTACCCCCGGAAAGTGGGATTAACAGACTTTATCCCCTGGAACAAGTTGGTGGGTATAACCGAGCCCGGCCTGGAAAACCAACAAAAAGACTGCAGTGAAACCATGTGAAACCTCTAAAGGTTATACAGTAGACATTTAATATGAGTTATATCAGACTGTAAAAACAATAATGTGCTTTAATATGATTTACTGAGTACTGAGGCTGCATGCCTCTTAGAAAAGAAGGAATACATGGACGGACTGTCTAACGAAAGACTGATGTACATAGGGAAAAACCTCAATGGAATCCCAGACAATAATATTAAAATAAAATTCATAGCGCTATCTACCCGCGTATTAACACGCAGCTGCCATTTACCTGTTCTTATGCCATATTTCCGTCATTAACTTCTGGTAACTTTTACAAAGAGCTGGTTTCTTGTCTGTACGAGCTAAGCCTCCGCAGTCCAGAAAGAAATGAGTAAGAGGAGGACTGCGAACAGGAGAACGACAGAACAAGACCGTCAGTGAGAGCGGACAAAGCAATCTCCAGCGGAAGAGCTGGCACGTATCATCATCTGTTTGTACGAGTTACTTTATGAAGAGTGGTGGATGCATGGATGAACATTCCAGCAGAAGTGGTAGAGATGAACACAGTGAAGGAGTTTAACCTTGCATGGGAGAGGTACAAGACTATGCTGAACATAAGATAAATCCAAGGATTTACAGTAGGTAGACAGATGAGCGGTCCATGTATCTGGGACCCAGCCTGCACGGCCCCCCCATCTCCAGTATATCTTACCAGTTGGATAATGCTTGAAGAGCTGCGTTCATATAACAAGTGTTCCCAATATTTTTCAAGCCGGTCAGTCCTGTTAACAGAAACACAGACAATTATTATGGGCTCTGACTGCTTCGCTATACAGGAGTGATCCACAGCCTTGTACACGAGGTAGAACCCGCACACGTTAAACTTGCACACGTGTGGACACCTCTCACCTCTTGTCTTTATTTCATCTTCCTCCTCCAGCTCAATGTCCAGATTTTCAAACACCACAGCAGCCGGGATCTTCAGGGTCAGGCTCGAGGTCATTTTCGAATCCTTTGATATAAATACAGAGAAGGAACAAAAAACCATAGACATTTATAACTGGATGTTAGAACAGAAGAGGACGTGCATACATTGCAGATTAACCACCGAATTGCTGGAACTAACTGCTGCATGGAATCTGATTTGGGTTCTCTCCCCCGCCCCCCCACCGGCCAGGTCATTAATATAAAGCTTTACAGACCATGCAGCACAGGAAAGGATACATGGGCAGCCATTACAGCGGCACGCGCATCGGCAGCTTCGACAGCGGCGCGCGCATTGGCAGCTTCTACAGCGGCGCGCGCATTGGCAGCCTCTACAGCGCCACGTGAAGAATCACATTACAGCACCACGTGAAGAATCACCTGTGTGTTACTGTCCTGAAGCTTGGTTCCAGGCAGTGGGGCGCTGAGCTTTCGTTCCAGGAAAACCTCCTTGCTGCAGGTGTAGCACCAGACGCGGAGGGTGGTGAGATTCACAGTGAGGCAGTGCTTGCAGTCCTGAAAAATCACAGTAATCAGGAATTACCAACGAGGCAGGATCAGCCATACACAGCAACGCCGGTCAAATATGCAATCTTATTATTCCAAACATTTTACTGGTCTGTTTACAGCTAGAGAGAACAAAGGACTGGGAGACATAGCTGATCAAGCTAATGGTCCTTGTGATAAAGTTAGGTGGGAGGGGATGTAATGATTAATAAAGCCCCCTATATTAAAGGAACATAACATCCATAATTAGTCCAATATTAATTTAACTGTATTCTTCCACTTCACAAGTAATTGTGAAATAAGAATAAATCCATCACTATCCAGGTTGATAAGATGGTTATAGTGGGACTCGATCACTTAAACATTTTCACTGTGGAATAGAATAAAAAATTATCTTTACATTGTTTTAGCAGAACTAAAAAAAAAATATATGCATTAATAAAGAGGAAAATGTATTTTAAATGAGCATGTTGTGTCTCCAGATTATGACATCACTATGCGGGGCTTGATGACCAATTCTAACTGGAAATGCATTGTTTACATATCATGCCATGGGGTGAGGTCGGAAACGGGTGACAAGCACATTTTAATTGATGTCTTTGCCTGCCATTCTGCACACTGTGTAGATCAGTTATTTGCAATAAACAGTATTTAGGTGACAGAGTCCCTTAAAGGGTCTTTAACGTTTAGTGATAACAGATCCCAGTGACACTGATACATACAACATACATGTGTCAATAGCCACAGACTGAAACTAGACCACAGAGTACAGAGGAAATGGAAAAACTGGTTTCTGTCCCCGGACGACTGATCAGAGTCTGGCAAATGTACCAAAAACAATCGCATCACATCTGTGCAAACAATGCTCTAGAGGGCGATCAAGGAGAAAGATTAGAAAGCTATATATTCTACAGGGCCAGAGCCACGGATGTAAATGGGAGATTTCTCACCAAGTGGAGCTGTAAAAGGAGAAACTCCGGACCATAATCCCAAGGGTTCTACAAACCGTCATAACAATATTGCTATTTTTCTCTTGTGCTGAGAAAATAAAGTTTTCCCTCTAGGTGTGGGGCATCGTCCTGAATTTTGGCATCACATCTGTTTAATAATCTTTGTAAACGGCAGACGTATGCTGGGGCGCCGGTTTTAAAAAGCAACCTATTTAATGAGATCCTCACAAGCATTCTGGATGCAGTCATGTGTTCTCTTTCATTGAAATTTGGGGTTTTTCTCAATGTGTTAGAAAAAATTGTAACCTGTATCACCGATCTCTAATCATCACTAGTTAACGCACAGGGGCACCAACATGGAAGTAATTAAAGGACAACTGGCTTCAAATTTGTACTCAAGTGTAGTTGAACGATCGCATCAAGTGTAGACATTTTAACTAGAAGTGTTCATTTGTATTATTCCATTAAAAGTGCCTTATTGGCCTTACTGTCAAACTCACTGAGGGGGTGGACATATTGTTCGGAATACTGGGATCTTCCTCCCTCTGACCCGAGATGACTCAAGATTCCAAACATGTCCGCCCCCTGATGGAGCGATACAATAGCTCATTAAAACATGCCTGTTTAAAATATCTAAACTTGTTGTTGTCCTTTAAAGCCAGCCATTTCATGTTTATTTTACCGGCTTTCATAAAGAACACAAGATCACGTGAATTTGGGATTTAAGAGACACCGACCTGAGAATGGATGGTACTGTGATCTGCATGCGATTCTCCACAACCCACGTACGAACAGCCATTCTGCAAAGAGAGACAGTGTAAGGTGGATCTGTCACTGGTTAGAGTGAGCAGTGCTTGGACATCGCAAACGACTCTTTACCTCTAAACAAGCCCAGAGATTTGGTCCTTTCACTCGGCAGTCCTGACAGTTTCCCTGAATAGGAACAAAAAGGAGAAAGAAAGGTCATAGAGGAGTCCCATCCCACACAACCCATGCCGAACAAGCCCAGCTCCACTCGCACATCCAATTACTCATATTTATTAAACTTTAATGCTGTGCTGAATTAGGCTTCAAACCAAAAAGACAAAGCAGGACAGAGCAGCCGCTAAAACTGCCCAACGGCTACGCAAGGGTGAAGTACAAACAAGAGTACTCACACACTGCACATTACTGTGCATATTAATGGAAAGCAATGGTAAACAACTCTCTATGTATATATAAACATAGCCCTTATTAGACTGTCAAGTTCCCAGAATACATACATTAGATTTCTGAATGAGTTCTTCCTTGGTCACTTCTCCCACAGATTCTAAATGGTAGCAGTCACATACAAGGGAGGACATTTTAAAATCGTCAGCTTCGTTTCCTCTTTCTTCCAAGCTGATGGTAGTATCTACAATGAAACAAAGCAGGGCTCGGTGAAGGACGACAACAGTCTGGTGAGGCTGACACTCTCACTGCCTCTTACATAGAAGAATCAAGGGGTGGAAGAGAATTAGGTTGTTTGTGACAGACATAAACACACACCACAGGGCAAACATTATGGAAATGGGAGATTATTTCAGACCTGAAATATTGAAGATCCCAGAGAAATGTGCTGCAAACTATGCTGGCAATAAGGGAGGCACAGATTCTACTGCAAAAAATAGCAGCAAATAACTACTTTAATCTCAGACCTGGCGGGACTAGTTAAAAACCCTTATACATACAGTCACAACTCCATACATCAAAGACTGGATTATTTTTCCATCAATTTGGAGACCAATGTAAGTTTTCTTCTTTTTTTTTTAATTTTTTTTTTTAACAGCCTTCCTTCCTCCATAACATAAGTAACAATATATATATATATATAAAAAAAAAAAATCACAAAGATTAAAAGAACAATATTTTGGAGGTGGCCTTGCATGGTCTCTGGTTAATGACATCACTTTGTGGCACCATGTGCAAAATAATTATCCTTCATAATACTTCATTCGGTTATGTTGCCACCAGGTGATGTCATAAGCAGTAGACACCACAGACACATGTAAAACACCTCCATCCGCACAGTCTCAGGAAGGCAATCTGACAATGTAACATCTAAATATTTAGCAAGTTCTATATTTCCAAAGTACCTCCTGCCCGGCAAGAATTAAACAGCCTTTGGTGTTGGCACCAGGAAAAAAAAAAAAGGCTAATTATCTATAAACCCACTGCAGTGGAGCCCAGTTATTCTCCATGGTGACTGGTCTTTGCAGGAAGAAATCTTGTTAAGTTGAAATTATGCAAAACCCTGTATATAAAGAGCCCGATTCATTCCACTAACAATCCGCCACTTTGTGTGGACGTAGCGAGGAGATAATACATTGGGCTCTCACTGGGTGCAAATGCCTCGTGGGTTTTGTAATAAACCGGCAGATAACAGGTGTGTTGAGTTTAAAACACTTGGGGACCCAAGAGCTACAGATGCAATTATTAAAAGGGAATATTTAGCACCTAGACATTATTTATACTGCGAGAGAATAATAAATCTAAAAAAAAAATGAGTTTTGTTAATGGTGATAATATTAATTGCAAGCACATGCATAGATCAAGAGGAACATGTATAGATGATGATGTGGTATGGAGTCAGAGGGAAACATACAGCTATACGTAGTAAGAACGTTCCAAAAGTCTTCATAAAGCCAAGCAAGGTTATAAAAGGGTGGTCTGTCACACCCACCACTGCTGCATAATGTGCAAGTCAGCCCTCAAGGAGATGCCACAAACCAAACAGTACAAATACCTTTTAAAACTGCCTTTGTCTTTTGATCTATACATTATTCTATGCATTCAAAGCTTCCCGGCTTGTTAGACATTGCATACTGTAGGAAATGGATCACAATATGCTGGATCCCAGCTGGGAAGGTGTGCACATTAATCCTCTCTCTCGTTATAATCAGGGTACACAGCGCTAAGGATAACGAGCTGGCAAGATGTCCATCCCACACACTGTGTCCTTGTGCCAGGAGATGTGAGGCAGCACACGCTGAATGCTTGATCACTGGAAAATCAATCTACACTACGGTGAAAGGCTGCATTGTGTCTGTCTACCTCAATCAATGCAAACATTTATAATGCAAGGAAACAACGGCCGCATCACACATCCCATCACTGGGCTCCATCCACTAAACAGCGACATCAGACATCCCATCACTGGGCTCCATCCACTAAACAGCGACATCAGACATCCCATCACTGGGCTCCATCCACTATACAGCGACACCTCACATCCCATCACTGGGCTCCATCCACTAAACAGCGACACCTCACATCCCATCACTGGGCTCCATCCACTATACAGCGACACCTCACATCCCATCACTGGGCTCCATCCACTAAACAGCGACATCAGACATCCCATCACTGGGCTCCATCCACTAAACAGCGACATCTCACATCCCATCACTGGGCTCCATCCACTATACAGCGACATCAGACATCCCATCACTGGGCTCCATCCACTATACAGCGACATCTCACATCCCATCACTGGGCTCCATCCACTAAACAGCGACATCAGACATCCCATCACTGGGCTCCATCCACTATACAGCGACACCTCACATCCCATCACTGGGCTCCATCCACTATACAGCGACACCTCACATCCCATCACTGGGCTCCATCCACTAAACAGCGACATCTCACATCCCATCACTGGGCTCCATCCACTAAACAGCGACATCAGACATCCCATCACTGGGCTCCATCCACTAAACAGCGACATCAGACATCCCATCACTGGGCTCCATCCACTATACAGCGACACCTCACATCCCATCACTGGGCTCCATCCACTAAACAGCGACACCTCACATCCCATCACTGGGCTCCATCCACTATACAGCGACACCTCACATCCCATCACTGGGCTCCATCCACTAAACAGCGACATCAGACATCCCATCACTGGGCTCCATCCACTAAACAGCGACATCTCACATCCCATCACTGGGCTCCATCCACTATACAGCGACATCAGACATCCCATCACTGGGCTCCATCCACTATACAGCGACATCTCACATCCCATCACTGGGCTCCATCCACTAAACAGCGACATCAGACATCCCATCACTGGGCTCCATCCACTATACAGCGACACCTCACATCCCATCACTGGGCTCCATCCACTATACAGCGACACCTCACATCCCATCACTGGGCTCCATCCACTAAACAGCGACATCTCACATCCCATCACTGGGCTCCATCCACTAAACAGCGACATCAGACATCCCATCACTGGGCTCCATCCACTATACAGCGACATCACACATCCCATCACTGGGCTCCATCCACTAAACAGCGACATCTCACATCCCATCACTGGGCTCCATCCACTAAACAGCGACATCAGACATCCCATCACTGGGCTCCATCCACTAAACAGCGACACCTCACATCCCATCACTGGGCTCCATCCACTATACAGCGACATCAGACATCCCATCACTGGGCTCCATCCACTATACAGCGACATCTCACATCCCATCACTGGGCTCCATCCACTAAACAGCGACATCAGACATCCCATCACTGGGCTCCATCCACTATACAGCGACATCACACATCCCATCACTGGGCTCCATCCACTAAACAGCGACATCAGATATCCCATCACTGGGCTCCATCCACTATACAGCGACATCAGACATCCCATCACTGGGCTCCATCCACTATACAGCGACATCTCACATCCCATCACTGGGCTCCATCCACTATACAGCGACATCTCACATCCCATCACTGGGCTCCATCCACTAAACAGCGACACCTCACATCCCATCACTGGGCTCCATCCACTATACAGCGACATCAGACATCCCATCACTGGGCTCCATCCACTATACAGCGACATCTCACATCCCATCACTGGGCTCCATCCACTATACAGCGACATCTCACATCCCATCACTGGGCTCCATCCACTAAACAGCGACACCTCACATCCCATCACTGGGCTCCATCCACTATACAGCGACATCTCACATCCCATCACTGGGCTCCATCCACTAAACAGCGACATCAGACATCCCATCACTGGGCTCCATCCACTAAACAGCGACACCTCACATCCCATCACTGGGCTCCATCCACTAAACAGCGACATCAGACATCCCATCACTGGGCTCCATCCACTAAACAGCGACATCTCACATCCCATCACTGGGCTCCATCCACTATACAGCGACATCTCACATCCCATCACTGGGCTCCATCCACTAAACAGCGACACCTCACATCCCATCACTGGGCTCCATCCACTATACAGCGACATCTCACATCCCATCACTGGGCTCCATCCACTAAACAGCGACATCTCACATCCCATCACTGGGCTCCATCCACTAAACAGCGACATCTCACATCCCATCACTGGGCTCCATCCACTAAACAGCGACATCAGACATCCCATCACTGGGCTCCATCCACTATACAGCGACATCTCACATCCCATCACTGGGCTCCATCCACTATACAGCGACACCTCACATCCCATCACTGGGCTCCATCCACTAAACAGCGACATCTCACATCCCATCACTGGGCTCCATCCACTAAACAGCGACATCTCACATCCCATCACTGGGCTCCATCCACTAAACAGCGACATCAGACATCCCATCACTGGGCTCCATCCACTATACAGCGACATCAGACATCCCATCACTGGGCTCCATCCACTAAACAGCGACATCAGACATCCCATCACTGGGCTCCATCCACTAAACAGCGACATCAGACATCCCATCACTGGGCTCCATCCACTAAACAGCGACATCACACATCCCATCACTGGGCTCCATCCACTATACAGCGACATCTCACATCCCATCACTGGGCTCCATCCACTATACAGCGACACCTCACATCCCATCACTGGGCTCCATCCACTATACAGCGACATCAGACATCCCATCACTGGGCTCCATCCACTATACAGCGACACCTCACATCCCATCACTGGGCTCCATCCACTATACAGCGACATCAGACATCCCATCACTGGGCTCCATCCACTATACAGCGACATCAGACATCCCATCACTGGGCTCCATCCACTAAACAGCGACACCTCACATCCCATCACTGGGCTCCATCCACTATACAGCGACACCTCACATCCCATCACTGGGCTCCATCCACTATACAGCGACATCAGACATCCCATCACTGGGCTCCATCCACTATACAGCGACACCTCACATCCCATCACTGGGCTCCATCCACTATACAGCGACATCAGACATCCCATCACTGGGCTCCATCCACTATACAGCGACACCTCACATCCCATCACTGGGCTCCATCCACTATACAGCGACACCTCACATCCCATCACTGGGCTCCATCCACTATACAGCGACATCAGACATCCCATCACTGGGCTCCATCCACTAAACAGCGACATCAGACATCCCATCACTGGGCTCCATCCACTAAACAGCGACATCAGACATCCCATCACTGGGCTCCATCCACTATACAGCGACATCAGACATCCCATCACTGGGCTCCATCCACTATACAGCGACACCTCACATCCCATCACTGGGCTCCATCCACTATACAGCGACATCAGACATCCCATCACTGGGCTCCATCCACTATACAGCGACACCTCACATCCCATCACTGGGCTCCATCCACTATACAGCGACATCAGACATCCCATCACTGGGCTCCATCCACTATACAGCGACATCAGACATCCCATCACTGGGCTCCATCCACTAAACAGCGACATCAGACATCCCATCACTGGGCTCCATCCACTATACAGCGACATCAGACATCCCATCACTGGGCTCCATCCACTATACAGCGACACCTCACATCCCATCACTGGGCTCCATCCACTAAACAGCGACATCTCACATCCCATCACTGGGCTCCATCCACTATACAGCGACACCTCACATCCCATCACTGGGCTCCATCCACTAAACAGCGACATCTCACATCCCATCACTGGGCTCCATCCACTATACAGCGACACCTCACATCCCATCACTGGGCTCCATCCACTATACAGCGACACCTCACATCCCATCACTGGGCTCCATCCACTATACAGCGACACCTCACATCCCATCACTGGGCTCCATCCACTAAACAGCGACATCAGACATCCCATCACTGGGCTCCATCCACTAAACAGCGACATCAGACATCCCATCACTGGGCTCCATCCACTATACAGCGACACCTCACATCCCATCACTGGGCTCCATCCACTATACAGCGACACCTCACATCCCATCACTGGGCTCCATCCACTAAACAGCGACATCAGACATCCCATCACTGGGCTCCATCCACTAAACAGCGACACCTCACATCCCATCACTGGGCTCCGTCCACTAAACAGCGACACCTCACATCCCATCACTGGGCTCCATCCACTATACAGCGACATCAGACATCCCATCACTGGGCTCCATCCACTAAACAGCGACACCTCACATCCCATCACTGGGCTCCATCCACTATACAGCGACATCAGACATCCCATCACTGGGCTCCATCCACTAAACAGCGACACCTCACATCCCATCACTGGGCTCCATCCACTATACAGCGACATCTCACATCCCATCACTGGGCTCCATCCACTAAACAGCGACACCTCACATCCCATCACTGGGCTCCATCCACTATACAGCGACATCAGACATCCCATCACTGGGCTCCATCCACTATACAGCGACATCAGACATCCCATCACTGGGCTCCATCCACTAAACAGCGACACCTCACATCCCATCACTGGGCTCCATCCACTAAACAGCGACACCTCACATCCCATCACTGGGCTCCATCCACTAAACAGCGACATCAGACATCCCATCACTGGCTCCATCCACTAAACAGCGACATCAGACATCTCATCACTGGGCTCCATCCACTATACAGCGACATCAGACATCCCATCACTGGGCTCCATCCACTATACAGCGACATCACACATCCCATCACTGGGCTCCATCCACTATACAGCGACATCACACATCCCATCACTGGGCTCCATCCACTATACAGCGACATCACACATCCCATCACTGGGCTCCATCCACTAAACAGCGACATCAGACATCCCATCACTGGGCTCCATCCACTATACAGCGACATCACACATCCCATCACTGGGCTCCATCCACTAAACAGCGACACCTCACATCCCATCACTGGGCTCCATCCACTATACAGCGACATCACACATCCCATCACTGGGCTCCATCCACTATACAGCGACACCTCACATCCCATCACTGGGCTCCATCCACTAAACAGCGACATCTCACATCCCATCACTGGGCTCCATCCACTATACAGCGACATCAGACATCCCATCACTGGGCTCCATCCACTAAACAGCGACACCTCACATCCCATCACTGGCTCCATCCACTATACAGCGACATCTCACATCCCATCACTGGGCTCCATCCACTAAACAGCGACATCAGACATCCCATCACTGGGCTCCATCCACTAAACAGCGACATCTCACATCCCATCACTGGGCTCCATCCACTAAACAGCGACACCTCACATCCCATCACTGGGCTCCATCCACTATACAGCGACACCTCACATCCCATCACTGGGCTCCATCCACTAAACAGCGACATCACACATCCCATCACTGGGCTCCATCCACTATACAGCGACATCAGACATCCCATCACTGGGCTCCATCCACTAAACAGAGACATCAGACATCCCATCACTGGGCTCCATCCACTATACAGCGACACCTCACATCCCATCACTGGGCTCCATCCACTAAACAGCGACACCTCACATCCCATCACTGGGCTCCATCCACTAAACAGCGACATCACACATCCCATCACTGGGCTCCATCCACTAAACAGCGACATCTCACATCCCATCACTGGGCTCCATCCACTATACAGCGACATCTCACATCCCATCACTGGGCTCCATCCACTATACAGCGACATCAGACATCCCATCACTGGGCTCCATCCACTATACAGCGACACCTCACATCCCATCACTGGGCTTCATCCACTATACAGCGACATCAGACATCCCATCACTGGGCTCCATCCACTATACAGCGACATCAGACATCCCATCACTGGGCTCCATCCACTAAACAGCGACATCAGACATCCCATCACTGGGCTCCATCCACTAAACAGCGACATCAGACATCCCATCACTGGGCTCCATCCACTAAACAGCGACATCAGACATCCCATCACTGGGCTCCATCCACTAAACAGCGACACCTCACATCCCATCACTGGGCTCCATCCACTATACAGCGACACCTCACATCCCATCACTGGGCTCCATCCACTATACAGCGACACCTCACATCCCATCACTGGGCTCCATCCACTATACAGCGACATCAGACATCCCATCACTGGGCTCCATCCACTATACAGCGACACCTCACATCCTATCACTGGGCTCCATCCACTAAACAGCGACATCAGACATCCCATCACTGGGCTCCATCCACTAAACAGCGACATCTCACATCCCATCACTGGGCTCCATCCACTAAACAGCGACATCAGACATCCCATCACTGGCTCCATCCACTAAACAGCGACATCAGACATCTCATCACTGGGCTCCATCCACTATACAGCGACATCAGACATCCCATCACTGGGCTCCATCCACTATACAGCGACATCACACATCCCATCACTGGGCTCCATCCACTATACAGCGACATCACACATCCCATCACTGGGCTCCATCCACTATACAGCGACATCACACATCCCATCACTGGGCTCCATCCACTAAACAGCGACATCAGACATCCCATCACTGGGCTCCATCCACTATACAGCGACATCACACATCCCATCACTGGGCTCCATCCACTAAACAGCGACACCTCACATCCCATCACTGGGCTCCATCCACTATACAGCGACATCACACATCCCATCACTGGGCTCCATCCACTATACAGCGACACCTCACATCCCATCACTGGGCTCCATCCACTAAACAGCGACATCTCACATCCCATCACTGGGCTCCATCCACTATACAGCGACATCAGACATCCCATCACTGGGCTCCATCCACTAAACAGCGACACCTCACATCCCATCACTGGCTCCATCCACTATACAGCGACATCTCACATCCCATCACTGGGCTCCATCCACTAAACAGCGACATCAGACATCCCATCACTGGGCTCCATCCACTAAACAGCGACATCTCACATCCCATCACTGGGCTCCATCCACTAAACAGCGACACCTCACATCCCATCACTGGGCTCCATCCACTATACAGCGACACCTCACATCCCATCACTGGGCTCCATCCACTAAACAGCGACATCACACATCCCATCACTGGGCTCCATCCACTATACAGCGACATCAGACATCCCATCACTGGGCTCCATCCACTAAACAGAGACATCAGACATCCCATCACTGGGCTCCATCCACTATACAGCGACACCTCACATCCCATCACTGGGCTCCATCCACTAAACAGCGACACCTCACATCCCATCACTGGGCTCCATCCACTAAACAGCGACATCACACATCCCATCACTGGGCTCCATCCACTAAACAGCGACATCTCACATCCCATCACTGGGCTCCATCCACTATACAGCGACATCTCACATCCCATCACTGGGCTCCATCCACTATACAGCGACATCAGACATCCCATCACTGGGCTCCATCCACTATACAGCGACACCTCACATCCCATCACTGGGCTTCATCCACTATACAGCGACATCAGACATCCCATCACTGGGCTCCATCCACTATACAGCGACATCAGACATCCCATCACTGGGCTCCATCCACTAAACAGCGACATCAGACATCCCATCACTGGGCTCCATCCACTAAACAGCGACATCAGACATCCCATCACTGGGCTCCATCCACTAAACAGCGACATCAGACATCCCATCACTGGGCTCCATCCACTAAACAGCGACACCTCACATCCCATCACTGGGCTCCATCCACTATACAGCGACACCTCACATCCCATCACTGGGCTCCATCCACTATACAGCGACACCTCACATCCCATCACTGGGCTCCATCCACTATACAGCGACATCAGACATCCCATCACTGGGCTCCATCCACTATACAGCGACACCTCACATCCTATCACTGGGCTCCATCCACTAAACAGCGACATCAGACATCCCATCACTGGGCTCCATCCACTAAACAGCGACATCTCACATCCCATCACTGGGCTCCATCCACTATACAGCGACATCTCACATCCCATCACTGGGCTCCATCCACTATACAGCGACACCTCACATCCCATCACTGGGCTTCATCCACTAAACAGCGACATCTCACATCCCATCACTGGGCTCCATCCACTATACAGCGACACCTCACATCCCATCACTGGGCTCCATCCACTATACAGCGACACCTCACATCCCATCACTGGGCTCCATCCACTATACAGCGACATCTCACATCCCATCACTGGGCTCCATCCACTATACAGCGACACCTCACATCCCATCACTGGGCTCCATCCACTAAACAGCGACATCTCACATCCCATCACTGGGCTCCATCCACTAAACAGCGACATCAGACATCCCATCACTGGGCTCCATCCACTAAACAGCGACATCAGACATCCCATCACTGGGCTCCATCCACTAAACAGCGACATCTCACATCCCATCACTGGGCTCCATCCACTATACAGCGACATCAGACATCCCATCACTGGGCTCCATCCACTATACAGCGACATCAGACATCCCATCACTGGGCTCCATCCACTAAACAGCGACACCTCACATCCCATCACTGGGCTCCATCCACTATACAGCGACATCAGACATCCCATCACTGGGCTCCATCCACTATACAGCGACACCTCACATCCCATCACTGGGCTCCATCCACTAAACAGCGACATCTCACATCCCATCACTGGGCTCCATCCACTATACAGCGACATCAGACATCCCATAACTGGGCTCCATCCACTATACAGCGACATCTCACATCCCATCACTGGGCTCCATCCACTATACAGCGACATCAGACATCCCATCACTGGGCTCCATCCACTATACAGCGACATCAGACATCCCATCACTGGGCTCCATCCACTAAACAGCGACATCTCACATCCCATCACTGGGCTCCATCCACTATACAGCGACACCTCACATCCCATCACTGGGCTCCATCCACTAAACAGCGACATCTCACATCCCATCACTGGGCTCCATCCACTAAACAGCGACATCAGACATCCCATCACTGGGCTCCATCCACTATACAGCGACATCAGACATCCCATCACTGGGCTCCATCCACTATACAGCGACACCTCACATCCCATCACTGGGCTCCATCCACTATACAGCGACACCTCACATCCCATCACTGGGCTCCATCCCTATACAGCGACATCTCACATCCCATCACTGGGCTCCATCCACTAAACAGCGACATCAGACATCCCATCACTGGGCTCCATCCACTATACAGCGACATCAGACATCCCATCACTGGGCTCCATCCACTAAACAGCGACATCTCACATCCCATCACTGGGCTCCATCCACTAAACAGCGACATCTCACATCCCATCACTGGGCTCCATCCACTATACAGCGACACCTCACATCCCATCACTGGGCTCCATCCACTATACAGCGACACCTCACATCCCATCACTGGGCTCCATCCACTATACAGCGACATCAGACATCCCATCACTGGGCTCCATCCACTATACAGCGACACCTCACATCCCATCACTGGGCTTCATCCACTAAACAGCGACATCTCACATCCCATCACTGGGCTCCATCCACTATACAGCGACACCTCACATCCCATCACTGGGCTCCATCCACTATACAGCGACATCTCACATCCCATCACTGGGCTCCATCCACTATACAGCGACACCTCACATCCCATCACTGGGCTCCATCCACTAAACAGCGACATCTCACATCCCATCACTGGGCTCCATCCACTAAACAGCGACATCAGACATCCCATCACTGGGCTCCATCCACTAAACAGCGACATCAGACATCCCATCACTGGGCTCCATCCACTATACAGCGACACCTCACATCCCATCACTGGGCTCCATCCACTAAACAGCGACATCAGACATCCCATCACTGGGCTCCATCCACTATACAGCGACATCAGACATCCCATCACTGGGCTCCATCCACTATACAGCGACATCAGACATCCCATCACTGGGCTCCATCCACTATACAGCGACACCTCACATCCCATCACTGGGCTCCATCCACTAAACAGCGACATCTCACATCCCATCACTGGGCTCCATCCACTATACAGCGACATCAGACATCCCATCACTGGGCTCCATCCACTATACAGCGACATCTCACATCCCATCAGCCATGTCAGGCTGTCTATACACACGGAGGACATGTCAGGCTGTCTATACACACGGAGGCCGTGCCAGGCTGTCTATACACACGGAGGCCGTGCCAGGCTGTCTATACACACGGAGGCCGTGCCAGGCTGTCTATACACACGGAGGCCGTGCCAGGCTGTCTATACACACGGAGGCCGTGCCAGGCTGTCTATACACACGGAGGCCGTGCCAGGCTGTCTATACACACGGAGGCCGTGCCAGGCTGTCTATACACACGGAGGCCGTGCCAGGCTGTCTATACACACGGAGGCCGTGCCAGGCTGTCTATACACACGGAGGCCATGTCAGGCTGTCTATACACACGGAGGCCATGCCAGGCTGTCTATACACACGGAGGCCATGTCAGGCTGTCTATACACACGGAGGCCATGTCAGGCTGTCTATACACACGGAGGACATGCCAGGCTGTCTATACACACGGAGGCCATGTCAGGCTGTCTATACACACGGAGGCCATGTCAGGCTGTCTATACACACGGAGGCCATGCCAGGCTGTCTATACACACGGAGGACATGCCAGGCTGTCTATACACACGGAGGCCATGTCAGGCTGTCTATACACACGGAGGACATGTCAGGCTGTCTATACACACGGAGGCCGTGTCAGGCTGTCTATACACACGGAGGCCGTGCCAGGCTGTCTATACACACGGAGGACGTGTCAGGCTGTCTATACACACGGAGGCCATGTCAGGCTGTCTATACACACGGAGGACATGCCAGGCTGTCTATACACACGGAGGACATGCCAGGCTGTCTATACACACGGAGGACATGTCAGGCTGTCTATACACACGGAGGACATGCCAGGCTGTCTATACACACGGAGGCCATGTCAGGCTGTCTATACACACGGAGGCCATGTCAGGCTGTCTATACACACGGAGGCCATGTCAGGCTGTCTATACACACGGAGGCCATGTCAGGCTGTCTATACACACGGAGGCCATGTCAGGCTGTCTATACACACGGAGGCCATGTCAGGCTGTCTATACACACGGAGGCCATGCCAGTCTGTCTATACAAACGGAGGACATGTCAGGCTGTCTATACACACGGAGGACATGTCAGGCTGTCTATACACACGGAGGACATGTCAGGCTGTCTATACACACGGAGGACATGTCAGGCTGTCTATACACACGGAGGACATGTCAGGCTGTCTATACACACGGAGGACATGTCAGGCTGTCTATACACACGGAGGACATGCCAGGCTGTCTATACACACGGAGGACATGTCAGGCTGTCTATACACACGGAGGACATGTCAGGCTGTCTATACACACGGAGGCCGTGTCAGGCTGTCTATACACACGGAGGCCGTGCCAGGCTGTCTATACACACGGAGGCCGTGCCAGTCTGTCTATACAAACGGAGGACATGTCAGGCTGTCTATACACACGGAGGACATGTCAGGCTGTCTATACACACGGAGGACATGTCAGGCTGTCTATACACACGGAGGCCGTGCCAGGCTGTCTATACACACGGAGGACATGTCAGGCTGTCTATACACACGGAGGCCGTGCCAGGCTGTCTATACAAACGGAGGACATGTCAGGCTGTCTATACACACGGAGGACATGTCAGGCTGTCTATACACACGGAGGACATGTCAGGCTGTCTATACACACGGAGGCCGTGCCAGGCTGTCTATACACACGGAGGCCATGTCAGGCTGTCTATACACACGGAGGCCATGTCAGGCTGTCTATACACACGGAGGCCATGTCAGGCTGTCTATACACACGGAGGCCATGTCAGGCTGTCTATACACACGGAGGCCATGTCAGGCTGTCTATACACACGGAGGCCGTGCCAGGCTGTCTATACACACGGAGGACGTGTCAGGCTGTCTATACACACGGAGGACGTGTCAGGCTGTCTATACACACGGAGGACATGTCAGGCTGTCTATACACACGGAGGACATGTCAGGCTGTCTATACAAACGGAGGACATGTCAGGCTGTCTATACACACGGAGGACATGCCAGGCTGTCTATACACACGGAGGCCGTGTCAGGCTGTCTATACACACGGAGGCCATGCCAGGCTGTCTATACACACGGAGGACATGTCAGGCTGTCTATACACACGGAGGACATGCCAGGCTGTCTATACACACGGAGGACATGTCAGGCTGTCTATACACACGGAGGACATGTCAGGCTGTCTATACACACGGAGGACATGTCAGGCTGTCTATACACACGGAGGCCGTGTCAGGCTGTCTATACACACGGAGGCCATGCCAGGCTGTCTATACACACGGAGGACATGTCAGGCTGTCTATACACACGGAGGACATGCCAGGCTGTCTATACACACGGAGGACATGTCAGGCTGTCTATACACACGGAGGACATGTCAGGCTGTCTATACACACGGAGGACATGTCAGGCTGTCTATACACACGGAGGCCATGTCAGGCTGTCTATACACACGGAGGACATGTCAGGCTGTCTATACACACGGAGGACATGTCAGGCTGTCTATACACACGGAGGACATGCCAGGCTGTCTATACACACGGAGGACATGTCAGGCTGTCTATACACACGGAGGACATGCCAGGCTGTCTATACACACGGAGGACATGTCAGGCTGTCTATACACACGGAGGACATGCCAGGCTGTCTATACACACGGAGGCCATGTCAGGCTGTCTATACACACGGAGGACATGCCAGGCTGTCTATACACACGGAGGCCATGTCAGGCTGTCTATACACACGGAGGACATGTCAGGCTGTCTATACACACGGAGGCCGTGCCAGGCTGTCTATACACACGGAGGACATGTCAGTCTGTCTATACACACGGAGGCCGTGCCAGGCTGTCTATACACACGGAGGACATGTCAGGCTGTCTATACACACGGAGGACATGCCAGGCTGTCTATACACACGGAGGCCGTGCCAGGCTGTCTATACACACGGAGGACATGCCAGTCTGTCTATACACACGGAGGCCGTGCCAGGCTGTCAGTCCAAAGGAATCTTTTATCTATCGTCTATCCCCGACCTCTGCACTCACCCGCACCGGGCCGCTCCCCGCCGCCTCCTCCCGGCCCCGGGTCTGCTGGAAGAACACTCAATTTCCAGGTCAGCGCTGTCTGCTCGAGTGCACTTCCGCTTCCTATACAGCGCCACCAGACGGCACACTGCGATACTACCGCTTCTGACACAGCGGCGCCTTCCGCCGAACAGCGGTACTGCACCCACACGCACATAATTAGACACATAGCACCTGCCACTACATTGCAGATTCCAGCACCACAGCGCCACCTGCCTACACCCTGCGGTACTACTGCCCCCCACATTATTAATTAGTCTCTGCGGAGAGATGCTGCACACTGGAGAGCAGCACATGTTGCTGGCATACCCAGCTAGCTATCCATAAAGGATGTTATCCAAAGAGCTCCCTGGAGACTGATAGATTACAATTACCAGGCCTGGGCTGCAACTCACACTACCTTCAGCCAGATTACCGGTCCATCTAGTCTGCTATCTCTTCTATTCTGCACTAGGGTTGCCACCTTTTCCTCAAAAAAATACCGGCCTTGGTACTGTCTCCATTGACTGAACATTGGCCTGATGCCAATTTTTTACCGGCCTGCCGGTAAAATACCGACCAGGTGGCAACCCTATTCTGCACACATATTGCACCTTCTAGATTACACTAGCATTTTTATAATATCGGGTCCTTCAAAACAAAATCTATTTTTGTTGCAAAGCATTTCTATCAAAATCCCCTTAAATGAGAAAGAAGTGGGCTTGCATGCCTCACACCTGTCTTATCAGGACAGAGGTAGCGTTAGGTGGGATTCGGCCGGATTGCATCAGACACCAGCGAATGCGTATTGTGCATGCACAGCAGTGTGTGCATGTGCAGTAGCGCTGGCACTTCATCAGGGGCAGTTGGTAGGGTTGCCACCTGGCCGGTATCTTACCGGCAGGCCGATAAAAAAATTGGCATCAGGCCAATGTTAAGTCTATGGAGACAGTACCAAGGCTGGTATTTTTTTGAAGAAAAGGTGGCAACCCTAGGAGTTGGGAGGTATGCGTCTGTCAAACTAATAGTTGTTGTATAGGGTTGCCACCTTTTCTTCAAAAAAATACCGGCCTTGGTACGGTCTCCATAGACTTAACATTGGCCTGATACCAATTTTTTACCGGCCTGCCGGTAAAATACCGGCCAGGTGGCAACCCTATTGTTGTATGACATCACCTGTAGCAATATATGCAAACAAGACATTTAGCATTGAAAGGAAGCCATTTGCATATCATGACCCGGGTGACATCATAAACAGGCGACGCCACAAATCCTGCTCCTAATTCATGCATTTGCTGCAATGCTACTAACAAACAAATACCGTATTTTTTGCTCCATAAGACGCACCTAGTTTTTAGAGGAGGAAAAAAATATTCTGAATCAAAATGGTGTACTAAATTATTTAATGACATTAAAACAAGCCTAGAAACAATGTAGAATGTACTATTAGCTATAACTTGCAGACACACATAAAGGTCTACCTACTTGTTGTTCCAGTGACGGGTAGAGAGTCAGAGGTTAATACCCCCCGTAGTGTCTCTCTTGCTCACTCCTCCCCCCCCGTAATGTCTCTCTTTCACCCCATCTCCCCCCTATAATGTTTCTCTCCCCTTATAGTGCCTCTCTCTCCCCCTCCATCTCCCCCCATTGATTCAGAGAACCACTTGAGCCACTTGCGGCCACTTACCTCCACCACCGAACATTCCATGGCTGCTTCCGCAAGATCCGGCGGAGACAGTCAAATTATTTAAATCAGCGGTGGGGGCCGACGAATTTCTTAAAGCGGCAGCCGCCACCGAACTGCTTAAAGTGGCCGCAGTGGCCCCAGGGCAGGCGGCCCACCGGATTTTTCCTGGTATCCAGGTGGGCCAGTCCGGCCCTGCAGGGACCACACATTCGCTCCATAAGATGCACAGACATTTCCCCTTACTTTATTGTCTTTGCATTAACAGTAAAACGTGTTCAAGTGGCAGTTATTTTAGATTATACACTTGGTGCCAATCTGGTAATGAAAGCCTTTATTGGAGCCCATTACATTACACTCACACCTGTTACCTATGCATCATATTCTGCACATATAGAATCGGCTCCCGTGACAAGCTTAGAGTGTTAACATGTTTCTTTTTTTGCTGCTGCTGCTGTGTAGTTTAATGTCATGTTTTTATTGAGGGGGGTATGCATCACTATCCTTGGAGTCTAAAGTGAGGTGGTTACATCATAGAAGGTTTAGTCTCTTGGTTTTATATACAGATGAAAGGTGAGATGTATTCTCAAGTGTATACAATATGACACACATCCAACAAACACACTGTACACAACACCGTCTGCTATATAACAAACTGTACACAATATCAAACACTGTACATGTTATAATACACACATAATATCACAAACAGCATCACACATTACACAATATGATACACAGCATCTCAGACAAAGTACATAGCATCACACCCAGCCTCTCACACACTGTACACATTATAACACACACTATCACACCCAGCATCTCACACACTGTACACATTATAACACACACACTATCACAACCAGCATCTCACACACTGTACACATTATATTACACACACACACTATCACACCCAGCCTCTCACACACTGTACACATTATAACACACACTATCACACCCAGCCTCTCACACACTGTACACATTATATTACACACACACTATCACACCCAGCCTCTCACACACTGTACACATTATAACACACACACTATCACACCCAGCATCTCACACACTGTACACATTATAACACACACAATCACATCCAGCATCTCACACACTGTATACATTATAACACACACACTATCACACCCAGCCTCTCACACACTGTACACATTATAACACACACTATCACACCCAGCCTCTCACACACTGTACACATTATATTACACACACACTATCACACCCAGCCTCTCACACACTGTACACATTATAACACACACACTATCACACCCAGCATCTCACACACTGTACACATTATAACACACACAATCACATCCAGCATCTCACACACTGTATACATTATAACACACACACTATCACACCCAGCCTCTCACACACTGTACACAATATCACACACATTGCACAATGCACATAGCATTACACACACTACATCACACCCAGCATCTCACACACTGTACACATTATAACACACACTATCACACCCAGCATCTCACACACTGTACACATTATAACACACACAATCACATCCAGCATCTCACACACTGTATACATTATAACACACACACTATCACACCGAGCCTCTCACACACTGTACACAATATCACACACATTGCACAATGCACATAGCATTACACACACTACATCACACCCAGCATCTCACACACTGTACACATTATAACACACACTATTACACCCAGCATCTCACACACTGTACACATTATAACACACACTATCACACCCAGCATCTCACACACTGTACACATTATAACACACACATTATCACACCCAGCATCTCACACACTGTACACATTATAACACACACACAATGACACCCAGCATCTCACACACTGTACACATTATAACACACACACACTACACAATATCACACACATTACACAATGCACATAGCATAACACACACTACATCACACAGTCTCTCACACACTGTACACAATATCACACACATTACACATAGCATTACACACAGTATTTCACATACTGTACACAATATATCACACATTATCACACATATAATATCACAAACACAGCATCACACATTACACAGTATAACACACAGCAGCTCAGACTCTGCACAGTATCCCAGACACAGCATCACACAAGATGCACAGATTATCCTTCCCCGGAAGCAGACCCCTCCTGGATCACTTCATCCCCTCCCCTCTAAGCCCTGCATCCTCCTCTCTCAGGGACCCATCCAGGCTGGAGCTGCCTGTCAGGTAAGGATTCAGCAGGGAGGAGAGGGATGCCATAATGCCCATCACTGGGGTTCATTCATTACTGCCTGGCTCTGTGCATGAATTGTACACACAGCCAGTCCTAGCCAGTCACTGCCAGCAGGGTAATTACTGGATGGAACATAATACCCCCTTATTGCCACAGCTCCCTCTACCCAGGAGTCACTAAGATGCCCCCATCTATCCCTTCAGAAGTCTCTGACTTTGCCTTCCCTACCCCCCAAGTTACTCTGTGCTGCCCCCTCTAGTACTTCCAGATTATCTAACTTTACCCCTCCCTCCCATATATCCTCTCCCCTCCCCAAACATTCTGTGCTACCCTTCACTAACTGCCCTCTCTAGCCCTTCCCAAGTCTGACTGTCCACTCTTTGAGCTGACCCTCACTGGCAGACACCTAGTAATTCCCATCCCACCCATTTCCCTGCAGCAGAGGTTCCTGAGCTGACCCCTCAATTCTAACAAACCGAGGCAATGCAATAACTCAGTCTTAGTAGGTAAAACAGGTCATCAGTCTACTGTTTAGTGAATAGACCCCCCAAAGACGACCAACTACGGCATCCCCGAGTCTCACTGACCCCTGACCAACCTGCCCCAGTCACGCTGTGTTTGTACATTATTACAGGTTTCGTGCCCATTCACTTGGGTTACACTACGTTCCTGTGACCTCCAGTCTGCCCCATCATCAGTAATATCCACTTTACATACCGCGTGAAGCACTAACGTATCTTCATATACAGACATCCCCGAAAAAACTGGAGCTCCCCTTATAGTGGGAGTTGGCGATGCATGGCAACGTTAGAATGTCCGAGACGCCATTCACGATGGTGGCTTTCCGTGCCTCTGTGTATAACTCGCTCACTCAGGTATGGCGCGTTTATTTCTTTATCCAAAAATGTAGCAATTTAAATAATTAATGCAAAACGAGCGTTACAAAGAATACACGCTCTAGAGTTCCCAACAGTTTGGACATTCAAACAATAAATTCAGCCCTCATACACTGAATCTCCCCCCCTCTCTACCACGAGAGCAAATTAAACTATATTTAAATGTACCTCTGAGGAAGAAGTCCAAAAGGCGAAATGCGTGAGGTTCTCTGCCAGTTATGAAAGACACGTGGGACATTATATTACTGTATATATCTAAAATTCTCCTTGCAGTCCGTAAAGACGCAGAATTATTTATTTCACAGACTTTTGTACGTGTGATATATTTACATTTTAGCACAATTTGCTTCTTGTCCAAACTTTTGTGATTAATAAATATTCTTTCCTTGTTATATAGTGTCTGCCGTGCTACTGTCCATCTCTATACTGTTATCGCTATCACCCAGGGTTTTTATTCATGGAAGAGAATTGACAAGAGTAGCCGAGTTTGAAAACTTCTCTCATTCAGCAGACTTGGGCCTTAAGTTTGTAATTCCCTTGTCAATTCCCTGAACGAAGCCCCTAATGTTTAGCTCTTCTGCCAATATTTCTTGATATCAAGTCTTTACCGGTCTTCACTTTCTCTTCAGTGTTAGCTCCCCATTTATTGTCCATACTGGATCCTATACAGTCACCTAACCTTGTAATATGCCTCTGTCCGGCAGTTAAAGTCTTCCCCCCGCCTGCAGAAGATTGTGGCTGTCGCGGCCTTGGGGGCAATCTCTTTTCTCTTTCTTGCCCGACACTTTAAAAGAAGACGGGGAAAGAAGAAAAACAAGATGTCGCCTGCGTGGGAGCCGGGGCGCCATCTGCTTCTACAATGTGCCAAGAATACAGTGTGGGAAAAAGGTGGGTTAGGACTGGGCACCCTTGGTTTATAGGGGTGAGGGGACCCCACTGCTAATGAGCAGTTCAGTAAGAATGCAGTCATTAAAGGGACTCTGTCAACTAAAAAAAAATGGCTTCTAATATGAATGCAGAGAAAAAAACAAGATGAAAAATGGTGTATACATTGTGTTAGCAGAATTGCAAGCTAACATATCTGCAGTCTCCTGCTTATGACATCACCTGTGGCTTGATATATGCCAATGGGATCAATGTGTCATTTGCATATCAAGTCACAAGGTGATGTCATAAGCAGGAGGTACCTCAGACATTGGAGCTTTAAACGAAACGTTCCTGCTGATTGGTCCAATTCCTCTGCACGTATAACCTCTAATGCTCTCAGCTGTGCTTTAATCTAATACTATATTGCTTGGAGTTGATATAAAGCTGGTGTGGGCAGTGGGGTCCTTGATGGCCCCCCTCTTTCCTCATTATTCATGACTGGTATAACCCCAGCGTTATGTTTTAGGGTCCAGCTGCTCCAGCAGTAGACAGAACCTCACCCTGTCCCTGAGCTCTGTGAAGGGGTCTCAGCTGCACGTAAATGGGGGTCTGTGCAGTAAATACTCCGGATCGGCGCAGAGCTTGGCTTCGGTAAGTTCTGGCATTACGGGGGGCCGGGGGCGTATCATTCCAGGCTTTTTGGAGCCCACCGCTCTGAAGGTTTACACATTATGGAATAGTGAGAGCAGAGCTCCTGAACTGGAGGTCATTAGTAAGGTATTATACAAGCGGTATTAATTAGCAAAACTTCCATAACTTAAACTGCAGAATGATCTCTCAGTATTTTAAGTGCAGGATCAGGTATGGACCCTCTGTATGGTAGGCTAGGCGATTTTCTGGAGTGCCACATATTTAAGGAAAACATCAGGAGTTAAAGGGTGTAGCTTAACATCTGACTCACCCAATTTTGTCCAAACCACACCCAACCAGCCCCATAACATGACATCATTATACCAGCCCCATAACATGACATCATTATACCAGCCCCATAACATCATTATACCAGCCCCATAGCATCACATCATTATACCAGCTCCATAGCATCACATCATTATACCAGCTCCATAGCATCACATCATTATACCAGCCCCAAAGCATCACATCATTATACTAGCCCCATAGCATGACATCATTATACCAGCCCCATATCATGACATCATTATACCAGTCCCATAACATCATGTCATTATATCAGCCCCATAGCATCAAATCATTATACCAGCCTCATAACATCTTATACCAGTCCCATAGCATCACATCATTATACCAGCCCCATAACATCTCATCATTATACCAGCCCCATAGTATCGCACCATTATACCAGCCCCATAGCATCGCACCATTATACCAGCCCCAGAGCATCACACCATTATACCAGCCCCAGAGCATCCCATCATTAAAGGACATCTGGCGCAAAGTGGTTAAAAGAAGAGCAATCATCAGGAATTAGCCAGCCCAAGGGCAGTCTGACCCTGTCTCTGTATCTGTGATACATTACTGATAAGAATTGGATAATGCATAATATTTACTAATAGATTCATTGTTATGATCGTAGGTGCAAAGTGTAAATTCCTGTACAAATCTGAATTTGTGGGATAAAATGGATGAGGAGGAGATGAAGTTTGTAAATATCCCAGTCACTACCCCTGAGAATCTTTACCTGATGGGTAGGTACAGCAAGGGTGTGGCTGCTGGTAAACGCATTTCACTATGTTATAGCAAGGGTGTGGCTGTGGGTAAATGCGTTTTGCTATCTTACATCAAGGGTGTGGCTGTGGGAAAATGCGTTTTGCTATCTTACATCAAGGGTGTGGCTGTGGGCAAATGCGTTTTGCTATCTTATATCAAGGGTGTGGCTGCTGGTAAACACATTTCTCTATCTTATATAAAGGGTGTGGCTGCTGGTAAACACATTTCTCTATCTTATATAAAGGGTGTGGCTGCTGGTAAACACATTTCTCTATCTTATATAAAGGGTGTGGCTGCTGGTAAACACATTTTGCTATCTTATATCAAGGGTGTGTCTGCTGGTAAACGCGTTTCGCTATCTTATATGGATAAGACTGGATGATAGAATGGAAAATATACCAAGGACTGTATCTGGTGATTTCCCATTAGAAGATGCCATTATTATCTAATGGCCGCTAGAAACAATAAAATAATAATTTATTATCACAACAAGAGGAGGAGAAAATGATTCTACAAAAGTGACCAGAATCCAGAAGGATGAGAAATACAATCCCTCAAATGGTTCAGTAAAACAGGGGTCTTCAAGCAGTGCAATATGTAGAGAAGTATGTGCTGCTACAGAACATGGCACAGTCGCCAGTGTCAGGATGCCAATCAACCTGCCTCTTGGTGTAGCTGTCACTGTGATGACGGATAGGGGCGGTCAGACAGACATATTTACCATTCACTCGCCAATAGACATACCCAGTGATGACTCGCGGTAAAGCTGACTGTTCTCCTTCTAGGGATGGACTTGTTTGAAGAGGCGCTGCGCCGATGGGAGCAAGCGCTAACATTTAGGAACAGACAGGCTGAAGATGACGGCACTTGTGGCTCCATCAAATTAGGGGCGGGAGATGCCATAGCGGAGGAAAACATGGAGGTAATTTGGGTTTGATTCCAAAATCTGAACCCAGGGGGAATAGATCCTGCAATCTAGAAACACAGCTACAGATCCCTTAATCTGAACCCAGGGGGAATAGATCCCTCAATCTACAAACACAGCTACAGATCCCTTAATCTGAACCCAGGGGGAATAGATCCCTCAATCTACAAACACAGCTACAGATCCCTTAATCTGAACCCAGGGGGAATAGATCCCTCAATCTACAAACACAGCTACAGATCCCTTAATCTGAACCCAGGGGGAATAGATCCTGCAATCTACAAACACAGCTACAGATCGCCTTAATCTGAACCCAGGGGGAATAGATCCTGCAATCTACAAACACAGCTACAGATCCCTTAATCTGAACCCAGGGGGAATAGATCCTGCAATCTACAAACACAGCTACAGATCCCTTAATCTGAACCCAGGGGGAATAGATCCCTCAATCTACAAACACAGCTACAGATCCCTTAATCTGAACCCAGGGGGAATAGATCCCTCAATCTACGGACACAGCTACAGATCCCTTAATCTGAACCCAAGGGGAATAGATCAAGCAATCTACAAACACTGCTACAGATCCCTTAATCTGAACCCAGGGGGAATAGATCCTGCAATCTACAGACACAGCCACAGGTCCCTTAATGTGAACCCAGGGGGAATAGATCCTGCAATCTACAAGCACGGCTACAGATCCCTTAATCTGAACCCAGGGGAAATAAATCCTGCAATCTACAAACACAGCTACAGATCCCTTAATCTGAACTCACGGGGGAATAGATCCTGCAATCTACAAACACAGCTACAGATCCCTTAATCTGAACCCAGGGGGAATAGATCCTGCAATCTACAAACACAGCTACAGATCCCTTAATCTGAATCCAGGGGGAATAGATCCTGCAATCTACAAACACGGCTACAGATCCCCTTAATCTGAACCCAGGGGGAATAGATCTGAACACGATAAGTAATCACCATCGTTTGTACACATGCTGAGATTTTTATTTTTATGCACAGTATATTTTATTCCTTCTGCAGGACATTATCAGTGCCGAATTCATCCATAAACTCGAGTCCTTGCTGCAGCGGGCTTACCGTCTACAGGAGGAATTCGAGGCTACTCTGGGGGCTTCTGACTCTGCGTCTCTGGCTAACGACATCGGTAAGGACTGGAGTAGCTGAGTAATTACTGAATGCAGCCATGTTTGGGTTAATGTCTGGCTGCAGAGACAAACTCCTATGTATCATATTGGACTTTCTGGTTCGTTATAAAGAGCAGTATTGTGGAAGCTTTGTAAATGTGGAGCAGTCACCATGGCGACCAACAGAACGTTCCTGCTGATTGTTCCATTATAACCTTTCCGATAAGCATGTGCTTTGTTATTAAATGCTTTTCCAGGTGTGGAGGGGAGGGCAGCACTATTGAATGACCTATGTAAGCCCGACAGCTGATGATGTGAGTTCAGTCCTATAAATAGGGTAAGATGTCTGCAGTGGGCAGCTTTGCACCTGTCTCTCTGGGATTAATCTCCAGGTGGTGGAACCGCACCTAATCCCAGCCTTAAAGGGAGGGCATGCGCCACTCACAAATTAACTTTACATTAAAGGTCATATCTCACATTTATTGCTTTGTCAGGATAGCCTTGAGGATCTTCTCAATAAAGGGAGAACTGCAAGGGACAGAGATGGGAATTCCAAACTTAAGGCCAAGATACAGCTCTTCCCCCCCCCCCCTTTTTTAAGGGACTTCGTCCCCTAAACATGGTTTGTATTGTCAATGTGAAGCCATAGGCTGTGTTGACAGAATCGCAAGCCAATGCATAGATCGATAGAAATATGCATTTCACATGTGTCTCCTGTTTATGATGTCACCTCTGGCTTGATATGCAAATGAACGACTTTCCATGGGAAATGTATATCTTCTCTTTATAAAAATCGAATATTTGACTAAATTCCCAAAAGAAGATGGAAGGAAAGTCTTTATATCAGGTTTTCTGGGTCCCGTGAGTAAGGCTGCTTTTCATACAAATTTTAATAGAGGAATTAAAGGTTAACTACAGGGGTTGGATACAGGATCACCATATTGCTGGGTATGAAAAATATAGCTTTTTATTAACCCAGTGCGTCCCTCAGTAATGAGGTCATCATCTTTGTTTTAAGTAGAACAAAGTGTGCACTCCACTCGCCAAGTAGTGAATGAATAAAGTGCTTTAATGCTTTCAAAAAATCCAAACAAACAGGGTAAGGTACAGTCCACGGACGATAAAGTGAAAAGGGAAGGCCACCTAACGCGTTTCGCATGTCACCACGCTTAGTCATCATCTTTGTTGGATTATTAGAAAGCTAAAAAGTAGCTTATAATACTCGTGCTTTTTGTGCATCTCTCGTATTGTTTCATTTCGGATTGTATTCATCATACCAAATAGTTAAATCTAAAATGAATCCAGACACAGTCCTCGTGTAGAGAGTGGTACCTCGGAGTCCATGGAATGAATTTGTGGTTGGGGTATAAGTGTGGTTTCTAGTGTTGGGTGATCTATAGAAAGCCTGTGGCTCACACCACATAACATCTGTGGCGTATGCTCCTCTATTAGCTGTCACAGGATAAATTTAGGCTATTCTGCTTTCTGGCACCTTTCTCTTACACCTGCTCCCATTACTCAGATAGACACAGTCAGGGAGGATGTGTTGGACCCAGATACTCTGTACTGAGACCAGTGATGTCAGTCTGAGGTCACACCACCTATGCGATGACGCCATGTTTATTCCTGGCATGCATGAGTTATATATAGCATGTCTTCCTGCTCTTATTATTAGAAGTGACATGTCTGTTGTTATAGTGAAGGGATTGTGCGTTCGGGGTCCTCGTGCTGCTTCGTCAAATAATTATAGATAGGTCAGTCCCTGACTCATCCGATAACATGTCATTTGTGGCAGATGGGACGACAGGGAATGGTTTACAGAGCAAATTTACCCCTCGAGCCAAGCCGGCTTCCCATAGCCAAAACAATCATGGGAGCTAAACACAATACACACTCACACCTGCTCTCCATAGAACAAGTGCCATAGAACAAGTATAAAATAACACAACATAGAGAAATAGACACACAGAAAAGTGACATAGCAGCAGAAAATACAGACACACAACAGCTGGCAAGTAAGTAACAGAACAAACATAAGCATGGCACAAAGTAACACAACAGACATATACACACAGAAAACAAACAAATTAAAAGTCTAGGCAGACATACAAGTACAGTAACAGTACAGCAAAGGGCCATGGGAAAACAGACAGATGCAAAAAAAAAACCCCAAACACATAGGAAATGGTTACAAGGTATACTTGAGGTTAAGCTTTTTACCCTGGGAAAGAGGCTGGCACAATATTTAGTATCTCAGCATGACCCCTGTATTAAACTGACCTGATTTACCGTGTAGACAGGGGGAGGAATAGGTCTGACAGACTGGATAATATACCAGGCTATCGAGGAAGATGTACATGGAAAGTTAGATTGAAGAAGGCCAGTAAATGCAGCCCCTGGCTCGTGGCCACCTCCCTGTGTCACTGTAGATTTATTTTGGGGAAGGAAGGACCTGTCTGATGCTAAAAGGAACATTTCGGACATTTTGCAGACTTTGTCCGTCAGCCAAGCTGTAATCGTGACAATACAGAGCCTCCTGACCGAGGCGTGGGACATTTTATTACCTAGCAGAGATGTACTAAGGTGTGAGAAGTTTCCCATTTTACTATGGCATTTACAAAAATCTTCCTAGGTATCTGTTCACTAAATCAGACATTAAATTTTTGTGCTGAGCTAATAAGTGCCAAACGAGACAATCAGTCAATAGACCCCTTAATTGCAGTATAAAAGGGTTCTGTATAAAGAACCTGTCCCATAGGTTGTAAGTACTTTGTGCTGATTGGCTGATTAAGTGATTGTGCCAGATAAGAATGTATTAAAGCAGGTGCGCATGGTCTAAGTACTGCAGATATGACACCTACCTCTAGATAACATTACATATTTACTGATTATGGCAAAACTATTATGCATGAATTTGTGGTGCTAAATGGAGAATCTCCTTTATCAATGACACACATAGGGTGTGCATTAAATTCGTATTTGGCACACATGACATATGTCCTAGTGGGACTCAGCCCCCAATCTTTCTCTTTGATCTATGCATTTGCTTGGCAATCTTTTAACACAATGTATAAATCATTTTCCCCACTGTGTATACTTGTTGATGACAGAGGCCCTTTAATCTCTACTTGTTAATGTGGGCAGATCATAATAAGCTTGTGAGCAGGGCTCTCTACCTCACGTACCAGTCAGTTCTAGTTTGTCTAACTTAGTATGGCGTTCCCTTCTATGCTCGGTACCTAGAGCTATGTAAATTAACGCTATGTAAAGAAATGTTAATGTAATATACAAAGGGAATATTCACTAATTCCATTTGTATTAATAGTTTAAGGACCATGTTAGTGAAAACCAATGCTTTCTAACGGAGTCAGCTGCTGTCTATTAATTTGTCTGGATCTGCATAGTTGCCAACATTGGCCATGTTTCCAGGGACACATATGTGTTCCACATGCTGCAGACAGAGCATGCAAAGTGCAGGCCGGCAGCATGTATGATGGATATACGCAAAGACACAATCCAATTAATTAATCATGGTAGGTCCTATGAGATCTCCACCCTGATTAATGAATTGGATTGTGTCTGTGCGTATATCCATCATACATACTGCCGGGCTGCACTTTGCATGCTCTTTCTGCAGCATGTGGAACACATATATGGCCGATGTTGGAAACTATGATATTTGTTCCACATGCTGCAGACAGAGCATGCAAAGTGCAGCCCGGCATTATGTAGGATGGATATACGCACAGACACAATCCAATTAATTAATCATGCTAGGTCCTGTGAGACCTCCACCCTGATTAATTAATTGGATTGTGTCTGTGTGTATATCCATCCTACATACTGCCGGGCTGCACTTTGCATGCTCTTTCTGCAGCATGTGGAACAAATATGTGTCCCTGGAAACATGGCCGATGTTGGCAACTATGAACCTGATGGGGGTTACTAACTTCAAAACATGGGACTCAGACGTCGTATGTTCATAATGATTCATAAATGGCACAAGATTTTGGGTGAATATTGTAAAACACATCCCAGCCTGTATATAATATCCAAAAACTTACAATCTTTCTTCCAATACTCCAGTTAAAGGACAACTTAATGTTTGTATCTAATTTTGTGTAGCACAAGTGAAAAATGTAAGGATCTACTCAATAAAAAGACAACTGCAGGGCATTGAGAAGGGAACTTAAAACTTAAGGCCAAAGTAGTCGAGTTGGACAAACTCTGCCGTGCAGCCGCACTGGAGAATTTATTTTCCAACTTGGCTACTTTGGCCTAAAGTGTGACATTGCCGTCTCCATTCCCTGTTTATTGAGTAGACCCTTTAGTGCAGGGGAGGGGGAGATGTCGCAGGACTACATTTCCCATCCTCCTCTGCCAGCCTGTTAGATGAGCATTGTGGGATCTGTCATTTTATGTTACAGACAAGGACACAGACATCACAGTGGTGGACGATGGTGAGGATTATGGGCTGCGAGACACACTAAGCATCGCGTCCACAGATTCCTTCGTATCCGCCGCAGAGGTAATCATTCCCACACACAATTGAGAAGGGATATTCAAACTTAAAGGGACAAATTAACTTTATTTTTCGCTTGTGTTTCTAGTATCGAAGCACAGGGGAAACGTGACTTATCCCTGGTATGAGGATAAACGGTCATGTACTTTCGCCATTAAACACCAGGTTAATCTCTGACCGGCAGCCGCCATGATTCACTGAAAGGTAGACCCCCCCGGTCTGGTCGGCGACTGGCTCTCTCGCTTTTTTTTTTTTCTTTTAGGTATAAAACCCACTCTGACAGTTTTATACACACTGGCCGACGCAAGAGCAAAAACCTGACCAAGGGAAAAAGAATTAAACATAAAACACTATATGTACATATCCCCCCCCCCCATCCCCCCCAAGTTTTTTTTTTAAGTGGGCAACACGTAGCTAAACTGAGCAGGGCTAGAGATAAGTCACACGTCCTTAGCCATCTGCAGCCCCTTCCTATAAAAAGTCACTTATATCTCTGAGATGGTCCGTAACCTACATGCCGCTGGAAGTCTGGTTACAGGGGTCCTAGCTGCACCCCAGAGAAGCATTATTACAATGTCTTCCTGACAGCGTGACTTCCAGCGCACGCGAGGATCTCACAGTAATAAAAAGAGCAGCATCCTCTCCTCCCCTTCCACTATGGATTCCTTGGAATGTTTAAATCGGAGGAATTCAGCTGCTGCCAACTGTTTTAAATTGTTAAAATATCTCCTATCATTTTTTTTTCTTTTTCATTCCCTAGGGAAAAAAAATACTTTGTAGGAATCCTGTGTTTCTATTGATTAAAATGTATTTATTGTCTGGAGAAATCTGGATTTGATCAGTTCAGTATTAAAGATAATAAAATGTAGGTCAGGTAGATCTTGGTGTTTTTGGGAGATCATGATCTGTGTCTCCCACATAAGGATTTATATTACAGCAATTACTACCCATAATCTTTAGTCACTGAGATTGCATCACTTATGATCTAGTTTGTTGTTTGTTTGTTTTTTTTACAATTAAAGCTGTGATAAAACTCCTCCCTTACAGAGTTTGGTTTAGGTGTCAGTCTATATTTTACTGAGCAAGCGAGTACAACACACTCAGCTCACCTGCCCACTAATGAATTGTACTCTGAATAACTGTATGCTGCTTTTATCCATACTTATTACCTGCACATGACTTACCTGTATGCTGATTATCTGCACATGACTTACCTGTATGCTGATTACCTGCGCATCCCTTACCTGTATGCTGATTATCTGCACATGACTTACCTGTATGCTGATTATCTGCACATCCCTTACCTGTATGCTGATTATCTGCACATCCCTTACCTGTATGCTGATTACCTGCACATGACTTACCTGTATGCTGATTACCTGCACATGACTTACCTGTATGCTGATTATCTGCACATGACTTACCTGTATCCTGATAAACTGCACATGACTTCCCTGTATCCTGATTACCTGCACATGACTTACCTGTATTCTGATTACCTGCACATGACTTACCTGTATTCTGATTACCTGCACATGACTTACCTGTATCCTGATAACCTGCACATGACATACTTGTATGGTGATAACCTGCACATGACTTACCTGTATGCTGATTACCTGTACATGACTTACCTGTATGCTGATTATCTGCACATCCCTTACCTGTATGCTGATTACCTGCACATGACTTACCTGCATGCTGATAACCTGCACATGACTTACCTGTATCCTGATAACCTGCACATGACATACTTGTATGCTGATAACCTGCACACGACTTACCTGTATGCTGATTACCTGTACATGACTTACCTGTATCCTGATTATCTGCACATGACATACTTGCATGCTGATTACCTGCACATGACATACTTGCATGCTGATTACCTGCACATGACGTACCTGTATGCTGATTACCTGCACATGACATACTTGTATGCTGATAACCTGCACATGACTTACCTGTATGCTGATAACCTGCACATGACATACTTGTATGCTGATAACCTGCACATGACTTACCTGTATGCTGATTACCTGCACATGACTTACCTGTATGCTGATAACCTGCACATGACATACTTGTATGCTGATAACCTGCACATGACTTACCTGTATGCTGATAACCTGCACATGACTTACCTGTATGCTGATAACCTGCACATGACTTACCTGTATGCTGATAACCTGCACATGACTTACATGTATGCTGATAACCTGCACATGACATACTTGTATGCTGATAACCTGCACATGACTTACCTGTATGCTGATAACCTGCACATGACTTACCTGTATGCTGAGAACCTGCACATGACTTACCTGTATGCTGATAACCTGCACATGACTTACCTGTATGCTGATTACCTGCACATGACTTACCTGTATGCTGATAACCTGCACATGACTTACCTGTATGCTGATAACCTGCACATGACTTACCTGTATGCTGATAACCTGCACATGACTTACCTGTATGCTGATTACCTGCACATGACTTACCTGTATGCTGATAACCTGCACATGACTTACCTGTATGCTGATAACCTGCACATGACTTACCTGTATCCTGATTACCTGCACATGACTTACCTGTATGCTGATAACCTGCACATGACTTACCTGTATGCTGATTACCTGCACATGACTTACCTGTATGCTGATTACCTGCACATGACTTACCTGTATCCTGATTACCTGCACATGACTTACCTGTATGCTGATAACCTGCACATGACTTACCTGTATGCTGATAACCTGCACATGACTTACCTGTATGCTGATTACTTGCACATGACTTACCTGTATGCTGATAACCTGCACATGACTTACCTGTATGCTGATTACTTGCACATGACTTACCTGTATGCTGATAACCTGCACATGACTTACCTGTATCCTGATTACCTGCACATGACTTACCTGTATGCTGATAACCTGCACATGACTTACCTGTATGCTGATTACCTGCACATGACTTACTTGTATGCTGATAACCTGCAAATGACTTACCTGTATGCTGATTACCTGCACATGACTTACCTGTATGCTGATAACCTGCACATGACTTACCTGTATGCTGATAACCTGCACATGACTTACCTGTATCCTGATTACCTGCACATGACTTACCTGTATGCTGATAACCTGCACATGACTTACCTGTATGCTGATTACCTGCACATGACTTACCTGTATGCTGATTACCTGCACATGACTTACCTGTATCCTGATTACCTGCACATGACTTACCTGTATGCTGATAACCTGCACATGACTTACCTGTATGCTGATAACCTGCACATGACTTACCTGTATGCTGATTACCTGCACATGACTTACCTGTATGCTGATAACCTGCACATGACTTACCTGTATCCTGATTACCTGCACGTGACTTACCTGTATGCTGATAACCTGCACATGACTTACCTGTATGCTGATTACCTGCACATGACTTACCTGTATGCTGATAACCTGCACATGACTTACCTGTATGCTGATTACCTGCACATGACTTACCTGTATGCTGATTACCTGCACATGACTTACCTGTATGCTGATAACACACAAATCATTTTCAGTGCACTGTTATCACTTGCATATGACTTGTAAACTAACGATATATAATGGACCTGAACACATCTCTCTCTCTGCCGAGACTCTGATCTCATGCGCTAATTATCTATATGTAGTTGACCCCAAGTCACTGACTTGCTGTATAATAAATATTATTGTTTAGAATATCCCAGCGTAGATTTATTCCCAGCTGCTGTTTTCTTCCTGGGAAAGTGGCTGTTTCGGTTGAAATATTGTCTAGAAAAGGAAAAAAAACCCTCTTGCGTTAATAGAGTTAAATGCTCCATCCATAAATCAGCGCTATATGATTTACCCCCTTCCAGTCTCCTGATATTATATACACTGCGTCCATACATTGCCAAGTATGCAGCCTTTGTGCTGACCCATTACCCCGAAATCCAAACACTGTGTGTTTATATGTTGGCTTACTTCCGGAATGTCAGCCAAGAGCCTCCGTCTCCGAGAGTTCCTTCTGCCGCTGGGTCCTGGAATCAGACAGTCTAAATGGGACTGCCATCAAGCTATACATTAGGACTGTGAATAAAAGTCTCCTGTTAAAATGAACCCCATCTTCCTGCCTCATAATAACCCATAGGGCTCCAGAGAAGCTGCTCTTAAAGGGTTAAAGTGTTAGCCTCCTCCCCGGCACGGACTCGGTTAAATAATTTCCTGTTTTATTTTTTTGTTTCTCGATACGTTTTCTCGTATCTCAGAGTATATGATTTACGATGATTTACGTGTGTAAGAGAATAATATCATAGTGTTTCCAGCCCCCCCCCCCCCCCCGAATATCTGACATTTTGAGAAGGAATAATTAAAGGGGCGATCCAGGCTGAGATCCCGGAGATGGGAAAGGCCATCACTAGCTAAAAGCTGTCATTGCTAGAGATTGGAGTTTATCATGGAAGTGTAGAATGCGTTGGCAGATAAGAACCATTTGGCTCATCTAGTCTTCCAGTATTTCTACCTGCAGTAGAATCCTCAGACCTTATTTGGTTCTTGGCCTTATATAATATTTCTTGGTCTGAGGGGTTTACTGAGGTCCTTGCCCCAGGGGTAGTTACCAGCATTATTTACGGTGGATTATGAGACTGACAATGTAACGATCTATTGACCTTCACCGACCTTGACAAGGTCAATGGCAGAACCTTTTGCCTATACCTGCTGTGCACTTAGGCATATAAGCTTCTATATGCTTTTATTGTAGCTGACAGAGAAGAAAGCAGTGTGCGGGCTGGATTCTCTCTATCACAGCCCTCTTTACGAGGAAGCCATGCACCTGGCGGAAGAGGGGAAGATTTACTGCCGCGCTTTGAGGTAACCGTTTATCTGGACACATTCTATGCAATGTTTTTCTCCTCGGTTTGTAGGGAGAACACATGTTTGTATTTCTTATTGCATAGTCTGGCTTAGGGTAATGAAACAGAAATTCACCTTCGCTATTATGGATAGCAAATATATATATACCGAAAATAGAGTGCAGATTTTTGTTTAGGGAAACGAATGCAAACGCCTAGTTTGTAACTCTTTTAGCGTCACAGCTGAGGTTTTCTGGAAACCAAGGTTTTAAGCCCCGAAAATTCAAATACTAAATTAACCAATGAGAAAAGAGAAGACAAGGAGTCAGTCAACTAGTAACTCCAGCCAATGAGAAAACATGAGCTGGCCGTAAGATTCTAAACCGGCCAAACAGAAGATCCAAGAACCTCCCTGCAATTCTGGCCAATTAGAAACTGTGATTGTCTCTTTGTAGTCTGACCCGACCAATGAGCTTGTCAAGATTCTGATTCCGCCCATTCAGAGGACCAAAGCGAAGCCTTGCGACACTGGCATTGAATGTTGAGTTTATTAGCTAGTGCGGTAGGGAAACGTTATATAATATGAATTAGAGACGAGACGGTAGGGAGTGTTGCATTGTCCTCCCTGGTTCGCCATATCCCTAAGTGCAATATAAGTACAGCGTGACTGTGTATCTAGTTATATGTCCGGTAACTCTGATTCTTGCAGGACAGAGATGCTCGAATGTCTCAGCGACAGTGACTTTCTCGCTAAACTTCACTGTATCCGCGAAGCATTCCAGGTAATTGTCTTTATTTGCACATTATTAAGCTTTACTTTTATCATTAAGTGTAAATCAGTGGGTCTGATAATGAATATAATGGGAATACACCAGTACTAGAAATAGGCTCTGTGGTCACTAGCTGATTGGGGGAGGGTGGGGTGGGCGCTCCTTGCTATCATTCGACCCTTACGTCTGTTTATTTTTCTAGGTGATTATCTCACAGGCAGAGAACAGGATATTCCTAATGGATGTGGGAAGGAAAGGATTATCGGCTTTGATTGTGAAAGCCCGAAAGGTAAAGAGGTTGTCCTTCTACGTGTAGGTACAGTGGTGGGAGATACGGGAGAATAATCAGATTGATACACAACGCGAAAACCAAGAGATTAGAGATGAACAATTACTAGATGATAGCTCTGGGATAATCCCAAATCATTCCTCTATACAGTCTCAGACAATGGACTGATTCAGCGTTTGTAAGGCAGTAATAATATCATCATTAAATCATGCAATGTATATTGGAGTTTAGCACTTTCCCCCAGACGAGATCCAGTCATGTGACTTCCGCTCTTCGACTGCGGACTTGGCTTTATGAGACATGTTCTGGTTTCATTGACAGAACCCAAAGAGATTTGAAGATGCCTATGACCAGATGATGGAATATTTAGAGGAACCTGAAACATGGATGGACACAGAAGTGGAACTATTCAATAGAGGGGTAAAAAACAAACAAACAAAAAAAGTACTAGTGGTTAATTAGTTACAAATAGTTTATATACTTCGACGTTTAAAGTGATTCAGACATTTATACAGAAATAATACAATAATTATCAATAATTAATCAAAAGGCGGACATGTTGTTTAGAATGCTCGGTTATTCTTTCATTATTAAGCCCCGTTTGTTCTGTATAGCTCTATCAGGAGGCGGACATGTTGTTTAGAATGCTCGGTTATTCTTTCATTATTAAGCCCTGTTTGATCTGTGTAGCTCTATCAGGAGGCGGACATGTTGTTTAGAATGCTCGGTTATTCTTTCATTATTAAGCCCTGTTTGATCTGTGTAGCTCTATCAGGAGGTGGACATGTTGTTTAGAATGCTCGGTTATTCTTTCATTATTAAGCCCTGTTTGATCTGTGTAGCTCTATCAGGAGGCGGACATGTTATTTAGAATGTTCGGTTATTCTTTCATTATTAAGCCCTGTTTGATCTGTATAGCTCTATCAGGAGGCGGACATGTTATTTAGAATGTTCGGTTATTCTTTCATTATTAAGCCCTGTTTGATCTGTATAGCTCTATCAGGAGGCGGTCATGTTATTTAGAATGTTCGGTTATTCATTCATTATTAAGCCCTGTTTGATCTGTGTAGCTCTATCAGGAGGTGGACATGTTATTTAGAATGTTCGGTTATTCATTCATTATTAAGCCCTGTTTGATCTGTGTAGCTCTATCAGGAGGTGGACATGTTATTTAGAATGTTCGGTTATTCATTCATTATTAAGCCCTGTTTGATCTGTGTAGCTCTATCAGTAGGCGGACATGTTATTTAGAATGCTCGGTTATTCTTTCATTAAGCCCTGTTTGATCTGTATAGCTCTATCAGGAGGCGGACATGTTATTTAGAATGTCCGGTTATTCATTCATTATTAAGCCCTTTTGGATCTGTGTAGCTCTATCAGGAGGCGGATATGTTATTTAGAATGCTCGGTTATTCTTTCATTAAGCCCTGTTTGATCTGTATCAGGGAGTGAAAATGTTACTTAGTTAAGTTCCAAAGTTCCGTTTTGCTCAAGTAATGATTAAAAAGCTGTGTTTTCTTTCCACACAGGTAAAAAACATGAACTTTTACGACATCGTCCTGGATTTCATTCTGATGGATGCCTTTGAGGATCTGGAAAATCCACCTTTATCCATCCAGAATGTTGTAAAAAACCGCTGGCTGAACTCCTCCTTCAAAGAAACAGTAAGTGGCGGCTATTGTTAGCTGTTTCTGTGTATAATGCAGTACTGATAGCAGGCCCCGTGTCAGCCCATGTAGGGGAATGGGAGATAAGGGATTCCTGAGAGCAGTTTTTTCTTTCAGAAATAATTTGGAACTCTCCCTCGGTGTCGTATAAACATCCCCGGCCAGGGCTACTCATCATGCGCACATAATAAATAGAAATTATTTGAGATCAGCCTTGTCTTGCCAGGTTCGCTAATCAGGCTCGTATGGAAAATAGCATGATGGGAACAAGGAAAAAGCACACCGGCACTCCTGAATCCAGTACAGAAAAGGTTCATTCTAATGGAGGAATAAATTGCACATGGAAAAAAATAGCGAAAAAACACTTTACGCCTTTAATCATAAGCATGATGACCGCAGATTGAATCAGCCCCATCCTGCAGAGCAGGAATGACTGCATCCCACCTATAGACACAGTGGGAGCTAGTCACTTAAAGTGAGAGAAATGTTTCATATCACTGACTTCATAACGCATTGTACAGGGCTAAACCTGTTGAGTTCCTGGTAGACATGTGCAAAACTAAAATTTTCGTTTCGTTTTCGTCCATTCGGACGAAAATGTTATTTATTTCGTCTAAAACGAATTTCGTTCATTAGTGCATTCGTTTCAGACGAAATTCGTTCATTATTTTCGTTTCGTTAATTTTTTTCGTTCGTTTTATAGAATACAATGTAATACTATTGGCTTTCTATAAACCGAACGAGAGCCCCATTCATAAGAAATTCTTATGAATGGGGCTCTCGTTCGGTTCATAGAAAGGCAATAGTATTACTTGTATTCTATAAGCCGAAAGTCTATAAACCGAACGACTTTCGGTTTATAGACTTTCGGCTTATGGAATACATGTAATCCTATTGCTATTCTATAAACCGAACGACTTTCGGTTTATAGAATAGCCATAGGTTTACATGTATTACATAAGCCGAAAGTCTATAAACCGAAAGTCGTTCGGTTTATAGGCTGTCGGCATTTAACTATACAGAGACAGAGTCTCCATTCATAAAATTATGAATGGAGACTTTGTCTCCGTGTAGTAAAATGCCGACAGCCTATAAACCGAACGTTCGGTTTATAGGCTGTGGGCATTTTACTACACGGAGACAAAGTCTCCATTCATAATTTTATGAATGGAGACTCTGTCTCCGTGTAGTAAAATGCCGACAGCCTATAAACCGAACGTTCGGTTTATAGGCTGTCGGCTTATGGAATACATGTATTCCTATTGCTATTCTATAAACCGAATGGAGACTTTGTCTCCGTGTAGTAAAATGCCGACAGCCTATAAACCGAACGTTCGGTTTATAGGCTGTCGGCTTATGGAATACATGTATTCCTATTGCTATTCTATAAACCGAACGACTTTCGGTTTATAGAATAGCCATAGGATTACATGTATTATATAAGCCGAAAGTCTATAAACCGAAAGTCGTTCGGTTTATAGGCTGTCGGCATTTAACTATACAGAGACAGAGTCTCCATTCATAAAATTATGAATGGAGACTTTGTCTCCGTGTAGTAAAATGCCGAAAGCCTATAAACCGAACGATCCGTTTATAGACTTTCGGCTTATATAATACATGTAATCCTATGGCTATTCTATAAACCGAACGTTCGGTTTATAGAATAGCAATAGGAATACATGTATTCCATAAGCCGACAGCCTATAAACCGAACGTTCGGTTTATAGGCTGTGGGCATTTTACTACACGGAGACAAAGTCTCCATTCATAATTTTATGAATGGAGACTCTGTCTCCGTATAGTTAAATGCCGGCTTTTAACTATACGGAGACAAAGTCTCCATTTATAATTTTATGAATGGAGACTCTGTCTCCGTATAGTTAAATGCCGGTGTTCTGACAAATTTCTGGAGCAAATTCTCCTGCGCAATCGCAGGAGAATTTGCTCACTGCGCATGCGCATAAAGTTACAGCTGATAACTCAGCTGTAACTTTGTGACCACCGCGCATGCGCCAGCTGCGCAACCCACCTCCCGCCCCCTCACACCCCCTGCACACCCCTTCTTACCAGATCATCGACCACAGCGATACACAGCGCATGCGCACGCCTATCCAGCCGTTTGGGAATGTGCGCGTCCGTTGTTGTGTTCTTAAGGTGGTAAGTAACATGGGGCGTCGGGACATAAGGGGGCAAGCATCCTGGTGAGGGCTGCCTCATCTTGATGGGATTTGTGATCCTCCTGCTGCATCAATAATACAGCAGGAGGATCACAAATCCCATCAAGATGAGGCAGCCCTCACCAGGATGCTTGCCCCCTTATGTCCCGACGCCCCGTGTTACTTACCACCTTAAGAACACAACAACGGACGCGCGCATTCCCAAACGGCTGGATAGGCGTGCGCATGCGCTGTGTATCGCTGTGGTCGATGATCTGGTAAGAAGGGGTGTGCGGCGGGTGTGAGGGGGCGGGAGGTGGGTTGCGCAGCTGTCTCATGCACGGTGGTCACAAAGTTACAGCTGAGTTATCAGCTGTAACTTTATGCGCATGCGCAGTGAGCAAATTCTCCTGCGATTGCGCAGGAGAATTTGCTCCAGAAATTTGTCAGAACACCGGCTTTTAACTATACGGAGACAAAGTCTCCATTTATAATTTTATGAATGGAGACTCTGTCTCCGTATAGTTAAATGCCCACAGCCTATAAACCGAACGTTCGGTTTATAGGCTGTCGGCTTTTAACTATACGTTTGTCTCCATTCATAAATTTATGAATGGAGACTCTGTCTCCGTATAGTTAAATGCTATTGTATTCTATAAACCGACTCTATTTCGGCTTATAGAATGCAATAGTACTACGAATGGACGAATGAACGAATGATTTTCCTTTATTAACTATTCGTTCATTCGATTTAGTTAGCTTAGCATTTTCGTTCTTCGTTTTTCGGGCGAATGGACGAAAATGCAATTTTCGGACGAAAATGCATTCGTCCGAAAACGAATGCACATGTCTAGTATATATTCACATGTAAATTGCTTTTTTAATAAAAAATTATGATATAAATAAAATCTTGTTTTTATTTCCTTTTATGTGACAAAGCTGCCTCTCTCTTTCCCTTGCCCCCAGATTTGTCGCTCTCCCCCCCTTAGTGTTGTCTCTCTCTCACCCTCCCTTTGGCTCCCCCCTCGCTCCCCTTGTGTCTGTCTCTTCCCCCCTTCCCTCCCCTTGTTTCTCTCTGCCCCCCCCCTTGTTATTCTGTCCCCCCCTCACCTGTTTCTTGCTCCCTGGTGGCTAGTGGGGGCAGCCGGGGGATGTATGCACTATACATAATAGACGGAAGTGTCGGGCAGCATGGAGGTTGTCTGCACGATTCGTGCAGACATCCCCCAGCTGCCCGATTCTCCCTGGTGGCTAGCGAGGCAGCGGTGGATGTCTGCGCGATGAGCGAGACCTCCCCTGCTGCCGCCCGGAACGACAGCCAGGACTTTTATGAGGAAGCCGGAAGTACCCAGCTTCATCATAGAAGTCCCGGCGGTCATGCCGGGCGGCAGCAGGAGAGGTCTCGCTCATCGCGCAGACATCCTCCGCTCCCTCGCTAGCCACCAGGGAGAATCGGGCAGCTGGGGGATGTCTGCACGAATCGTGCAGACAACCTCCATGCTGCCCGACACTTCCGTCTATTATGTATAGTGCATACATCCCCCGGCTGCCCCCACTAGCCACCAGGGAGCAAGAAACAGGTGAGGGGGGGACAGAATAACAAGGGGGGGGGGGGGGGCAGAGAGAAACAAGGGGAGGGAAGGGGGGAAGAGACAGACACAAGGGGAGCGAGGGGGGAGCCAAAGGGAGGGTGAGAGAGAGACAACACTAAGGGGGGGAGAGCGACAAATCTGGGGGCAAGGGAAAGAGAGAGGCAGCATTGTCACATAAAAGGAAATAAAAACAAGATTTTTTTATATCATAATTTTTTATTTAAAAAGCAATTTACATGTGAATATATACTAGACATGTGCATTCGTTTTCGGACGAATGCATTTTCGTCCGAAAATTGCATTTTCGTCCATTCGCCCGAAAAACGAAGAACGAAAATGCTAAGCTAACTAAAGCCGGATGAACAAATGGTTAATAAAGGAAAATCATTCGTTCATTCGTCCATTCGTAGTACTATTGCATTCTATAAGCCGAAATAGAGTCGGTTTATAGAATACAATAGCATTTAACTATACGGAGACAGAGTCTCCATTCATAAAATTATAAATGGAGACTTTGTCTCCGTATAGTTAAAAGCCGGCATTTAACTATACAGAGACAGAGTCTCCATTCATAAAATTATGAATGGAGACTTTGTCTCCGTATAGTTAAATGCCCACAGCCTATAAACCGAACGTTCGGTTTATAGGCTGTGGGCATTTAACTATACGGAGACAGAGTCTCCATTCATAAAATTATAAATGGAGACTTTGTCTCCGTATAGTTAAAAGCCGGCATTTAACTATACAGAGACAGAGTCTCCATTCATAAAATTATGAATGGAGACTTTGTCTCCGTGTAGTAAAATGCCCACAGCCTATAAACCGAACGTTCGGTTTATAGGCTGTCGGCTTATGGAATACATGTATTCCTATTGCTATTCTATAAACCGAACTTTCGGTTTATAGAATAGCCATAGGATTACATGTATTACATAAGCCGAAAGTCTATAAACCGATCGTTCGGTTTATAGACTTTCGGCATTTTACTACACGGAGACAAAGTCTCCATTCATAAAATTATGAATGGAGACTTTGTCTCCGTGTAGTAAAATGCCGACAGCCTATAAACCGAACGACTTTCGGTTTATAGACTTTCGGCTTATGCACTACATGTAATCCTATGGCTATTCTATAAACCGAAAGTCGTTCGGTTTATAGTTTAGCAATAGCATTACATGTATTCTATAAACCGAACGTCGTTCGTTTTAAAGACTTTCGGCTTATAGAATACTATTGGCTTTCTATAAACCGAACTAGAGTCGAGTCCCCATTCATAAGAAATTCTTATGAATGAGGAGGGACTCTAGTTAGGTTTATAGAATGCCAATAGTATTCTATAAGCCGAAAGTCTTTAAAACGAACGACGTTCGGTTTATAGAATGCATGTAATGCTATTGCTGTTCTATAAGCCGAATGTCTTTCGGCTTATAGAACAGCAATAGCATTACATGTATTCTATAAACCGAACGTCGTTTGTTTTAAAGACTTTCGGCTTATAGAATACATGCTGCTATTGGCTTTCTATAAACCGAAAGAGTCCCCATTCATACGAATAGGTCAATTGACCTATTCGTATGAATGGGAACTCAATTTCGGTTTATAGGAAGCTAATAGCATTACATGCATTCCATAAACCGAAAGTCATTCATGTCGGTTTATGGAATGTAGTACAATGCTATTGGTATTGTAAACCGACTCTATTTCGGTTTAGAATGCCAATAGCACGAATGGACGAATGGACGAATGAACGAATGATTTTCGTTTATTAACCATTCGTTCATTCGGATTTTGTTAGTTAAAATTTTCGTTATTCGTTTTTCGGACGAATGGACGAAAATGCTATTTTCGTCCGAAAATGCATTCGTCCGAAAACGAATGCACATGTCTAGTTCCTGGTGCTAGCGGAGCAGAGAGTTGGCCCAGCATAATGCAGGGTCATTTCAACATGCATTGGGCATTAGTAGTTAGTGAGATGTAATGGTCAGCTCAACTCACCTAAAACTCCCTTTTAGTGAATAGCTGCCAGTGACGGGGGATGCCAGACATTGTGTCACCCCCAAGAACAGACAAAGTGTCTGCACAAGAACGCAAGTGTCCATGATAAGGTTTGTGAAGATCCACAGATCATCGTAACATTGTCCGCCGAGTCCTGGTCACCCTTAGACTTTGCAGATCCACATCTAGTCTTACTGGTCATCTAGCAAATTATTTGTACCCGTACAGTGAAACGTTTACACCACACCTTTTGAAATGCTCACGGTGTGGTTTCTGCTGCAGCAGGTGTGGCGAGTGTTACCTGGTACTGTAAATTCAACATGCGCACTCCCTCCCTGCACTAGGCGTCATCAACAGTACATGAGTTAACATGCAGCATTCTAAATAGAGCACTGGGTTCCCGATCTTGTTGGCCCACTCACTACATAGGTGCAAAAACCCAGTGACCCATACAATTTGTGGCATCAGGCTTGGTAAGACAAGTCCAGCCCAATAAAAAATAATTTGGTAGTTACCGTACGAATTAGCCAAGAGATAAACAGATAAATTATCCCAAATAGGAAAAGTAACAAAAACTTGAAATCCTTTGGTTATTCAATTTCTGCCTTTTTTTTTTATCCTTACATCGCAATGTTACATCCATATTTGGGCAAATTACTGAGTCTGGCTAAAGTATTTTACTTTGGAACATCACAAAGGGGAGAGAAAAAAATATCATATGGTCTTTTCGACATTCTTTGATTTTCGAGTGGAAACTGTCTCTACCGGGTAACGACGGGTCGGGTTTGGCACAGAATAAAAACCACAACAGGAGCGGCTGAAATGTGAGAGGCGAAACGTGCGCTGCAAGGACCAGCGGAGACTGCAGCGAGATGTCGCACAGCATTTAATTAGCAGATTGTTTAGCTCTCGGGTTTATAACGAGAGAGATGTAGCAGACTGCAATACTGGAATTCCACAGACAGTTAGCAATACTAAGAGGACATTCCTAATGCCTGAACCACAAACCCTTTAAATACCAGAGAAAGAGACTGAAGAGGACAATTTTCCAGACGTGTCGGGAGTTTTTAAAAGTTGTTTATTTATTTATTTTGTATGGCGTGGAGGGTTTTAGTGACGGTGAAGGAAACGCTTTGAAGGAAAGAAGGCTGGTCCTCACTACACAGCCCATCTGATTAAATCATTAAAAGTTCTGATCATCAGTATATGAAACCGAAAGGAGCCCCCCCCCCCCCCCTTCTGAATGGAGGATATAAATAGATTCTCATTCTGTAAATGTGTTTTTGTTTGCATTTAAATATATGCTCCATCCTGGTGAAAGTATAATATTTTGCATATGTTTATACTTGAAGTATAGCCGAAAAAAGGGAGAATTTTTCTAACCCGGCTACTTTGGCCTTAAAGGGAAAGGAAAGGTGTTTTTTTAACCCTTGGGTTTACTCTCGGCTCTGCCTAACAGCTGAGGCAGAGCCGGTCAAGAGGCTGCCACGTGCTGACTGATCTAAAACACTTGCCAGGTCTGTTCAGACTAGGGGGCACTACATTTTTCACTTGTGCTTCTATGTGGGGAAAAAATAGTTTAGTTGTCCTTTAAGTGTTAAATTCCCTTGTCAATTTCCCGCAAATCCTTCTTTCATGAATAAAGCACGTAGACACTTTGAATGCTGGAAGCATTGGGCATGCTGAGGTCTGAGCATACAGCTGTATGCTCAAAACCTTGAAAAGTAAGGCAGGGGGTGGAGCATAGAAACATAGAATGTGTCGGCAGATAATAACCATTCGGTCCATCTAGTCTGCCCAATTGTTTTTGAGTACTTTTATTAGTCCCCCATGTTTATTTTCCCCCGCATGTTTATTTTAAGTGAACATGCAAAAATTGTGTTTGCTTAATGCAGCACGCTCTGCTGCAAGTCATAAAAACAAATTTGACCTGGACGTTTGATAAAAATGTAATCCTTGGGGGGTCTATCGTTCTCCCACTGACCTGTGGTTTGTTTGCTCTCCAGGCTGTGACGTCGAGCTGCTATTCTGTGCTTAAACAGAAAAAGCAAAGGATGAAGGTACGCAGACAAGGTAGACAAACCGTACGTGCTTGTGTGTACAGGTTTGTATATATGTATAAGAAAATCAGTGGAAGGAAATATTTAAAGCTTAGTATTACGATGTGATGACAAGAGCGGTAGCAGGAACTTCATAAATCAAAGATGTGTCTAATACAGTTTTTGTAAGACTGATGGATGCCTAACACTACTGTATGTCTGACGAGGAGTTATATGTTTCTACTGTCTGTCTTATTATAGGTTAGTTCAGTCTGACTGATTATTAGGGGTTTCTACCACAAATTGCAATCACAATGCCCCTGTTACATAGAAATGGTGAAGGTCCTAAACATTGCTCATAGTGTGAATACAGAATAAACAATATTAAAAAATGACCTATACTTTGTACTAGCAAAATTGCATGTGAATGCATAAAATAAGAGAAATATATATATTTTAAATGTTTCTGTGGAGTCTCCTGTAAATGACATCACCTGGTGACCTGATATGCAAATTACACATTTCCCTTTGCAAATCAGTTCATTTGCATATCAAGCCACCGGTGATGTCATACACAGGAGACTCCACAAGACACATGTAAAGTATATATGTCTGTTATTGTATGCCTTTGCTTGCAGTTCTGCTAACACAATGCATAGCTCTTATATTCTGTACATTTACAGAATAATAATGATATTTAATAACTATCTCTGGAGTCATGTGATCCCTCTCTCCTGCTGTCTTTGCCGTCAGCGCCATGATGGATTTTTCGCTCATTTCTACGCCGTCTGCGAGCAGATAAGTCCAGTTTTGGCGTGGGGCTTCCTCGGGCCCCGGATCTCCTATCATGACCTCTGCTGCTTTTACAAGGTGGACTATTTCTTATTTTATGACATTGTGTGTTTTCTTATCATGTATTGTAAGTATTGTAAGTAAACCGTATTCAGATGATGAGCACATACCATGCAGTCTATATGGGGAATGGACAGTGCTACATGAACGCATTACTTCCAGGTGAAGGGCATCAAATTTCAGCATAAATCATACATAACGAAAATAACACACACACAAACAAGCTACCACTTTGTTCCCATAATAGCAAAATGAAAGAGGTGCATAAAATTATAATGGTAATACATCCTAATTAATTAGTTAATTAAGTAGGCAAGGAAGTAGGGATGAAGAGAAAATGGTAATCTCTCCCTAACCCTGGCCAAAAACCCTACTATATCCCGGGTCTAGGACACTTCGGCGCCGCATCTTCATCGCTGACAGTTCAACGCGGCAGTTAGAACGCTGAACTGTCAGCAATGAAGTATAACGCGGCCGTTTCATCGCGGCCTAGGCTATGTAAGAGCTGACAGTTCAGCGCTGAACTGTCAGCTCTTACAAATGTAAAACAAAAATACCCCCCCAACTAAATGATTCCCAAACCCCAATACTAAAATGAACCCCCTAAACCCTAATACTAACCCTAATACTAACCCCCGACCCCTAATACTAACCCCAATACTAACACCCCCTAAAAATTAACCCCCTAAACCCTAATACTAACCCTAATACTAACACCCGAACCCTAATACTAACCCCCTAAACCCTAATACTAACCCCCGACCCCTAATACTAACCCCCGACCCCTAATACTAAAATTAACCCCCTAAACCCTAATACTAACACCCCCTAAAAATTAACCCCCTAAACCCTAATACTAACCCCCTAAACCCTAATTCTGACCACCCTAACTAAAATAAACTAAAATAGCTAAAATACTGAAATAAACTTACCTTTAGCGATGAAATGTCCCGCGATGAAATCTCCAGCGACGTGCTTTCTTGCAGTGCCGAGTCGGCGGTGAAGCGGCTGCGCGGAAGCAGCCGCGATGAAGTGTCCCATCCCCCTATATTCCTAGTCCTTCCCAATATACCTCTACCCTACCACTCTCCCAATTATTTCTTTACCCTAAGCTTACCCAATGTAGTAGGGGGGATTGTAAGGGGAGCAAGTACCCCCCCTTCCCCCCCCCCCCAAAAAAAGATTCTCCCAACATGGCACCTAACTTTATACATCAACTCCTATTGTTTCTATAGGATCCGATGAGAAATCATCAACTAGAACATTATATGTGCAAATACCAAACTTACTGACAAATACAGGTATTTATTATTTGGTGTACATTAATACTATGGAAAACAGTGGAATAATCAAAAATATGCACATCTTGGGGGACGTAGCAAATCATACATTTGAATAAAGAATTGATAAGAATTGCAAAACATATTACATGTTAAAAATTGTATATAAATATATATAAAATGATTCCATTATATATATGACCTTACATATGGACCACAGGGACAGCTGTGTCTTGGGGCTGACATCCAGAAAAGGAATTGAAAATAAGAGAGAAATAGTATTATAAAACACCTCGTGTGTTTATAGAATAAGATCTAGATCTCTATTAATTGATTTTGGGGACAATCGAGTTTAAAAATCCACCATTCTTAACGTTTGTTAAGGAGTTCTTCCCTGTCATTTTTCCCTTCTTAACTTTGGGACAGAGTATTGCCTCTTTTATGGACCATCAATGGTATAATTGCTTTAGGGTAAGATTTCTGATTATATAGTTCATTGTCTCGCTGTGGGTCCCATACTTTGAAACAAATACAACCCCCTTTTCCATTTCTTTCTCTTGTTTGTTCTTTAGCATCTCCGTATCTCTCGTATGTTCCCTGTATTAACCTCATGCGTAGAACATGCAAAAATAGTGAATTGTATTAAACTTTCCTTAGAAACGATAAAAAAATATACAAATATCATGACTAGTGAAAAAGGATGGAACACCAGAGGCCTCACGCGTTTCGTGGTGAGAGGCACTTGATCATAGGCCTGTGCGGCTCTCATTGTGAAACGCGTGAGGAATCTGGTGTTCAAGAATCTGCTATTGGCAATCCTATCTTACCCTAATATACCCGAATTTGCAATTAAACCATGGATGGTTCATAAAAGAGGCAATACTATCAGCAACTATGTAGTAAAAGCAGAATTCCTGTCCAAAAACTTTTTTAAAAGTAGGGAATTTTCCATGTATGTCGTGTGTTGCATGATAAAAAAAAAAGTGACACATTTTAAACATTCTCAAAAGAAGATATGGTACTTTATTCCAGTCTACTATACGTGTGATTTATATGCTGACATGTCTGTGTGACCTGGTTTGTAATAATGAGACCGCACAAACAACGAAAACTCGTTTCTCCAAACATAAATCAACTATTTAAACGAAGACTGTCAAACTTACCTGTTCCTCTACATTGTTGTGACCAGGGATAGAGTTTGACACGGCTACGCTTCAGGGTGATTGACTGTCCCAAAATTCAGATGGGAAAAGTGACAGGGGAAAAACTCCTTAAGAAATGTGAAGAATGGTGGATTTGTGACCATTGTCCCCAAAAGGATTGAAAAGAGAACTAGATCTTGCCACCTAATATCTGGGGTGTTTAGGGTCTAATTTATAATAGGTAATTGCAGAGAATGGAGATGGGAATTCCAAATTTGTAGCAAAGTTGGGAAATTCACCCATGCCACTGAATGGGGGAGTTTTTCCCCAGCTCGGCTACTTTGGCCTGAAGTGTTTAGTTCCCATATCAATTCCCTGCAGTTTTCTATTTATTGAGGAGACCTTTTTATGTTACTATTTCTCTTCTCATTTTGGATTCCTTTTCTGAATGTCTGCCCCAAGACACAGCAGTCTCTGTAGTCCATATATATATAGATAATGTAATCATTTTTATTATTGTTATCAATTTATGGGAAGAGCTGCACCCTGGAAAAATCAATGTACGAATAGAATAACAGCAAGAGTTTGTTTAACTTCAGGTATAAATTGTCTGGTTTTGGCTTGTCATTGCAAATGTTTTGGTTTGAACCATTCTTTATTCAAATGTATGATATATACAGATTCCTGTTTTCCACATATTACACCCAGAGTGATTATAGTTGCTGTCACCCCCTTTTTTTTGCAATATATGCATCTGTTTGATTATATCATTGTTTTTTCACAATATTAGTGTAGAAGAAAATAATATATACCTTGATTTGCTCTCATGATGTACTGATAATAATGTGTTTTCTAATGGTAATAATTTGATGTAGCACTGTAACTACACTTTGTTTTTGATCATTATTAATGCACTTGTTTTTTCCCAAATGATTATGGCTGGATAAAGGTCCATAGATAACAAACATTTCCTCGTGTGTTACAATAAATTACATAATTCCCTCAGTTTGAGTGCTGGGAATTGTTGGGATTGTATTATTTGGAGACTTGGTGGGACTAGTGCTTTTTTTGGGGATTATTCACTCCAGTTCTGTGGCTGGGGATCGAGTTGTTTTTCATGTTGCAGGGTGGGCATTCTACTACTGCCCAGCAGGCGGAAGCTTGAAGAGCCTCCTCTTCCAGTACCCCTACAGGTCCCAGGATTTGGAACGATGGGAATTATACCTTACACCATGTCTAGCCATACATTTCAAGAATGAATGTCACAAACACGGATTTAAATAGACAAGACAATTGCAAACTTAAGGCCAAAGTACAGAGTTGGAATCATTCTCCAATGCAGCTTTTCCACAAACTCTGCTGTCTTGGCCTTACAGTGGCAATTCCCTTGTCAATTACCCGCAGTTCCTTTTTTTCCCCATGAATACGACAGACGCTCGGTCTCTATTGTCTCATAGAAATCAGCTGTTCAATTGTTTTTGTTTTAGGACCAAGTGCTGCAGTTCCTGAAGGATATCTTCGACTTCGAGAAGGTTCGCTATTCGAGTGTGGAGTGTTTGGCGGGGGATATCCTGACCAGCCTCCACCGCCGTACGGAACTCCTGCTGGTTTATTTAGGATCAGACGCCACAAGGTCTGCTTCGCCCCACAAGGGCCACGAATCTAAATGTGGACTGTGAAAAAAAGACCACTGCCAGAAAAGCGCACAATTTTCCATGCCTGCCAAATACCCCATCACATACTGCCACATTTACCCTGTGCATAAGGCCAGCAGTGCATTATCTCTGCCCCAAATACTCCCATTCCTTCTTCCCACTTGACATCCAGTGTGTTTGTTAGCATCACTAAATATAGCCCATTAACTGCCACGACCGGGGTAACTATGTATTTACCCTCCAGCGCTATGCTTTTTAAAGGGTCTCTGTCACCTAAATAGTGCTTTACATTGTATAAGCAAAATTATAAGCAGATGTATGGATTAACGGAGATTAGATTTTTTTTATTTTTTATGTAACTATGATTTAATAAAGTCTCCGAATCGTGACATCACCTGGTAACTGATTATGCTAATTAATTACTTCATTGGAAGGGTTTTAATTTGCAAATCATGGCACAAAGTGATGTCATAAGCAGGAGGCGGCATAAACAAATGTAAAACACATTTTCTTGATCCATGCATTTCCTCTCATTCTGCGAAAAAGAAAAAGGTTATTCTTTTAGCAGAAAGTCCCTTAACGTATTGTTCTGTGGCTCTCTTGCCTTGCAAGCAGTAGTGTATCTTCCACAAGGCAAACAAGGCACTCGCCTAGGGCGGCACTGTGCCAGAGGGTGTTAAAGCACACTTCTGGTGCTTCAAACATTTTCGCTCCCTCCCCCACCGTTCAGCAAGCTTTAGCTCCTTCCAATTAATCTGGGTGATGGGGGCATGTAATGGACGTGGTGGGGGTATGTAATGATGGTAATGGGGGTGATGGGGCATTTAGTGTGTATGCAATGTGGATGATGGGGGCCTGTAAGGGACGTGGTGGGGGTATGAAATGGGGCAATGGTGGCATGTAATGGGGCGTTTAGTGTGTATTCAAAGTGGGTGATGGGGCACTTAATGGGGTGACTGGGCATTTAATGTGTGTGCAATGAGGGTGATGGGGCATGTAGTGGGGTGATGGGGCATGTTGTGAGTGTGCAAAGTGGGTGATGGGGCATGTCGTAGGTGTGCAACGTGGGTGGGGGGGGCCTGCCCAAATTCTGTCTGCCTAGGGCAGCACAAAACCAAGATACACCACTGCTTGCAAGATCCCTTTGCCTCCATGTTTTGAATGTGTGAAAATGATCTGTTTTATAGACTGTCCATGGTGCCCAGTAAGCTGTATAATAGTCCAGAGATGACACAGGTGTCTTTATTTTTGGACTGGGTTAAATGCCTCGATCCTCTGCATCTCTAGACATCTGATGATTATAATGTCCTCAGGGAGGATTAGGGAGAAGGTGCTGTAACTGCGCTGCCAATGTATATAAAGGGAGTGTGTGAGAAAGGAACAACTCAAATGAGTTATATAATTGCACTTTAGCACATATTCTCCTGCTTGCCATTACCTGGCACCCATTGCCTGTCAGTGCCGCCTCGTGGCTGGCTGCTAGCCACACTGTAACTTACTAGCCAAGATCCTAACACTTTATTACACTTAGGGGACTGCTTATGGTAATTAGACACAATATCGCTATTAATTAAGCTTTAATCCCACAAGTAATTCAGTCTTCTGTCATGAAAGCAGCACATATTGTTATACAATATTACAGTAATCTGGGCCGGGTGCTCATGATCTCTAAAATGGTAACCTGGGTAGATTAAAGGGACTGTCTGATCCCCAAAATGCATCTTCCAAATACTAATGTGCTTTCAAAGTACTTTAAAATGCTTGTTTTACATTTTGCATTGCTTAAAATATAATACTTACAGTTAGATGTAATTGTGAAATTACAGCAGTTTGCAGGAAACCAGGACTGCCCACACTAGCTGAGTAAAAGTCAATTTCCTTGCTGCAGGAACCAATGAGAATAATTTCATTCAAATGAATAGAATTTCCTGTCTCTTTAGTGATGTCATCAGACAATGTGTTGCATTGTTAAAGGGACACGCCCACCAAAAAGTTAAAAGGTTTTTTTTTTTTTTAATTTTGCATAGTTGATTTCAGATATGTCTTGTTTCTGTTATGTGAGTTTATTTTATGAAATATTTTACTAAACAGGTGAGACTTCAAGCATAGAAGAAGAAAAAAGTGGCACATGTCTTATATATGTGTTTGTTTTAAATGCACAGGTAATCTAGTTACATCTTATGTAAGTGGTAGTGTTCCTTTAAGAGATCCTACTCTGTACAAGAGCAAGGTCACTTAAGAGGCCACACAATGCATTGTAATCCAGTAGCACAGGAAGTGACTAAATAAAACAAAGCGTTATCTGTTGTGTCTACACAATCAGCGCTGCCGCCCCTGGGGAGGGCTTGTGTCAAATATTAATAATGGGGGGGAGGGTTGGTTATTGCTGTAGGATCTCATTGGATGCTAAGCTTGTTTACAAATATTTTCCTATTCACCTGTAAAGTCATGAATGGAAACTCATGGAAGTAAAATGCATCAGGTGGTCATTTCTGTTTACTGTCCACATTGTATTGTGGCATTATATTGCAGAGCACCGTGGCATATTGGCATGTTACATTCCACACAGGGGACCAAGGTGCAATATAATGCTCACTTAACACTGTACAGAAAGAGACTGTTAATCACGTAAATCATTTAGTTTTTGTTCTTACTGTAATGTTTTTATTATTTCCTATTTATTTATGTGTTTGTTTTTATTTCGGGGAGGACTTTGGCTATTTTTTCCAATAGCTGAGAAGCTCCCAACATGAGAACTATCCCGCTAGTCTATAGAAGTCCCTGGGGGGTGTTCATTAGAAGGTGAGTTGGAGGGTGATTTGACCAGTTTAACAATACATTGTGCAGGGACAAGCCTGGTGAGTTTCCCCAAAATCACAAGGATTGTTCCTGCATAACGTTTAACTCAATTGATAAGATTAAATGTTTATCTAATTTGCAAGTCACCTTTTAGTGAATAGCCCCCTAGGGTTAGGATAGAGGCTACTATTTTTAAATTCTGAAACGAAAATCTGCTACAATAGGAGATTTTAATAATTCAGAAGCACTTTGGTGCTTCAGGAGTGGCTCGGTTTCATGGGATCCTATTGAGTAGACCGTACTATGTATAGATCATTTCTTTTATTCTCTGCCTTCAAAGTACAAGTAATGGAGCTCCTTGTACAGGAATATTGGAACCCCATTTTAATAAAGCTCAAACTCTTCCTCCCAGATCCAGAATTCATTCATTTTTCAGCCCCTGATGTAGTGGAAACCAGGCCACTCTTGCATATTTTCACTCACACATCCATAGTTTGAACTTGAATGTTTTATACAAATATATTCTTATTCTATAGCGTAGTTGATGTAATTACTGTGTGTGATGCTTCTACAGAAATAATAACAAACAAAGCATCTGTATTTTTGTCTATATTTTGGGATTACTTTGTAATTATTGAAATGAAAAGACTATATATGTGTACAGACATGAGTCTTGCCAAATGCTACAAAGGATATATATCTTGAGTTTTTGGTAATGAAATAAAAAATTAAATATATATTATATAAGCATACATCTGCCTGTTTTGGTTTGTTATTGAAGTGCTGATAATTAGAACTATATATAGTATTAGACACAATGATTAGCTAAACAGTGTCTGTATTTAATACTAACTAACCGTGTGGGAAAAAAAGAAGACGATACATAATAGATTGCAAGCTCTCAAAACCAGACGTTGGGTTCTAAGACAGATTGCAAGCTTTTTGGAGTAATCGGTGGGATTTGTCTACATCTTTTCCATAGACTAAAAAAAAAAAAAAAAGTAATTTTTGGAATATATACTGTGGTTCTGGCACCTCCTATTACTGTCAGCCAACCACCCTAGCCGGCAGGAGATGGGCCTAAAGTACCCAGCGTATAACTCTATGTCAGTATAGTCTGCCATGCTGTACAATGTCTCTTAATAAAGTAATGCGTAACCTTTTCATTGCTGCAAAGAGCAGGGATCTGAGTTTGGAGCACATTATCCAAATTCCAGGATTTCTATCCCTCTAAGGATGTCCCGGAATAAAATATACAAATCACAGCGGGGGAGAGGGTTCTGATGATTTGGGGTGCAGGGTGCCCATGCAGGCAGTTAGGCTGGGTCCTCCCCATTCCCATTCATTACTCAGGAATGATGTGCCTTCCTAGGCAGGAGAAGCAGTGCTAACAGTTGAGGCCATGTGTGTGTGTGAGGAACAGCTGAAGGCTGATTTTGGATTGCCTGGAATGTGGGAGATGACCTGAGAGCAGGACTTATATGGAAACTCACAGTCTGAGAGTAACTGCAGCCAAACAGCAGAACAGGAGCTCGCGGCACAGACTGACTGTAGGAGCTCTCAGCACAGACTGACTGTAGGAGCTCGCGGCACAGACTGACTGCAGGAGCTCACAGCACAGACTGACTGCAGGAGCTCTCGGCACAGACTGACTGCAGGAGCTCTCAGCACAGACTGACTGTAGGAGCTCTCAGCACAGACTGACTGCAGGAGCTCGCGGCACAGACTGACTGCAGGAGCTCGCGGCACAGACTGACTGCAGGAGCTCACAGCACAGACTGACTGTAGGAGCTCACCGCACAGACTGACTGCAGGAGCTCACAGCACAGACTGACTGTAGGAGCTCTCGGCACAGACTGACTGCAGGAGCTCACAGACTGACTGCAGGAGCTCACCGCACAGACTGACTGTAGGAGCTCTCGGCACAGACTGACTGCAGGAGCTCACAGCACAGACTGACTGCAGGAGCTCGCAGCACAGACTGACAGTAGGAGCTCTCGGCACAGACTGACTGCAGGAGCTCACAGACTGACTGCAGGAGCTCAGCCTAGCAGAGCAGTGCACAATACTGGAATAGCAAAGGATAGCTCAGCCTGGAAGCGAATACTGACTGGAATAACATGAGCTAAAGATCACCTGGAGAGCTGGGGATAGCACAGACGCACAACCAGGAATAGCAGTCACAAGGGAGGAAGACGAAGCATCCCGCATCATCACTAAGGAGTACAGGGGACAACTCAGCTTTATACTATAGCCTGTGACAAGTGGGTCAACTTTCTAACACAGCCTGTGACAAGAGCGGACAACATTCACACAGCCTGTGACAAGAGCGGACAACATTCACACAGCCTGTGACAAGAGGGGACAACTTTATAACACAGTCTGTAAGAAGAGGGGACAACTTTATAACACAGTCTGTAACAAGAGGGGACAACTTTATAACACAGCCTGTAACAAGAGGGGACAACTTTATAACACAGCCTGTGACAAGAGGGGACAACTTTATAACACAGCCTGTGACAAGAGGGGACAACTTTATAACACAGCCTGTGCCAAGAGGGGACAACTTTATAACACAGTCTGTGACAAGAGGGACAGCTGAGCAGCACAGCCTGTGACAAGAGGGACAGCTGAGCAGCACAGCCTAGTATTACAGTCTGTCCTACCCTGAGCAGCACACACAGCAGAGGACATCCCTGGATCAAGGTAATACCTCCCTGAAGTGACATACTACCCCCAGTGTGTGAGGATCACTGGGATTTGCTCTGGAGGCTGAACAGACAGGGCAACTGTTTAACCAAGGGGTGGGGGGGTGGGGTGGGGGTCACTAATTACAGATTACTGATCTGGAAATACTGCTGAAGGTCCCCCACTAATCAGTGGTTATTCAGCAGTAGAAGGGTTAAGTGAGTATTAGCATGGGGGGACATTGAACAGGTGTTAAAAGTCTCTGGCTTTCCTTCCATGCAGACTTCTTCTGTCTTCTCGTGATAGCATGAGACTGAAATAAACAGATACAATCAAATAATGCTGGAACCATGTATCCCAGTGATCATGTAGAAAGAGCAGCTTAAGTGCTAAACGTGGAATATTTCTGCTAACTGAGATCACCAACACATTTTACAGACATATAACTATGGTGTAAACTGATCCCCCAGATGTCTATAAAAAGTGTTTTACACTAAGATTTCTCAGTGTTCAATCGATATATAGCTTGGGAGACTGAGCTCCCTGGAAGTAGAACATGCAGATAGGCTGAGGATGATGTACTAAATCTTGTTTTATTTATTGATGCTTCAAACAAGTGTCTAAGAGAATGTGTGATTTTTTGGGGGGGTTGTACACTGAGATTTCTGTGTATCATATATCACATTTCTCCGGCCTTCAGAAAACCTCTTATCATATTGGTCTGGTATACAGTGAAGGAGTTCTTTTAAATTGAAAGATTGCATCAAGTGTAGTGTCATTTGAAATAGAAATGCTTTAATGACAGAATAAAAATAAAGTGCCTTATTGGACATTCTTTGTTCAGTATAGCTCTATCAGGGGGCAGACATGTTGGCACAGAGGAAGCAAGGTCTGAGCTATCTGAACCAACATTCTAAACAACATGGCCGCCCCCTGATGGAGCTGGACACAGCCACGAGGGCTCAATAAGGTACTTTGTTTTCTTTCATTAAAGCATTTCTATTTAAATGCCTACACTTTATCCTAGCTTTCATTTAAACATAACTTTTTCCTTTAAGCAGTGATTGTCTTTAAAGGACCAGAGAGGTGAACATTTTTAGGACATAAGACCCATGTTGGTCACTCTTTGGCCCAACAAAGTCACTCTTTGGCCCAACATTTTGCTAGTTTTCCGTCAATTCACCTTATTGTGAAAAAAATCCCAGAGTTTATTGATCGTTTTTTAATTAGTAAAATTCTAACATATTGATTGGATTATGGCCTTGGAGTATCCATGCTGCCCTGTGCATTTGGGAGACATTTACGATACGCATCCTGCAGGGTAGCAATGATTTTAATAATTTATTTAGCAGCCCTTTTAATAAAAGTTTTCTTTTTTTTTTTAAGATGAAAAGAAGCACACCTCAGTCAGAGAGATGATCCCCTATAAGAATAAATAAATATAAAAAGTATTTTATTTTTGTATATAGTAAGGGTGTGTAAGCTTGTAATTGGTGGTTGTCACATGTCAGCAGTCTTCAGAGTAGGTGACAGCAGTTGGTCCTGCCACAGTGCATACCTTCCCCCTAATTGAACTGTTGTTAAATTAACCATATAACCACCTGATATATGGAATATACATCCAGCACTATCTGGAATGACTATCCGCAAACAGATCTATGAAATGCTAATGCCAGGTTTAAAAGAGGATGAAACTGCCGGGCATGTGAAAAACCAGCAATTCTGGGCTTAGTTTAAAAAAAAATTGACCACTCTACCCCGAAGCCAACGGAATATTTCTGCTAATTATCCCACTTTTAGAAGTTTGCCTATTCCATATTCTGGCATAAATTTTTATATTTTACTGATTAGCATAATTAAAAATATAGATATAACATGTCCACAAATTTGCCTCTATTAATGTAACTGGATTTTACAATCACAGAAATGTTACAACTAGCTTTAACTTAAGGTTTTGTTGGTGGGTCGGCAGCTGGTTCCAAATCATGGTGGCTGAAGTGGGATACTTCACACACCATTCATAGCGCTATGACTCATAAGTAATATACACTGACATTTTGTTCACATTGATTTTCCAGCTTCATCTTAGTTATCCCTTTAGTTGATTGGCAAAAGGCATTCTACTTTTGGTCTTATATAGCCATGTGGTATTTAACTTAATGTTCGGAAACTATCATTTGAATGCAACTGCTACAAAATATTTATCTCTACTAATCTATGAACACTACTCTCTACAAACCATCAGAAAAGTAGTAAATTAGAAGACGGCAAGAGGTACATTTTTTTTAAACTTTAGCTGCCTTTACATGTTTCTTTGTAACTTTTTACACTTCCTTCTCCGGCCGTGTCCCCTGTTTGAATTCAGTCATATCAGCAGATACGACTCTTCGTCTAGTGGAGCTATTTTCAGACGTTATATCTGACCTCTCATCTCCCGACAGCTTCTGTCTATTTTCTCTCTAGATGTTTCTAAACACCCTGGAACAGCTATGCAGCCATGTCAGAATGCCTAAGCTAATCCATAAGTTTATTATTTTTTAACTTGCAAAAAAAAAAAAAAAAAACAATTATAGCAAAGTGTGTTCAGAATAAGAAACCATCTTCAAATCCAAGAGAAGAAATGCGACAAGTTTATTTTTCATTCCGAGCCAGGAGTCTTGAATATATCATGCTCTGACTTTTGGCAACTGTCTTGTAATTTTCTGTGCCAAAAATAGGAAGAGATTTTTTTATTCTTTACCAGAGTTGAAACAGAACATTAAAGCAACGTGGCTTCAGTTTGGCTCTTGTATTGTATATCGGGTGCAATTCTTAGTGGAAAACTGGTTCTGTGACATAATGTTGATAAATTTGAGTTTTGGGAACAAAGTAACCATTATTTGGTGCCCTGTGATAGTGCTAAGAGTTCATGTATGCAATATATTGAGAGCTATTCACTAAAGCAGTGAAGATACGGAGGAAACAAAGAAGCCAGAATAGCTGAATCTAGAAAATTCTGAGGCAAAGTTATAAAAGTGGAGCAGTCACCATGGGAACCAGTGGAATGTTCCTGCTGATTCCAGTCACCATGGGAACCAGTGGAATGTTCCTGCTGATTCCAGTCACCATGGGAACCAGTGGAATGTTCCTGCTGATTCCAGTCACCATGGGAACCAGTGGAATGTTCCTGCTGATTCCAGTCACCATGGGAACCAGTGGAATGTTCCTGCTGATTCCAGTCACCATGGGAACCAGTGGAATGTTCCTGCTGATTCCAGTCACCATGGGAACCAGTGGAATGTTCCTGCTGATTCCAGTCACCATGGGAACCAGTGGAATGTTCCTGCTGATTCCAGTCACCATGGGAACCAGTGGAATGTTCCTGCTGATTCCAGTCACCATGGGAACCAGTGGAATGTTCCTGCTGATTCCAGTCACCATGGGAACCAGTGGAATGTTCCTGCAGTACAGATCACTTTTTAGAACTTTGTCCCAGAACTTACTTTTATACATAACTTCCACTGTTATTGGGGGAAATCTGTTTTTTTTGTGTTTCATTTTACATTTATTAGCATTTATTCCTGATGATATGTGATCCTGGTGGTCTCTTTCTGTGGACTAGCATGGTCTACCCTGGCTGGTGGAATGCTAAGATAGAATTACAGTCATGTAATATAATATGACTTATACATTTCACATCCAGGCTTCTAGCTCTATAAATACCCCTTGGGAGGGTCATTTCTGTCCCACAGGTCTATCGTGCTTTATGACCATACTGTTTACTAAGCTGAAGAAGCTAAGCTGAAGTCATTTGGATATCAGGGTGTTTAAAAGTGGACATCAATTCCATTAAAGTTCTGCTTGACCTGACCTCAGTCAGAGGTATGAACCTAAACTGCCCAGAGCACGATTACCTTACACCAGTGGTTCCCAAACCAGTCTGAAAGGCCCACCCAACAGTCCAGGATTACCCGGTTGGACTGGTTGGGGAACCACTGGCTTAAGTGATTTGTAGTTACGCTAATTAAATTATAAACTTTTAATATTGTGTATCAGTTGTTTGGTATGCTTTATATTGGGGTGAAAACAAGGTCATTTGGGTTCGCTTTTAAGGAGACTGAATAACGAAACGTTTTAAATCAACCACTATGGGATGAAGTACATGAGAAACAGAAGATGTTAATAAACTAAAAAGTAACTACTGAACTTTTAAAATATAGGATTATCTTTTCTAAAACAATATATTGTACAGTAACTCATTAGAAATGTCATGTATTAAATGGCAAAAACTCTCTCTCTCTCTATATATATATTCCACATGTTTACTGAACATCTCTTAATTTTGCAGATAACTGGTGCTTCTAAAGAGATATTAAAATATTGTATAACAGGTACCATCCGGTGGTCTAAGTGGTGAACCATCTCTGTTTTCTTGTACCTAATTCTGCAATTTAGTAGCCTTTTAACCTTGTAAAAATCCCCACTGGAAAATGGCCAGTGCTTTCTGAAACTATTAGCCCCCATCCCACATCCTGTCGTTTCTATCAGCCACTGACATTTATATAGAAATGGGGGATTCAGATCTTATAAAACATGCTGGATGTTGGTTGCATTGTCCGGTGGTTTCAGAAAGTTCACGGGTCAGGAATTTTTTAGGACGCATTCCAATAAAGTGGGTATTAATTCGGGTCTCCCGAGAAAACGCTGGAATTTAGACTGCTATTTTCATGGGACATAAAGATAACATTCCCCAGTGCTGTCACGGTCTCGAACACATTTGTATTTCCTGTCTGCTCTCAGTCAGGACAGTGCTGCACATACACACTCAACACAAATTCACTTTGTAACAAAACCGCCAGCTTCTTCAACAATAAAGCGTAACATATAACAAATATATGTGGTTTTATTATTTACACTTTAGACATTGTCTCCAGCATTGTTTACATATCCTCCAGGTTTAAATGAATATGCATTTTAATAAAGTAAAGTGTGAGCTAATATTGGATAGTTCTTTTATTTGGGCATAAACACCCTGATTTATGTTCTTGCTTAAAGGGACTCTATCACCTAAACATTGTTTTTACTGGGAAAGTAGAGACTAAAGAATGATTGGAAATGATCTATACATTATATTAGCAAAACTGCAAGCAAACCCCTAGACTTGGAGAAAATTGTGTTTTACGTGTGTCTGTGGAGTCTGCTGCTTATGACATCACCTGTGAACTGATATGCAAATGAGCTGGTTTTCAGTAGGAAATGTGTAATTTGCATATAAAGTCACAAGTGATGTCATAAGCAGGAGACTTCCACAGACACATTTTTAAACACGTTTTTCTACCAATTTTATGCCTTTGCTTGTAGTTTTACTAACACAGTGTGGGCTAGTCACTAAAAGATGTCATCTCACCAATTTCGCCATACATTGTGCAGGGACAAACCGCCAGAGTTGCATTAGCAGGGGAAATTAACCATTTTTGTCCCTGCACAATGTATAGTTAAACTGATGAGATGAAATGTTCATCTTACCTCAACTCTACTCATCTCACTTGAACAGAAATAAATGTATAGATTGTCAATCATTTCTTCACACTCACAGTATAAGCAATGTTTAGGTGATACAGTCCCTTTAAGTCTTTGGGATTCTGGTGTATTGTATAAGCTTGAAAATCTGGGGGGGGAAAACGATGCTGGATGACACCAGTCTTTAGACTGTCTATAAAAACAGTCCATCCAAAATCCAATGTGCCACAAATAGACAATGTATTGTAATTAAACACGAAGAAAAAGTGACAGCAGAGGCCAGGGAATGAGAACCCACAGCACCCAACGCGTTTCAAGCTCTTAATCCTAGGTTATTGTAATTAAACACTAAGGAAAGGTGACAGCAGAGGCCAGGGAATGAGAACCCACAGCACCTAACGCGTTTCAAGCTCTTAATCCTAGGTTATTGTAATTAAACACTAAGGAAAGGTGACAGCAGAGGCCAGGGAATGAGAACCCACAGCACCCAACGCGTTTCAAGCTCTTAATCCTAGGTTATTGTAATTAAACACTAAGGAAAGGTGACAGCAGAGGCCAGGGAATGAGAACCCACAGCACCTAACGCGTTTCAAGCTCTTAATCATAGGTTATTGTAATTAAACACTAAGAAAAAGGTGACAGCAGAGGCCAGGGAATGAGAACCCACTGCACCTAACGCGTTTCAAGCTCTTAATCATAGGTTATTGTAATTAAACACTAAGGAAAAGTGACAGCAGAGGCCAGGGAATGAGAACCCACAGCACCTAACGCGTTTCAAGCTCTTAATCATAGGTTATTGTAATTAAACACTAAGGAAAGGTGACAGCAGAGGCCAGGGAATGAGAACCCACAGCACCTAACGCGTTTCAAGCTATTAATCCTAGGTTATTGTAATTGAACACTAAGGAAAGGTGACAGCAGAGGCCAGGGAATGAGAACCCACAGCACCCAATGCGTTTCAAGCTCTTAATCCTAGGTTATTGTAATTAAACACTAAGGAAAGGTGACAGCAGAGGCCAGGGAATGAGAACCCACAGCACCCAACGCGTTTCAAGCTCTTAATCCTAGGTTATTGTAATTAAACACTAAGAAAAAGTGACAGCAGAGGCCAGGGAATGAGAACCCACAGCACCTAACGCGTTTCAAGCTCTTAATCCTAGGTTATTGTAATTAAACACTAAGGAAAGGTGACAGCAGAGGCCAGGGAATGAGAACCCACAGCACCCAACGCATTTCAAGCTCTTAATCCTAGGTTATTGTAATTAAACACTAAGGAAAGGTGACAGCAGAGGCCAGGGAATGAGAACCCACAGCACCTAACGCGTTTCAAGCTCTTAATCATAGGTTATTGTAATTAAACACTAAGAAAAAGGTGACAGCAGAGGCCAGGGAATGAGAACCCACTGCACCTAACGCGTTTCAAGCTCTTAATCATAGGTTATTGTAATTAAACACTAAGGAAAAGTGACAGCAGAGGCCAGGGAATGAGAACCCACAGCACCTAACGCGTTTCAAGCTCTTAATCATAGGTTATTGTAATTAAACACTAAGGAAAAGTGACAGCAGAGGCCAGGGAATGAGAACCCACAGCACCTAACGCGTTTCAAGCTCTTAATCATAGGTTATTGTAATTAAACACTAAGGAAAGGTGACAGCAGAGGCCAGGGAATGAGAACCCACAGCACCTAACGCGTTTCAAGCTATTAATCCTAGGTTATTGTAATTGAACACTAAGGAAAGGTGACAGCAGAGGCCAGGGAATGAGAACCCACAGCACCCAACGCGTTTCAAGCTCTTAATCCTAGGTTATTGTAATTGAACACTAAGGAAAGGTGACAGCAGAGGCCAGGGAATGAGAACCCACAGCACCCAACGCGTTTCAAGCTCTTAATCCTAGGTTATTGTAATTAAACACTAAGGAAAGGTGACAGCAGAGGCCAGGGAATGAGAACCCACAGCACCTAACGCGTTTCAAGCCCTTAATCATAGGTTATTGTAATTAAACACTAAGAAAAAGGTGACAGCAGAGGCCAGGGAATGAGAACCCACTGCACCTAACGCGTTTCAAGCTCTTAATCCTAGGTTATTGTAATTAAACACTAAGGAAAGGTGACAGCAGAGGCCAGGGAATGAGAACCCACAGCACCTAACGCGTTTCAAGCTCTTAATCCTAGGTTATTGTAATTAAACACTAAGGAAAGGTGACAGCAGAGGCCAGGGAATGAGAACCCACAGCACCTAACGCGTTTCAAGCTCTTAATCCTAGGTTATTGTAATTAAACCCTAATGAAAGGTGACAGCAGAGGCCAGTTAATGAGGGTCCACAGCACCCAACGCGTTTCAAGCTCTTAATCCTAGGTTATTGTAATTAAACCCTAAGGAAAGGGTACAGCAGAGGCCAGGGAAGGATAAATACATCTAAAGTTGAAAATATTTATCTAAATTATATTTAAATCTGTCCAGTAAAAATATAGCAAGCACAACTAAACAGTGACTTATTTTCATAATTTAAAGACATTATAACACACTTTAAAACCTGGGTTTCAAAGGAAACTCTAGCTGGTCCCATTGTGATACTTTGTTTTTGCAGGAATTCAGATTAACCACAGGAATTGGTTGTTTTTTTTAAATAAATGCTTTTCTGGGTTCTTTGATTCAAAAATGTGTTATTTAATGCTGATTTGCTGTTTGTTAATATTGGCAAAGAGTCCACAGTAGGATATTTTTAGGGGAAAGCATTTGTATTCTCTACTGTATGTTGGCAAATTTCTAAACGCTCAGTAAGTCTATGTAGTGGGTGTTAATCATTTTTAGTAGATTATTCCATTGTGCGCATTGACTTGTAGCAAAGTCTGATCAGTAGAAGAGACATCACTATAGTGAGATAAATATATTAACCTAGGTACGGATTGAAAGGGGTAGTACTCAGTAAGGAGCCTAAATAAATGGGTATACACGAACTCCTGAAAAGCAGCTTTGGACACCAAGAAGACGTAATGTATAACCTGTATAGCATGTCTCACAACAGTATTGTACAGAGCACTGGTGAGACCTCACTTGGAGTATTGTACAGAGCACTGGTGAGACCTCACTTGGAGTATAGTACAGAGCACTGGTGAGACCTCACTTGGAGTATTGTACAGAGCACTGGTGAGACCTCACTTGGAGTATTGTACAGAGCACTGGTGAGATCTCACTTGGAGTATTGTACAGAGCACTGGTGAGACCTCACTTGGAGTATTGTACAGAGCACTGGTGAGACCTCACTTGGAGTATTGTACAGAGCACTGGTGAGACCTCACTTGGAGTATTGTACAGAGCACTGGTGAGATCTCACTTGGAGTATTGTACAGAGCACTGGTGAGACCTCACTCGGAGTATTGTACAGAGCGCTGGTGAGACCTCACTTGGAGTATTGTACAGAGCGCTGGTGAGATCTCACTTGGAGTATTGTACAGAGCACTGGTGAGACCTCACTCGGAGTATTGTACAGAGCACTGGTGAGACCTCACTCGGAGTATTGTACAGAGCGCTGGTGAGACCTCACTTGGAGTATTGTACAGAACGCTGGTGAGACCTCACTGGGAGTATTGTACAGAGCACTGGTGAGACCTCACTTGGAGTATTGTACAGAGCACTGGTGAGATCTCACTTGGAGTATTGTACAGAGCACTGGTGAGACCTCACTCGGAGTATTGTACAGAGCGCTGGTGAGACCTCACTTGGAGTATTGTACAGAGCACTGGTGAGACCTCACTTGGAGTATTGTACAGAGCGCTGGTGAGACCTCACTTGGAGTATTGTACAGAGCACTGGTGAGATCTCACTTGGAGTATTGTACAGAGCGCTGGTGAGACCTCACTTGGAGTATTGTACAGAGCGCTGGTGAGACCTCACTTGTTGTACAGAGCACTGGTGAGACCTCACTTGGAGTATTGTACAGATCACTGGTGAGACCTCACTTGGAGTACTGTAAAGAGCACTGGTGAGACCTCACTTGGAGTACTGTACAGAGTGCTGGTGAGACCTCACTTGGAGTATTGTACAGAGCACTGGTGGGACCTCACTTGGAGTATTGTACAGAGCACTGGTGAGACCTGACTTGGAGTATTGTACAGAGCACTGGTGAGACCTCACTTGGAGTATTGTACAGAGCACTGGTGGGACCTCACTTGGAGTATTGTACAGAGTGCTGATGAGATCTCACTTGGAGTATTGTACAGAGTACTGGTGAGACCTCACTTGGAGTATTGTACAGAGCACTGGTGAGACCTCACTTGGAGTATTGTACAGAGCACTGGTGAGACCTCACTTGGAGTATTGTACAGAGCACTGGTGAGACCTCACTTGGAGTATTGTATGCAGTACTGGAGACCGTATCTCCAGAAGGATATTAATACTTTGGAGAGAGTTCAGAGAAGGGCTACTAAACTGGTTGATGGGTTGCAGGATAAAACTTACCAGGAAAGGCTAAAACAACCACAACTAGAGGACATAGTCTTAAATTAGAGGGGCATAAATTTAAAAGTAATATCAGAAAGTATTACTTTACTGAGAGGGTGGTGGATGTATGGAATAGCCTTCCAGAGGAAGAGGTAGAGATAAACACAGTGAAGGAGTTTACGCATGCGTGGGATAGGCACAAGGCTATCCTAGATATAAGATAGGGAACCGGGGACTAATAGAAATATTTAGAAAATTGGGCAGACTAGATGGGAGTGAATGGTCCTTATCTGCCGACACATTCTATGTTTCTGTTCTGTCTATTTAAGGCTCTCTTCCCCTATAGCATAACTGGATCAATCACAGTCTGTCTGTCAGTTCCACCTGTGCGAAGGGAAGAGCCGTCTGTCATTAAAACTCTACGTTGATGGGGGTGCGATAATCCCTGTCTCGGCACATGTGAATTGGTATCCAACCTTCACAGGCACCAGCAGATTTATCTGTAATACCGACCAATAAAGAGCCGTCAGTAATTCTTACAGATACCGTATTTTTCGCCGCATAAGACGCACTTTTTTTCTCCTCAAAAGTGAGGGGAAATGTCTGTGCGTCTTATGGAGCGAATGTAATACTTACCTCCATGCTGCTCTCCGTTGCTTCCGCCGTGCAGTCTAACCTCCTGCACGGAGGAAGGAAGATCCGGGCGCTTTTTTTTTTTCTTCTTAACTTTATTGATGTTGCGCAACGTCAATAGCGTTAAGAAGGGGAAAAAAAGAGCCCGGATCTTCCTTCCTCCGTGCAGGAGGTTAGACTGCACGGCGGAAGCAACGGAGAGAACACAACGGAGAGCAGCATGGAGGTAAGTGCTAGGGAAGGGGGGAGGAGGGTGGCACAAACGAGCAAAGCCTGGCATTGTGAGGGGGAAAATCCTGGCACAGTGAGGGGCAAAATCCTGGCATAGTGAAGGGCAAAAGCCTGGCATAGTGAGTGACTAAAGCATAACATAGTGAGGGGCAAAATCCTGGCATAGTGGGGGGCATAATCCTGGCATATTGAATGGCTAAATCCTGGCATAGTGAGGGGGAAAATCCTGGCATATTGAATGGGTAAATCCTGGCATATTGAATGGGTAAATCCTGGCATAGTGAGGGGGAAAATCCTGGCATATTGAATGGCTAAATCCTGGCATATTGAATGGCTAAATCCTGGCATATTGAATGGCTAAATCCTGGCATATTGAGTTTTTTTTTCTTGTTTTCCTCCTCTAAAAACTGGGTGCGTCTTATGGTCAGGTGCGTCTTATGAGGCGAAAAATACGGTATTTAATATTTAGGGGTGAGTTTATTATATCATGTGGCACTGATACAACCGCTCAGCGTGACTGCAATGAAAGTGGAATAATCTGATATCGGATGGGCATTTTACCGATGCACATAATCAATATTGGCCTGAAATTAAACCTGGGAAAGAGTAAGTCTTATTATTCCATGAAGGAAAGACTTAGTAGGAGGTTGAGTCAAAATATTTTCTATTTAGCCATATTTACATAGTCATAGTGGAGTATCGCAGGACGACACGTGGAGAAAAATAAAATGCATACAATAGTGTAATTTGTATGTGAACCAGTGCAGCACCAATATGTGTATATAAAATATACACACAAATATTGGTACAAAGTGCTCTCCAGAAAACTGGTGGAATCACAAGGTTCTTCCAAGATCACTTTAATATCTGCTAATATATATATCCTAATATAAGGAATTTCAAAACACAGTGCAGTATAAGAATCATAATGATGCTCAGCACATTATACTGGGTATTTAACACAAATAATACTAATATGTTAGTCTTTTTACTCCTTGGAATCTTTCTACAACATCTGATTCTTCCTTTTTTCATCCCTGCTTTGTGTTTTAGCTATTGTGGTATCTGGTCTTGAAGCTTTCTGTGTATGTGCCTTTAAATAGACAAGCTTAGCTGGTGACAGACATACTTTCCATGACATCATGTCCACCCTTTGCCTTCCTCGTTACTTCACCTGTCACCATTAATCTGCTCTAGACTATCTCCAAGTACAGCTAATTGTATCCTGACCGTATTGCACAACATGAAAAAAACAAAACTCCATGATAGAGACATCCAGACTATTTTTACATAAAAGAGCATCATGTCGGATCATACTGAGAGATAGGTTAACGTTCTGGTACTTCTTGGTTTACTACTGGTCTGTGAATCAGCAACGACTGGTCAGATCACTGCTACGAACATGATTTATTTCTATTTATTAAGAGTTTTTGCAGGGAGAACACTCTGGGATGTCTCTGATTTTCACACAGACCATTAAACCCCTGATTTCTGTACTCACAGGTTCAACGTAACAGAAATCCGATTTACGGGGCAAAGTAAGGGAAGGGTTAACAACCATGAATGACGTGGCCCAAAAAACAGAGGTAGGTACTTTAATCAGCAGTGTCTGACATCATATGTAGTACCCTGCTAATGTTTCCTCGATGGCAATGTATAAAGATAAAAGTGTAAATGTGTCTGTAAAATAATTCTGGGGGAGGATATTTTTGCTCGCACTCCTCACATCTTTAGTGTAAATCACAGCAGGAAGTGAAGGGTGCAAAAGGAATCTCCTTCCCCCCGACAATGTCATAGTTGAGACACAGAATATAGATACCACACACAACAGAGCAGTTAAACATAATCTAGTATCTTGGGTTATAGTTAGTGTGGCTGCTCTGGACATCACATGCTACAATAAATGGACCTCCCTGGTCAGTCCAGAGTATAAGCTCACTGTAATTTTCAAGTGAGAGTGATTGACTATCACAGGCTAGAGGCTATCTTGCCTGTATAGGATGTTTGACTTCTTATTCACATTTTCAAAAACCTGCCTTTTTTCTCTCTATTTATTCCTTTTTCAAACTTTCCCTAATACCTCTAACCCTGATAATCCAGTTTTTATGACCTCTGGTATACAAAGGTCAGTTGTGGGGTAAAGTTCTATAAGTGGTACAGTCACCATGGGAACCAATGGAATGTTGCTGCTGATTACATCACTTTTAGAACTTTTCCCCAGAATGACCTATAACTCCTGTGCCTTTCTGTGAGACATAATAATTCATTAAATCCAGAATAGAATGGAATAGTCTTCCAGTAGAAGTGGTAGAGGTTAATACAGTGAAGGAGTTTAAGCATGCGTGGGATAGGTATAAGGCTATCCTAGATATAAGATAAGGCCAGGGACTAATGAAAGGATTACATTACTGAGAGGGTAGTGGATGTATGGAATAGTCTTCCAGTAGAAGTGGTAGAGGTTAATACAGTGAAGGAGTTTAAGCATGCATGGGATAGGTATAAGGCTATCCTAGATATAAGGTAAGGCCTGGGACTAATGAAAGTATTACTTTACTGAGAGGGTAGTGGATGCATGGAATAGTCTTCCAGTAGAAGTGGTAGAAGTTAATACAGTGAAGGAGTTTAAGCATGCATGGGATAGGTATAAGTCTATCCTAGATATAAGATAAGGCCAGAGACTAATGAAAGTATTACTTTACTGAGAGGGTAGTGGATGTATGGAATAGTCTTCCAGTAGAAGTGGTAGAAGTTAATACAGTGAAGGAGTTTAAGCATGCATGGGATAGACACAAGGCTATCCTAGATATAAGATAGGGAACTGGGGACTAAGAAAAGTATTTAGTAAATTGGGCAGACTAGATGGACCAAATGGTTCTAATCTGCCAACACATTCTATTGTCATGATTGTACTGTAAGCTCCTCTTTTATTTTATGAACCGAGGGACACCATCGGGGGTGACAAGAGATACACCTGTCACAGGCCTGGTTGTCCTGGGGGGCCCCTTAGCGACATGACTTTTTGGCCATGTCTTGCCCTTGGTGACATGAGCTGTTTTAACATTTCTGCGGTGCTTGTGTTTAGCTGTCATTTTCTTCTCCTTTACTGGACCCACACAAATTATTAATGTTTTTGTTATCTCCATAGAAGGGGTTTCTTTAGATACCATTATTTTTATCATATCATATAATTTACTACAAAAAAATCATAAAATATGATGACCCCCCCCCCCACTAACTTTGACCTGAAAAACCTTTTACACAATAACAAATGGTAAAAAAATGACTGTCTAGATAGTTTCTAAATGTGGTCTTTAGTTTAGAACTATTCCATTTTTATGCATTCTGTTGTTTTTTGCATTGACCTTTTGCATTGACCAATCCTAACCCTAACCCAAAATCTAACCCTAACCCTTATGTAACTCTAACCCTAGCTCTAATGCTAATTTAGCCTTATTTTTGCATGCTGGGTCTGAAATGTTGGTGCTGGGGCATGTCCTGGGTGTGCAATGTGGGTGCTGGGGCATGTCCTGGGGTGTTGGTGCAAGGTCTGGCTCTCCTGCATATGCAATGTGGGTGATGGGCCATATCCCGAGATAAGTCCTGGGTGTGCAATGTGGGTGATGGGGCAAGTTCTGGCTCTGCAAAGTGGGTGCTGGGGCATGTACTGGTTGTGCAATGTGGGTGATGTGGCATGCCCTGGGATGCTGGGATAAGTCCTGAGTGCATAAGGTTGGTACTGGAGAATATCCTCGGTGTGCAACGTGGGTGCTGAGGCATGTCCTGGGTCTGCAATGTTGGTGCTGGGGCATGTCTTGGGATAAGACCTGGATGTGCAATGTGGGTGATGGGTCATGTTCTGGGATAAGTCATGGCTGTGCAATGTGGGTGATGGGGCATGCCCTGGGATGCTGGGATAAGTCCTGAGTGCATAAGGTTGGTACTGGAGAATATCCTCGGTGTGCAACGTGGGTGCTGAGGCATGTCCTGGGGCAAGTCCTGGGTCTGCAATGTTGGTGCTGGGGCATGTCTTGGGATAAGACCTGGATGTGCAATGTGGGTGATGGGTCATGTTCTGGGATAAGTCATGGCTGTGCAATGTGGGTGATGGGTCATGTTCTGGGATAAGTCATGGCTGTGCAATGTGGGTGATGGGGTATGCCCTGGGTCTGCAGTGTGGGTGATGGAGCATGTCCTGGGTGTACAATGTGGGTACTGGCACGTCCTGGGGTCAGTTGTGGGTCTGCAATGTTGGTGCTGGGGCATGTCCTGGGTGTGCAATGTGGGTGACGGGGAATGACCTGGAGGTGCAATGTGGGTGATGGAGCATGTCCTGGGTGTACAATGTGGGTACTGGCACGTCCTGGGGTCAGTTGTGGGTCTGCAATGTTGGTGCTGGGGCATGTCCTGGGTGTGCAATGTGGGTGATGGGGCATGACCTGGAGGTGCAATGTGGGTGATGGAGCATGTCCTGGGTGTACAATGTGGGTACTGGCACGTCCTGGGGTCAGTTGTGGGTCTGCAATGTTGGTGCTGGGGCATGTCCTGGGTGTGCAATGTGGGTGATGGGGCATGACCTGGAGGTGCAATGTAGGTTATGGAGCATGTCCTGGGTGTACAATGTGGGTACTGGCACATGTCCTGGGGTCAGTTGTGGGTCTGCAATGTTGGTGCTGGGGTATGTCCTGGCGCAGAGTTTTTTAATGGTAGGTAGATATTTGATTTATTTCTGGCCCATGAGGACCAAGGGTATCGCAGATTATCAGGGGACATATTTAATTAAGGTAATATTTTAGTTCCAAAGTTCTAAAGGTGGAGCAATCACCATGGAAACCAATGGAATGTTCCTGTTGTTTAGACCACTTTTATAAGTAACCCCCTTTCTCCAATTGCTTTGTGAATCCCAGCGGATTACAATGTAACGTCTGTTCTATCATTCTATCCCCCCCCCCCTTCTCTCATCTCACGTCTGCTTTTCTATCCTGTCTTTTCCTGTTTTTCTCATCTAAAAGATTCTGCTTTCTACATCTAAGCCTGTCCAAAAAACCTACGTTCCAAAGCTTGGCAAGGGAGATGTAAAGAATAAGTTTGAAGCCATGCAGAAAGCGAGGGAGGAGAGGAGCCAGAGGAGATCCACTGATGAAAAACAACGGAGGAAGGAGCAGTATACTAGAGAGAGGATTTGGAACAAGAGAAAGCAAGAGGTCCTTTTACTTGCTGTTTTCTTAGTATTTTAACTTACAGTTGTCACATTAGTATTATTATTAGTTTACAAACAACTGTAGCAAGTCATTGATCACTGCAAAGGAGACCATGCGAGTATTACAAGCTTAATTCTAATTATAAAGAAATCACATGCGTTCTGCCAGAAGGAGAGGAATGTCTGCCTGTCACTATGTATGGCTGAGAATCAGCAGCTTCATTACAGTAAATCAATCTGGATTCCCTGCCTATTACAATGTGTAAGAAGAGACCCGCAGATAGGGTTGCCACCTGGCCGGTAAAATATTGCCATCAGGCCAATGTTAAGTCTATGGAGACAGTACCAAGGCCGGTATTTTTTTGATGAAAAGGTGGATACCCTACACGCAGAGATCAGGTGCCTAGTTGGATAAACTCTCCAAACTGTGCAGCTTTCCAACTCTGCTATTACATAGTTGCCAACATTGGCCATGTTTCCAGGGACACATATGTGTTCCACATGCTGCAGAAAGAGCATGCGAAGTGCAGCTCGGCATTATGTAGGATGGTTATACGCACAGACACAATCCAATTAATGAATCATGCTAGGTCCTATGAGATCTACACCCTGATTAACTAATTGGATTGTGTCTGTGTGTATATCCATCCTACATACTGCCGGGCTGCACTTTGCATGCTCTTTCTGCAGCATGTGGAACACATACGTGTCCTTGGAAACATGGCTGATGTTGGCAGCTATGCTATTAATGCCTGGTGTGGTCAATTACATTCTAGTCTAACACTAGAGAAGCATTAAATGCAACCTAAACATTACATACACTGTGAATATAGAGACTACAAAATCATAATGAAAAATGATCTATACATTGTGTTACCAAAATAGCATAGAAATGCTTAAACTGAATGAAATACATAGTTTTTTTTATGTCTGTGGAGTCTCCTACTTATGACATCACCTTGTGTTCATTTGCATATGAAGCCACAGGTGATGTCATAAGCAGGAGACTCCACAGACGTAAAAACCCATTTATTTCTCCAAATGTAGGTATTTACTTGTAATTTTGCTAACACAATGTATAGATAATGTGTTATTATTTATTATTCTCTGTGTTCACGGTACAAGTAATGTTTAGATTGACACAGTGCATTTAATGATAAATCACTCACTGATTTAGCTTGTAGTGGTATCAAATGGTTTTATATTGCAATCTATAGCAGGAAACCTTTGGCACTCCAGATGTTGTGGACTACATCTCCCATACTGCTCTTACAGCTGTAATGCTGGCAAAGCATCAAGGGAAAAGTACCGTGGTCTATAGTATTCAATAACCAGATATCCAACACGTCATGGTCTAGAATAGTCTGTACATAGAAACATAGAATGTGTCGGCAGATAAGAACCATTCGGTCCATCTAATCTGCCCAATTTTTTTTTTTTTGGAGTACTTTTATTAGTCCCCCGTTCCCGGTCTTATAGCTAGGATAGCCTTGTGTCTATCCCACGCATGCTTAAAATCCTTGACTGTGTTTCCAGTATAGAAACATTATGCATTTTCTGAACTACTGCAAGTTAATAATCTGTTAATTAATTACACTCTGCTTAATAATAAAGAGCTTTTAATCAACAAAATCTTCATCAACTGTTCTAATTGTTGCAGACTTCATTCTGAGCACTGTGGGGATGGAACCTGCGCAGTTTTTATACAAAACATTGTAATCAAATAGAAAGAGTGGACCATTAGACTAACAATGAGCAACCAGACAGCACAGTCACAGGCAGTCCCTGAATCACTGAATTAAATATAAACCCCAATCCATCCATAATAAGGAGGCGTGAAATGGATCACTTTGGGTCCATACAGCAGGTTTCAGGACCTATTGAGAATACTGCTTAGAATATAAATTCTGTGTTTTTTTTTTTACATTTTCTAGATGAAGGAATTACTTGCGTCTGACGAGGAAGAGGAAAATAATGCGAAGCAAGTGGATAAGGGCTTTGTCCCAAAGCTTACTGGTAAATATGACATAATAAGATCTGTTATTGGCTGCCAATTTATTAGTCACAAAATTTGGATGAGAAATTTGGGGAATGTTTTGCTCTAAGAGGGTTTTTCTTAAAGGGACGGATCACATAAACATTGTTTTTACCGACCTAACTCTGGCTTAATATGCAAATCAATGGGAAACGTATAATTTGCATACCGTGCCACAGGTGATGTCATAAGCAGGAGACCCCCACAGACACATTCAAAACACATTTTTCTCCTAATTTAGGCATTTGCTTGAAGTCAATCATATTTTATGCTCTACATTCACAATATAAGCACTGTTTAGGTGATCCAGCCCCTTTAAGAAAAACCCTGTTAGAGAAATACTGATTTTTCCAAATGGTGAACTGGACACACACCCCATGGATAATGGGGATTTCCATTGGCCTGGACTTTTCTCCCTTTTGTTCCCTGTTTTCTAATTATCCCAGAATATACCAATCTGATTTTGTATTTATGTTTTGACACAGGGACGGTCAAGGGAAAATTTGCAGAGATGGAAAAGCTAAGGCACGAGGAAGAGAGAAAAAGAATGGAAGAAGAGAGGAAAAGAAGGATTGAGCAAGACTTGAAGGAGAAGAAAAAGATAGAGAGAGAACTGGCTAAGAAAGAAGAAGAGGTAATATTCTGATTAAAAAAAAAAAAAACCTGCCAATTATCACTAAAACCTTCATGCGCGATGGGTGCCCATCAGTCTCGGGCAGTCAAATGGTTAACCCTGCACGTGCCAGAGGTGTAAGAAAAAGATTTTACCACCTTGCTGGTGTCCTGTGATGCAGACCGTGCTTTAAAGGCATCATTTTAGGTGACCATTCTGTAGAACCCCTTCAGGGTGACACCCTTTGCAGCCTCGCTCCAAGTGATTTACTGGTTAGGGTTCAAAATCCCAGGCAGCAAAACCGGAATCCAGTATCTTGCACGAATCTAGACATTTAACAGCTTGACGCATCGGACGCTAAGCACCCATTTAATACAAACAACATGCCAGTCTCTGCTCTGTCCAATGCATCTAGACGGAAGTAATAATACAAAGTAATCTTGTACAAAAAAAATTCTAAGCAATATTTAAATCCAACAGTTCACAGAATCCGCACTTTATAGTGTGTAGCAATTTTTTTTGTCCATGAACTACATTTGGAGCTTTGTCCATTTGAACCAATCCTGCCTTTGTAGCCATGGCTCTGGCACTGAGAAGACTTTGTGATGTGGTGGTGGAGAGGATTATATATATTTTTTGATGCAGGGCAGGGGTTTGAGTTTGAAGACACTATATAACTGGAGGCAAAAAGCACAGTGTTAATATTGTGAAATTCTCATTTAATAGATTGATGTCTTTAACAGTACGGGAAGAGACTTGGACATGGAGGTAAACTGACATTTATTTCATAAAAATCTTTTTCCTTTTTTCCCTTATTTTTATCTTTCATCTCCACTAACACAAACGGGGTATAAGCGGACCCTCTTCCAAGGATATAAAAAAAAGTAACTTCTGTAGTTGGAATTGCACATTACATGTTCCAATAGCCATTCACCATGATTTTGGATGATAATGTTGGCACTCTACATGGCAATCAGAATATCTACCTTCCTCTATCTCTTTGGTGGTTTAGCTGGTACTTCAAGTTGGTGTTTGAAATATATTGCACAAGAGAATAATCTTTTAATGAAGCATTTTTTTATCTTTAATATGGATCTTTCCAATCTACGAGTGTGAAGCACGTACCCATGACTTTATCTAGAGACTGGCCTCTCTCCGATTGCAACAGAATTCATCCTGTTCTACTGATCTCTAGACCATAAACTGACTTTCTCCACAGGAATATTCTTCCAGAAGCTTTTACGAAAGCAATTGCAGCTAGGTTTCCGCACAGTCGTAGGAAAGAGTGGCCATTAACTAGGGATAGTTTTTATTTCAAACAGGAAGGAGATGAGGATGGAGAACGGGAAGTGGCTGTCGCAGCCACACCGGTGAAATCAGACAAGTCACCGGGGAAAATAAATATCAAATTTGAAGATCTAGAGAAGGAGAGAGAGGAGGAAGAGAAGAAAAGACGAGAAGAGGAAAAAAAGAAGCGGCACGAGGAGTATAGGAGGTCCTTCAGGGAGGCTAAGCGGCGCTCCTCCACCATGGTAACGCTTACACATATTTGCCTTCCTCGGCTTTCCCAAGTTATTTGTAATTACATGCACTATGCAGGGAAGGCATGCTCTCCATGGCCAGGCGAGCGGTGCGGACACTGGAGTTTTGGCTGCAAAGGCAGGAATGACAGATGCCAGTATCAATTTCATTTCCAACAGTTTGGTTTAAGGATCTGTAGTTCAGAGATAACTCAGTTGGTAAATGCTCTGACTGCAGAGCGTGTTCAAACCTCAAGGTTCGAATCCCAGCAGGGTTCAGCTCAGCTCTTCATCCTTCCCAGGTTGCTAAATGAGTGCAATCAGTTGGGTAATAAGAACATCTATTATTTCAGCTGCTGATTTGGTTCGTTCTGCGAGCGTGTGCCAAAAAACTGAGTAGGCACTATATACATATATATATACGATTTTATAATTTTGAAACTTTTAATGTCGGTTATGTATAAAGCACAATTCTGGGTCAGAGTTCTAATGGTGGAACAACCAGTAGGAAGATTTCACAGGTTTCCATGGGGACTGCCCCAGAGCTGGCCTTTACAGAGAACCCTCAATGTCATGGTCTGTGCAACAAGGAAAATAATTATGGATTTCATGGACCTCAGTATTTAGCTAAGGGATTCAAGGACGTCAGTATTTAACTAGGGGTTACAAGGACGCCATCATTTAGCTAGGGGTTACAAGGACGCCATCATTTAGCTAAGGGATTCAAGGACGTCAGTATTTAACTAGGGGTTACAAGGACGCCATCATTTAGCTAAGGGATTCAAGGACGTCAGTATTTAGCTAGGGGTTACAAGGACGCCATCATTTAGCTAGGAGTTTCAAGGACGTCAGTATTTAGCTAGGGGTTACAAGGACGCCATCATTTAGCTAGGAGTTTCAAGGACGTCAGTATTTAGCTAGGGGTTACAAGGACGCCATCATTTAGCTAGGAGTTTCAAGGACGTCAGTATTTAGCTAGGGGTTACAAGGACGCCATCATTTAGCTAGGAGTTTCAAGGACGTCAGTATTTAGCTAGGGGTTACAAGGACGCCATCATTTAGCTAGGAGTTTCAAGGACGTCAGTATTTAGCTAGGGGTTACAAGGACGCCATCATTTAGCTAGGAGTTTCAAGGATGTCAGTATTTAGCTAGGAGTTTCAAGGATGTCATTATTTAGCTAGGAGTTTCAAGGATGTCAGTATTTAGCTAGGAGTTTCAAGGACGTCAGTATTTAGCTAGGAGTTTCAAGGATGTCATTATTTAGCTAGGAGTTTCAAGGATGTCAGTATTTAGCTAGGAGTTTCAAGGACGTCAGTATTTAGCTAGGAGTTTCAAGGATGTCAGTATTTAGCTAGCAGTTTCAAGGATGTCAGTATTTAGCTAGGAGTTTCAAGGACGTCAGTATTTAGCTAAGGGATTCAAGGACGCCATCATTTAGCTAGGAGTTACAAGGACGTCAGTATTTAGCTAAAGGATTCAAGGACGCCATCATTTAGCTAGGAGTTTCAAGGACGTCAGTATTTAGCTAGGAGTTTCAAGGACGTCAGTATTTAGCTAGGAGCTTCAAGGACGTCAGTATTTAGCTAGGAGCTGCAAGGACATCAGTATTTAGCTAGGAGCTTCAAGGACGTCAGTATTTAGCTAGGAGCTTCAAGGACATCAGTATTTAGCTTGGAGTTTCAAGGATGTCAGTATTTAGCTTGGAGTTTCAAGGATGTCAGTATTTAGCTAGGGGTTACAAGTACGTCAGTATTTAGCTAGGGGTTACAAGGACGTCAGTATTTAGCTAAGGGATTCAAGGATGTCAGTATTTCGCTACGGGTTTCAAGGACCTCATCATGTAGCTAGGGGTTTCACGGACCTCATCATTTAGCTAGGAGTTTCAAGGACGCCATCATTTAGCTAGGGGTTTCAAGGACCTCATCATTTAGCTAGGGGTTTCACGGAACTCGTCATGTAGCTAGGGTTTTCACGGACCTTATCATGTAGCTAGGGGTTTCAAGGACCTCATCATTTAGCTAGGGGTTTTGAAGGACCTCATCATTTAGCTAGGGCTTTTTTGTGTTGTCAAAACTGAAAACGTTACATTGAAACTGGTATCGAAGACTCTCTAATGTGGGCAAATGTAGATTATCAAACACTAATGAACAGTCTGTGACCACACAATGTATTTTCCGTTATTTTAAGGATGAAACAGAAACACAGGACAAGAAGACCAGGGAGACTTTAACACCTGGGAAGCTAAAACTCACATTTGAAGAGCTCGAAAAACAAAGACAGGAGCAGAAAAGAAAGCAAGCGGAGGAAGAAGCCCGTCTGCGTTTAGAAGAAGAGCGGCGCGCGTTTGAAGAAGAGAGGCAACATCTGGTAAGTTGACTTTAAGTAACAGACTCATCAATCTCAACCCCCACTTCTGCAAGGGTAACCCCAGCCTGGTGGAAAAACCTTAGGTATACACCACATAAAGTATTATTTATTCCTATGTAAACTATGTTAATCTTTTAAAGGTGAATGAAGATGAGCAGGACATGACAATGGACACACAGCGAGAGGAATTACGTCCGGGCAAGTTAAAACTGAGCTTTGAGGAATTGGAGAGACAGAGGAAGGTTGAGGAGAAAAGGAAAGGAGAGGAGGAAGCCAGGCACAGAATCCAAGAAGAGAAACGGGCATTTGCCGAAGCAAGAAAGAGCATGGTAGGATATTTCTTACTGCTCAGGCTGTAGTATATTCAGTAGCCTGTTTTATCGCCAGTGCTATGACGCTGTTAATTTGTTATGGTACAGGCTTGTCAGGAGGAAGAGGAGGATAATTTAGTAGAAGCTACAAAAGAGTTCATTCAGACTGGAAAACTGAAGCTGAGCTTTGAAGAACTGGAAAGGCAGAGGCGTGAAACGGAGCACCGACGGGCAGAGGAAGAAGCACGCAAGCGCCTGGAAGAGGAACGCAAACAGTTTGCAGAAGCTAGAAAAAACATGGTAGGTTTGCATGCAGAACTTACAGGTCTGGTGATGTGCAAGGGATCACATGACTGATTTGTATCAATAGAATGTCACTTTTATTTTTTTATACATGATTATATGGCTGGACTGCTAGACGTTTGCTCAATTGGTCCTGCTGCTGTGCATGTAACTGCATCTTGGTTCAGAGCTTGAGCCCAAGTAATTACCAACAGACAGTCCATCACTCTTACAAACAGGAGTAACATTTTCTTGCTATCATGATCTGTTTAGAAGATGGAACCGACTTACTAAGAGATAAAAGGCTCCATGCAGTGTCCGCTTGTAGAACTGATTTGACTGATTGTTAGACCAGTTTTGGTGGGGGTGTCACTCAGTGATTAGCTGCGCTCACTGGCACAGACACGAATGAGCAAATCTCCTAGTGCTGAATCTCTCTCCTGGTTAGCCAGTCATTTCTTCTAAGCTAAACATACCAGTAAGAGTCTGAAAAGATACTAAACCTGAACAATCAAAGCCAACTCATGTATTGCTCATTCAAAATGTGTCCCCTTGTACTGCTAAAATTCTAGTTTGTTGCACATAGCAAGAGATAGATGACAGTGATGGCTAAGTTTTAGAACGCCCTCTGTTATAGACTATTCTGATTGAGCCAATGTAGCCCATAACGAAATGGTTGAATGCCTGGCTGAACGTTGTAGGAAATCTTGTCTACAGCAGCTGGAGAGCCAAAGGGGAGCCAAGGTTGGCCCACCATTTATTGTCATTGTCTTTAACGGCATGATGGCAGTTGCATGGTTTCTTTTCTGTTGTTTGGTTGTGCTGGCTTACAATATTATAGTATAGAAATACCAAAAACCACCACAGCATTGTTGGTTTCATATCAGATCCCAATATACAGAGGTGCCCAAGCTACATGCAGGGGTACTTGTGGGAGTACGCACCTGGTCTCAGTGAACTGGTCCCGGTCTGTGTTGGAGCTTCTTTAATATTAAAAGACTTAGCAATACAGTTTCCAGGAAAAGAAAGTCTCAATCATACACAGACTTGGTGTCCTTTAAAAACTCAATCCTTTTATTGATAATTGGAGTAAAAGCAGCACATCGTAGAAAAAGGAGCAGTGATTAGAAAAACGACAAAGAAAGGGTGGCCGTGCTTCAGATCAGACTGTAACACAGGTTAGGATTAAAACAACTGAAATAAAATATTCAAGTCCAGTTTAAGGAAAATTCCTAATCAATACATTGTTTATTTCAAATTATTCCATGTCCCGCCAGCCCTATGTAAATAAGATGATTTTGGAAGCAAGTGGGTAACATGTAAACTGTGTGTCTGATCTCTGTTGAAATAATACACCTTGTTTTATCCAGCAACCTGACAATTTCCTAATTATTTGTAAGAACACAGATCCAGATAGCATTCATGACGCTGTGGAGGGGTCTGAGCTGGACAGCTATGACCCATGCAAAGTAAGATCTTTTTAACAAAGTGCTCACTCACTTCATCTCATAACTGATTAAACCAGGACCTTGGTTCCTCATTTTCGTTTTTCTTTTTCCCTTCACCATCTTAATGGGACACAACCATACCATTATTAAAATAACCTTTTTTTAAAACTTTAAGCAGAGACTAAATTACAGTGAATTGGCTTTTATAGCAACACAAATGTCAAAGGTAATTTTTACTAGAAATTACTTGCGAACTGATGACTTCCTGCATTGTACAAGTCATGAGTTGTGTTTAATTGAAAGATCAGGTGTAGGAGTTTTATATAAAAATAATTTAATGAAAGGATACAAATAAAGTACTTTATTGAGCCTTCTTTACTCCATATAGCTCCACAACTAGGCAGACATTTTGTCTAGAATCTTTGGTCAGATCTTTATTCAGCTGAACCAAGGTGAGTGAAGATCTGACCCAAGATTCTAAACAAGATGTCTGCCCCCTGAGAGAATGATATGGAGTAAAGAAGGCTCAATAAGGTACTTTATTTGTATTCTTTCATTAAAGCATTTCTATATAAAATGCCTACACTTGATGCAGCCTTTCAATTAAACACAACTTCATTTTTGCGACAGTTGTCCATTAAGTGCCTCTTACAAAACCATAACATAACTATTTACAGTTTTTTAAAGGACTTGTCAATTTAGTCACGACAGACTAAACCAAATCAATAATATTTTATCACAGGAGCATTGAAGGGAGAGGAAAACATCCAACAAGTATCCAATATACACAATTAGTAAAATAGTTTTAAAATTAATAAAACGAATATCAAATGAATTGCTACAGTTATAGCCGATTTGAATCCGATGAATTATCTTTTATTTCTGGATTAATATATACGCGATTATGCTTCAAAAGCCCATGGGTGACGCATGATTATACCATGTTCACAGTGGAGGCCATTTTGTTTCATCTTTGAGGATAGTTTATTAACACCCCACTATTTAACAAAGAATAAAATTACCCTCGCATACAAAAGTGACTGGGATTAGTTGAGTAAATGCCACATGCTATAAGGTACCAGACAAAAAATATATGATAAGTCTAATTATCATTGTTTAGGTTTGGGAATTGGTTCACCCATCTTGCATGCTATCTATACAAATCTGCCTTTTCTCATTTCTTTCTGAATAATAAATATATTAACATCTGCTTTACTTTGGTTATTTAGTAACTGCATGTTTGGTTCTCTGACTTACAATTTGAATGCATGGCTCCAAATTATAATATTATTTGGTAAGCAATGCTATGGTTTCCTGTTTGTTGCACTTTTACAGTGGGTTTTTGCCCCTTGTTTTGGGTATTTTTACGCTGTTACGTGTTTGTAGAAGTGAATGGGAACACACACATTTAATGGTTTAATTTTTAGGTTAAAGGGCATTTAGTAAAACCAGAATGTGACCAGGTGTAAATTTCTAAAGAGATTTATTTACAAAAAGTGAGTTCACTTCTGACTCTTTTTATAACCATTTACAAGTACTTTTTAAAGGACAACTGTCAGCAAAAAAAAGATATATATATATTTAATTTAAATATTGCACCAAGTGTAATCATTTTAAATATAAATGCTTTAATGAAGGAATACAAATAAAGTACCTTACTGAGTACTATCTGCTTATATAGCTTTATCAGGAGGCAGACATATTGGGTCAGATTCTAAAATGGACCCAAGATTCTAAACAATATGTCTGCCCCCTGATACAGCTATACAAGCAAAGAGAACTCAATAAGGTTGGTTACCATGGTAAAATGGTTACACTTGACGCAATCTTTCTATTAAACAGAACTTCATTTTTGCCAAAAGTTGTCCTTTAATCTGTAAAATCACATAGGTTTGCAACGAGAAAAGGGATTTAGTTTGTGATATAATTTCTTTATATAAGATTTTATTACCTAAATCCTGTGAATCTTGTTAGTGCAAAGCACAGGAAATATTATTGGTGAAGATGCTAGATGGCTTTATGTTTGCATATCTCAATGTGTACCCAGGAACAGGCACAAACGGCTTGTTATAAAACTGTATACCTTCTTTCCCAGGACCCGGACGAAGAGAGTCTCCCACTCTGTAAAACCATTTCCCAAGAATCTCTGTCCCCGGGAAAACTGGAAATCAATTTTGAGGAGCGACTGAAGCACAAGATGGATGAAGAAAAAAGGCTTAAAGAAGAAGAACGCAAACAAAAACTGGAATTGGAAAAACAAGAATTCGCTCAGTTAAGACAAGAAATGGGAGAGGTACAACGCTGAAAGAATTCTCTGAATGAAGAGGGGTAATGTGTAAAAACTCCCGCACTGCTAAGTGTCGCGAGAGGAACAAAAAGGGGCAATCGCCGTGTTTTTATATATAACGGCGATTGCTCCTTTTATAAATCTCAACACTTTGTAGAGCGGGAGAGACACACCATTTGGCGGAGGTACTCCGACACTAATCAGGCACTTTTTTTTTATACGCGATTAGCACCAGCACAGCCCAGAAGTAATTTTTTGGAGGAGGCGGCAGACGCCTGATATTTGACGGGAAGCTTATTTATTCAGAGGCGCGCTGGTGCTCTCTGAGTGTGGGCCGTTGGTTATACATAAACCCTTATGTATTTTTACAGTATAACCACTGAGGTGTGAAGCATTCAAAAACATCCATGGCAGTCAGATGTAGATAGCCACAAAGTGTTCCTGACTTCGATCATCACTGTAACTTTCATCGCCAAGTAACCATCGATCCCCATGACAGTCAGTGGAGATTAAGATGGATTAATTGTAGAATCAGAATCTATATTATTATTACATTGTTACATTTATATGCGACAATTCGGAGGGGGAAAAAAGTGTCTAAAAAAAACCCCAACAACTTTCCCATTTCCCTTATCAGGATGAAATAAACGAAAGCAATGAAGTGATAAGTACCGAATACGAAGAACTGATCAAACTCAAAAGGACCGGCTCGATTCAAGCTAAAAACCTGAAAAGTAAATTTGAGAAGATTGGGAAACTGTCAGAAGAAGAAATACAGAAAAAGATTGAGGAAGAGAGATCCCGGAGAAAAGCAATGGATCAGGAACTGAAAGAGAGGGAAGCTGAGCACTTTCACGAGGTCAGAGATTTGTAGATCTCCCCTGTATGTAAAATCTGCATAGAAATGTTCATGAAAAACACTGTTATTAACAGAGGGGTGAAATGCATTGCTGTATTTAATCCAGCGCACACAGCATCACTTGTAGTGGGGTAAAGGCAATGGGAAAGAACAGCAAGGTCAGTAGAGCATTGATGCACATATCCCATTGCATTTACCACAAACTATATTGTGTGTGCGATCGACAGACTGTCCCAAATCTCATAAGTAGTTTGCCAGGAACCAACTCATGCTGATTTGTTCCATTAAAAGCAAAACTGCTGATTAAGAATCCCTTTGAAATCGCTGTACGCCAGCTCACCCCCTAGTACTGTTTGTGTGTAAGAGGTCCTGTGCATGTGTGTGTATTGGCAGGGGTTGCACCTCAAACCTGTATTTGTGAAAGCATTTGTTTGTTTTAGACCCAGCCTGGAGCACTGCAGGTGGAAGGTAGTGTTATCCAAACCACAGAACACTGCAAGCGGCTCTCAATCAAATAAGATATTTTTTACATTACTTGAAACTTATAACAGATGTTCTTGAAAACTCAATGTGTATTAAACTCGGGGCCGGGAGGGACTGTTGCACAATCTTGTTTTGTATAATTTCAGGTGTTTTAGATGAGGCTGGGAATATATTAATTTATACATAACATGAGACATAATGTCACTTGCTTTCGCACGGTCATTCAGGATGAAGATGTGGATGTCAGGCCGGCGGTGAGAAGCCACGCTCCCTTTCAACATAAAGTAAACATGAAGGCGCGATTCGAGCAAATGGCCAAGGCGCGGGAGGAGGAGGAACAGCGAAGGATTGAAGAGCAAAAACTGCAGAGGATGCAATTTGAACAGAAGGAAATTGATGCTGCGTTACAGAAGGTAGGGAGACGGGGAACACAGAGTTACTGTGCTGCACACAGACTATCCATTTATCGTGACGTTGGTTTCAGCTGGGCATAGATTAATCCTCCTCAATGTATTCTGCACAGGTTCAGGTATCAAGCTCCACCTGTTGTGGTTTTCATCTGTATAGTATTTCTGTTTTGCAATGTAATGAAACATTTGTTTTATTATCTGTTCTACGGTATTCACCCAGCCTTGAAACTGCCAAAAGCATACCCTTCTCTTGTCTCTATTGCCAGCAAAAGGACACTTGTTTGTTGTTGCTGACATATCCACTAACAGGTGAGGTGAGATGTATTTTTCATCTTATCATTCTAACTATACATTGGGCATGGATAAACTTGGTGTTTCCCCCCTGCCAAGCATACTCACTAGGACTGTCCCTACACAATGTATAGCTGTATAGTGAATAGCTTCGCTGGGTTGAAGCCAGACTCCTCCATCCATAAGTGTTATTAAAGTACAATTAAACTTGTTTTAACTCTTGCTAAAGGGTATCTTTATAGGGCTGGCGTATGCTGACACAGCCAATCAGAGCGGGCCCTTGTCCCGATTAGGGTCTGTAATTCAGCAGTGGTCTCTCTCTTCCAGTGGAGAGTTTCCTTACTGAAATATGTTTTGCACACTAGCACCACCTCCAGACCACTAAGGGAAATAACACACGTTGAATACATTTGCTCCATCAAAGGCCTAAAAGAGGATTTATTGCAGGTGCCCTTTCCTCATTCACTCATTCTTTTAACCATGCGGGGTAAGTTTTAAATGTGGCACTACTTACAAATGAACCGCTACAGGGATATATCATATCACTGGCTCTACCTCAGAGATAAGGCTGGCACTGACTTGTGCCACTCACTTGATCGGGGTCTGCTAACGTATAGAGAAGGATCCAGCGGAGGAGAGATAGTTGTCGACAGAACAGGCTGCCTCCTTCCCTTTGAGGGTTATCCTATTATTTGGAGTTAAGTTCTGTAGTTTTGGAATACTTTCACCTTCCATTTGGCCTCCTCTCACCTCTTTAATTGCTTTCCATGAAAGCATGGCAGCTGCCAGTCAGATGATAATTTGGCATGTACTATCAGCAGTCTCTGCCTCTTTATCCTCACACTAGGGGAACATTTTTCAAGCTAAACAGCTCTATGCTCCATATTTAGCTGCACTTAAAATACTGTTAAGGTGATGTCTCTTTAAAAACCTGAACACATTTCTATATCCATTGTACAGTTGTGGACAGCCATCTAAATGTAATAATACTTTACAGAAAAAAGAAGAGGATGAAGAGGACGAAGCTAGTGTTAACGGCTCTCAGTACGAGGATGAAGAGCTGGCTCGCTCTGGGGCCCCATGGTTCAAAAAACCCCTAAAAAACCTGTCTGTGGTCGATGGGGAACCTGTAAGATTCACTGTTAAAATCACAGGTGAACCTAAACCCACCGTCACATGGTGGTTCGAAGGTGAAATGTTGCAGGACTGCGAAGACTACCAGTACATTGAAAGAGGAGAAACCTATTGCCTGTATTTACCAGAAACCTTTCCAGAGGATGAAGGAGAATACATGTGTAAAGTAGTGAATAGCAGGGGAACCGCCGCTAGCAGCTGTATTCTCAGCATAGAAAGTAAGAGTTGATGCGCTAATATCAGACTGCATGAGTCTAACCTTCTGCTCAGGCTCCTCCTCTTACGCTGCTCTCTTTCTTTTTCTTTTGCTCTAGCTGATGACTATTAACTGCCTGCTTTACTGGAGACCACCTTCTCTGACTCTCAGTGCATCCTTCCTTTCCGCAGCGGGCCAAAAGAAACCAGACACTCGGCTACATTTATTAGGCATTCCTGTAATACACATGGCCAGCCATTAAAGTGCATGTTCGGCTTACATTGCGCTAATAGATACCCTGCTGCCTTGGCTGCAAGAGGGAATAGTGTGCCTATTCACACAGTACATGGAACAGTTAGTAGGAAAAGTCTCTGAACTAAGATCAGTTTTATAATTGTTTTTGTTCCCCGTTTTTTGTGCCAATTTTTATTCAGATTTGAATGAAGTTGTATTTTGATGCCTTGAGTTAAAATGTTTCACTGCAAAATCTTTTCCAATAAAAAAAAAATACATGCAAACTTTTTAGAATTTACTTTATCATAATTTTTAAAGGGTCCATATCATCTAAACATTGTTTTATGGTGAATGCATAGCATAAAAAAATATTGCAAAAATGATCTGCATAAATAGACAGCTATCAAATTTCTCGAGCAAATTCTACTACACAGGCGCAGTAGAAGTCACTCCTTGCGCACCACAGCTTAAGTTATGGCTGTCAATCAGCCATAACTTTGGCAGAAGTGCACCTGGGCGAGGGACACACCACCTCACGCCCCCTTCGGATAAGCTGCGGTGACAGGTAAGTATAAGTGTATTACTCATTATTCTCGCTTACTAGCGTAGCAAGCAACTGGTAAAACTTCTAGTAAGTGAGAATAATGAGTAATACGCTTATACTTACCTGTCACCGCAGCTGATCCAAAGGAGTCATGAGGTGGTTTGTGTCCCCTCACGCTGGCGCACTTCTGCCAAAGTTACGGCTGATTGAAAGCCGTAACTGTGGGCGCATGCGCTGTGGTGTAGTAGAATTTGCTCGAGAAATTTGATAGAACAGCAGCACAATAGGTCTACCAGCAAAAAAAAAAAAAAAAAAAAAAAGTACTGCCCTAGCTATTTGAAGACATGCATAAAGAGCTGGTATCCAGAACCCCCAAAAGAGGGCTTTTCTGCCCGTCATCTGCTTGGACCATATGTCCACGTCTTAGCTTTGCAGTGGTCAAGCAGAAAGAGTAGGAAACATTTAAAACACTTGAAGAGCCAGCATAGTAAAGTCGTTCATACTAAAGCTAGGGTTCATACTAACTGTTAAAATATAAAAATAAGTTATCCTGTAGAGGACCAGTGACATGTTAGATCAGCTGTGCTCTGATTTTTTTGTATTTATTTTAAAATTGACCAGTGGTGCCAGAACTTTGCACAGACCGACCCCCCTCCCCAGTAGATAGGGGCACACACATCATACATGCAACCACAGGGTAGCCACAATCTGCTTCCTACTGTAGACATTTCCTTTGATGCCAAGGCCATTTTGATTGAGAATGACAGTAAATGTAATCTGGAAGCAATACACAAGTGTGGGGGCCACACCTGACTACAGAAATATTTTAGTGTCAATATCCCAAGTTACCAACCAGAGCTTGTGTACTTTCGAAAAATGTGAATGTGGGGGATGATTAAGGGATTTAGGACAGATGTCAAAGTTACAATGTCATCTCTAGTTAAGGGGAAAAAGTAGATTTGAAGTCTATTGTCTATTGAGCAGTTTTAGTCATTAGCTTTTATAAATGAGTAAAATATTTTTTCAAGAACGATATCCTTTAATATATAATTATAAACAGTTATCCTTAAATAAAAAAAACCTCTAGAAAATGGGTGGGTATAGTAAATCCAAAAATTAGTTAAACCAGCCATGGTGATTAATGTACAACATGGGGGGGAAAAACCCATCACAAAGGGGTTAAATTAGAGGGGCAAATGTTTAAAAGTTATATAAGGAAGTGATACATTACTCAGAGGATAATTGATGCATGAAATAGCCTTTCAGCAGAAGTCAGAGGTAAAACACAGTGAAGGGGTTTTAAGAATACAGGGGACAGTAATAAGGATATCCTAGATGTAGGATAAGGACGGATGAAAAGTATTCAGGTATTTAACTTGTCAAAAGTTGGACATATTAGATGGGCTGAAAGGCTGCCAACACATTCTATGCAAATATTTTCAGCAGGCTGAAAAAGGGGCATAGAAGCCATTTCCATGGAAAACCACCACAATTAGAATTCTGCTTATAGGATACAGTAACAAAGGAAAGCATTTATGGAGGAAAAAAAAAACCCCTGAAGGGTCCATTAGAGAAATTAGTTGCGCAAAACAGATTACTCAAAGCTCAAGGCATCTCACTCCCTCAAAAGATCTTAGCAATGCCTCTTAAGTATGGTGAAATCTGGGTCACAAATATAGGTGCTGGAAGAGTGATGCACTGGATGATCCTCTGAACCCATCAGTACAGTCATGGAAAATGCAGACTTGCTTATTGCCTTATCTTCCAACTCAAGTCATTAATATGCTTTAGAAAGTTGGTCTTTAGAGAAGGCTCTAAAGCAGGAATGAGCAATATGTATGTTTTGATTCAAGAAACACACAATGCCCTGCTTTTCTTTAATAGTAAGTCTGGCCATATCCCTTGCACAGTAATTTGAGTATTCCATAGGATAGATGCAAATCCTGAGGACCATCTAATACCCAATTCAAAGAGTTAAAAAGCGTAATCTGTAGAACACACAAGAGCAAACAAGAATGGAGCCAACACATGGTATTTTTATTCATTTTTATTTATGTGAAAAATAAGCAGACATTCCTGAAACGCAGGACAGCAGGTACATATAAACACATGAGCTAGATAAGCAGCAAGTGTGAAACTCAATACAATGCAATCAAAAAATCAAACCGTTTCAAACCCGCCTCATTTTATTGAGGTCTTAATGTTTTTAACCCCCCCCACGCCTAAAAAACTATGCATAGCAAGCAATAGGAGTATACCCTAAAAGGGCATTTTAGTACTGGGAAAGACCAGGCTAATTTGATATTTTACACCCTTCACAGGCAAGCCTGTTATACAAGACACTGAGATATAGATATTATAAAATCACTGGACAGAAAGAAAAAAAAATAAAATGATCACAGCTAGCATATGGTAGGGGCATCTTCCATTGCATTCCAGGACTCACAAACCCCTCCCTCCCAAACAAAGACCACTGACATTTCTGTGATGACTGAAAACCTCAAATTTATGGATTAAAATTACATTTCCCCCAAGAATTCAGACTTAAATGCCCATCATGGTTTCAGCCCTCATTACCAAGTTGGGGATATGAAGTTTAAAATTACATGCACAAGGTAGAAAGGAATGAAATTATATTTATGGCAGAGTATATGGGGGGAGGGGTATTTGAAAGAAAGAAAAAAACCCCCAGAAAAAAGCAAAAGACTATGCTTCACATCCATCATTTTACATTTATTGAAGGCATGTAAACAATGCACAAATCTTCAGACAATTGTGTGCCCGTTACATCATGTTTGAGCCATTGGGACATCTACAAGTGACAGTTAAATGCATTCAATTTACCTCAATCCAAGAAACTCCTTAACAGGACACTGGCTTTAAAAATCTATGTGACGGTGCCGCCTTCAGTATTCTCCATAAAGAAACAAAACTGGCAGGGTGGAAATGCATCTCATTGGAATACTTGGGACAGGTATATAATTCAACACAGTGATCCCAAAAAAGGATATTCAAACCATAAACAAGCAGATCATAATAAAAAGGACTACGGTGTTTTACCGTTCCAGCAAATTAAAGTAACTGATTAATTCAAAAAAATAAATTCCACAGAATATTGCCATGCAGCAGATTTTGCAAAGTTCACACAGTGATAAAACTATTGATATCAATTGATATTGCAGATCAGAATGTCACCTAAACATTGTTTTAAGGACTACTGAACTAATAGTAAATACTTGTATGCTAAAAAAAATGGGCAAATCTTCGTAGCAAGAGATTAGACAGAGCACAGTAATTAATATCACTTCTGCTGTAGCAAGTTTTACTGCAGGGCTAATCCGAAATCATCCTGTGGAAATCCCACTTAGAGGAAGAGGAGAAGCTTTATGTGCTATGTCTATACATCATTCTACCCCAGTCTTGCATTGCAAGTGCACACTGTAGTATGCTGGATCCAGTTTGATTTTATGGTCATTAAATCTTCATACACGACTACTTTATCCACTGGGCTGTCTGAGGATCACCCACCCCCCACCCACACTAGCGACAGCAGAAGAGGCAGTCCCAAAGTACTAAGTAACGGAGTTAGTTTTCCCACATTAAGCATTCAGACTAGACTTTCATACTGCTGTGCAAGAACTGAATTCTGTCTGAAGATTAAGACATTTTGCAATGAAAAAAAAAAAAAAAAGAATTATATATATTAACCAGCCCTTCAACTTGCCCTATGCTTTAGATTATAAGCATCACCTCTCACTCCTGTTTACGATCTTTAGAGGAGCAATATTTGGCCCAACCCAGATTATCAGTAGGAAATGCTGATCTTTAGCAGACCAGAGTGCATACAAAAGGTTATAGGTTTGTTTGTTTAAAAATGTAGTTACAAAAAAACAAATTCTTACAAAGAGGAAAGAAAAAAAAAAAGTTAATCCCACAGCAATATTTGCATGTCTAACAGGGTCTGGGGGAAGAAAATAAAGTGTCCCTTGTGAGTTTGAGCCAATACCATACTGGTTTATATATAAAATATAACTTTCCTTCTATAAACACTGCTGGTCCACATTGTGCTCCTTTAAAGAGGATTATGCATTTACACAAGTCACTCATCCAGTCTAAGGCTTGTAAAGCCATAGCTGCAATGCACTAACAGTTAAAATAGATACAGTCACAATGTGAGGCTAATCCTTACAGCCTATACAAATTGCAATTTTTTTTAAAATGGTATAATAGATCATGCCTAATAGGCTTTAACTGGCAGTGTAGAAATACATTAAATGGCAAAAATATGCATGACAGTAATTTAGAGGGCAAATATCAACTGAAAAGCATGAATAGTGATCAAAAAGACAATACTCTGCACTATTATGCATCATAATACATTTGCGAATATTTTGCCAATTTTACCTTCTACATGAGCCCTTCTACGTCCATGCCCATCGGCGCACCAATGGCATACACTGAAAGGATTCCTCCTTAGGGGTGGGAACTACCTCAGGACCTGATTTTATGAGCTATGATTTGGTGCTTGCAGCATCTTCAGCACTGTGTGTGAAAATGAAGGCAGGAGTTTTGAAACTTTTTTTGATGTACAGATAAGCAGGACTTTAATAGAATCAGCACATTTTAGAAAAATGTAAAACAAAGACTGATCTGTTCAAGCGGCTCAAAGAAAAAAAAAAATTACAAAATTATATATACTGCTTTTTGGCAAATGGTAAACAGAATACAGTGGATTTCTTAAAGCAATGTCACTACATGATTAATAGAGGCAGAATTTAAAGGAGTCAGACTGCACAATATCCGGCAGCTTTAACAAGGCAAAGACCAAATCTTACAGCCTAAACAAAATTGCAAAAATTTAAAAAAAAATATAAAACATTTGCGTTTACTGGGTTAACAGAAGTCTACTGTATAAGGTTAAGACAAAAAAAACACGCAATCTTTAATCATGGAAATGAGAAGTATGCTCTAAGACAAAAAATAAAAAACGCAGTAAAACATTTGAGGGAAGAAAGATTGACAACACCTGCCTTTTAAAAATGCTACACATTCTATTTCAGTGCATCAGATTTAGGCATACACAACCATAAGTGTTACAGGGACAACATTATCGAAACACTTTAATCGATAGGCTTCCTTAGGTTGTGCTTACCTTGCGGTTTTTGCGGCAGAACCTAAGGTGGAAGGTCTGGGAAGGCACTGAAGTATAAATATTTCATTCTTTCCAACTAACAGATAATTTATACCTGTAATGAATTAGATCAACAGCCTCCAATTGTAAAAATGGTCATATATAGAGAGCCATATGAAGGTTAGTGTAATTAACCAAAGACAAAAAGGTCATGCAAAATACGGAGCACTTCAAAAGCCTGCCTACTTCTCACACAAAAAATGTTCAAAAGGGATGCTCAGTTTGGGATAGAAACAAGATAAGCATTGCCTTACACATTACTGTGCTTGTCAGACTTTATATGTTCAGGTTTCAAAATATCCAACTGTATAACAAGTACATTGAAAGCAATAGTCTATAACACATGAAACAAAACACAACAAATGTCCAGATCTAGACTCCAGACCATAAAATAGAATACACAGTATATGCATTTACTCAAGTTATCTAAATCAGCTGCAACTCCATCTAAATATTGGACATACTTACCTACAAAGCTAGAAAAGCCACATTGCCTATCCCAAATGCACTACACAATATTAGACGTAAATGACAGTTTACATTATAGAACATTAGCAGATCATTTTGCAGTTTCTCCAGTTATGGGTACTTACAGTGCAATGCTCAGGGAAGGAACATAAAATAAAGGTTGATGCACAGCACAGGCCTCCTGACATACACAAAAGCTACTACTGAGGAAATTTCCCTTTCAACAGGCAACTGCAAAACTGTATCATGGTCATCTGATAGAATAGTGAACTGGCAAACAATGGATAAACGCAATCTTGACACGGACACTTAAAAATAAAAAAGGTTTATTCAGATCACGGTGATCTACTTAAAGGAGGATAAACTGAGGGTCAGTATATACAGATCACTAGATTAGTCTTTAACAGTAATATCTATTCTCCCCACGTCTGGATTTCAAAGGAGAACAAAAAGTAAAAATTTACAAGCATTCACGCAGGTACATCAAACCGTTCCCCATTCTATGGCATTGAATAAATCAAACAAAGTAAATTCTTCAAATTTAAGCATGAAAAAAAAAGGAATCATTTACTGTAGCACTGCTAAGAGACAGAGGCATATTCCCTGCAGTGCGGTATCTGTACAGGTCTCAGGACAGTGGTAAAACACTAATCTAAATGCAATGGAAGTCAGCTGTGTATTTATACAGGAGAAAAAAAAACTGACATTGCTGATTATAGCTCATACAATAGAAAACAAATGCACATAAACATAAAATACAAATAAAAAAATTCTTATGGGGAGGGAGGAGAAAAGAAAAACAAAACTAGGAAGGTCCATGTAAATAAGATTACAGATTGCTGCTATATATCTTACTCAAATGCATTCATATTATGATTTTTTGTTTTCCTTGAAATACTCATACCCAACTTACCGACACAGGAGGTTTCATATTATTTATTGTAAAGCACAAAAACAGGCATTTTTTAAAAGTGATAAAGTATACATTGAAAAAGTACATTTGTATCACAAAGCTTCGACCACATAATAGCTGCAAATACATTTTGCTGGAATGTGTACATCTACACTAATTACTAAAAACAAACCAGTTTTCATTTCTACACAGAAATATAGCCTCCTATCAGTTAGTCAGTAGTGATAGCTTTGTACATTTTTCAAAAAAACAATTTAAACCAAAACAAAAATGTATTTAATTTTTAAGATCTTCATCAAGGCGTCTGCATCCAAACATTTAACAAAGGTTTCCCCAACACAATGAAGCAAATACTGTACTGTCCACTTCGCATTATTGGCCCTGTGCAGGAGAAATACATAAGAGACATACAAAGAGTTAAATGAGAAAATCCCTTACAAATGAAGCCAACTCAGGAGAGGCCCTAAGGAAAGATTGGTTAAAAGGTTGGCTGCTTCTTGGTTTCAATGACCCTGGAGATGGAAAATATAGTGAACATACAGCAACATAGCGTGCAGTACATGATTCTTTATCAGTTTGTTTGCAAGGGTCAAATAGATAGAATTAGATCAATAGAAATCCCCAAAACTTAATACAAGGGCAATTGTTCCGTTTAATTTCATACCTGTGGTGCAGGAGGGTGTTGTGGCATCCCTTGCGGACTCGTCTGAGCATAGTATGCTGCTTGCTGTCTGTAATATTCTGCCCAGGCTGCACTGTAATCTGGCTGACCAGCAGGAGGGGCGGCACCAGGAGTTGGAACCGTTTGACCTAAAGCAAGAGGAAAGGAAATTAAGACTTTCCGGCCAAGACATTAGCAAAACTTCAATTTCAGATTAAAATGGACATGGATAATGCAATGCACTGCGGAAATTCTAAGTACTGCTGGTCCAAGGCCAGAAATTCATCACAGGAACCCAGAAGTCATAAGTTTACTTTGGAGAAGGTCAACTTAAAAATAATCCAACATTCCACATACAATGTATATATGGAAAATGATAATGCAGAGGGTGGGAATTGGGCCAATAAACTATTTCATGTGGTGTCCTTGATCAGTGAAAAGGCGAGACATTAATTAAGTACACAGTGATGGTTTATGCACACATGGAAATGGATCCGCAAAATACAACAGGGTGCATTTTTGCTGCAATTAATTTGGACAAGTCCTTTTGCAAAATGGAAAAGGTCTTTCATTAATTTTACTTGGCCAGCTACAAAAAGTTACCAAAAATGCCTAATTAACTGGGTCAATTAAGTCAACACTGGCCTTGCTCTCAAAAGCTAAATATATATATATGAAAAAAATCTGCATGTTTATCTAATGGGAACAATGCCCCTACAAACAGCCTGGAAAGAATTTGGAAAGGGTGCCCAGAAGCCACCATTAAGCTCCCCATGTTGTTTAGCCAAGTGCTGAAGGGCTGCACAGGGCAGGATGAGGAGACAAATGAAGACATCTTGGCACGGTTTGTAAGTATGTTTGGTTTATTTTTGTTGGACCGGGACCAAAGAACAAATAACCCTCAAGGTAGAGGGAGATCAGATTACAAATATGTATTCTCATTAATATACTAAAAGCACATAAACCACAACAAACTTGCCTTGTTTTTTATAGTATTCTTCCCATGCTTTTGAATAATCTTGAGTTGGCCCTTGTTGACCTAAGGAAAACGCACATTTCAGTTATTGGTCTTTAGATGGAAAAATCCAGCATCTCTGGTTTGCTAATACCCAATAAGCCAGTCGCTTCCAGTGGGTCATGAGAATATACTTAACTGCAGCCACGAGATCTGAAAGGGCATTTACTGGCCCTCAGCAGTACTCGCTACAGGGAGAAAATGCTAAACTGGGATGAAGATGTGTCCAGTGTCGTGTTTACCAAAATTTCAGAGATTCCCACGTACCCATTTTTTTGTAATACTCTTCCCAAGCTTTGGTATAGTCAACTTGTCCAGTTTGTGGAGCAGCCGGTGGCTCAGCTAGATAAGAATTGTTTAAAGGAAGGGGAAACAAATAAATATGAGTACAAAAGATTTTACAGCAATAAGAAAAAAAAAAACTTCTAGAAACAGAAATTGTGTACATTATGAGGCAGTTAAGGGACTACACATTACTGCATGCAAATCATGTAAAGTGTGCCAGGAAGTCAACATGCCACCTAAGAGGGGCAATCCTTAGGATGCCTACACACAGTAGTTTATGTTTGAATTTAACAGTGTGGAGCCTGCAGCCAATGCTTTCATTCCTGTCTAAGAGTAAGGAGTGAATGCAGGAGCCCCAGACAGATTAAAAAAAGACCACACAGTGTCCCATTATTAGATTTCCTTTGAGGAAAAAGGAGTTTGCTACCTTGTCCATTAGTTTGGGCTGTACTTGGTCCACCAGATGGAGCTGCAGGTGGCTGGGGTGCTTGTTGCTGATAATAGTGAGCATAATAAGCTGCCCACGCTGCAGAATTGGGGTCTGCTCCTGCTTTACCTAAGAAATTAAACATCACACTCTTATAGTGTAAGGTATTTTTGGAAATAACAATCTACAATAAGGTTTGCCATTCCACACCCACCCACAACATTCTTCATATGTACCCCTACATCTAACTGATGGCATAGTACCAGATTAATTTTCTTGATTTCAGCACCCTAACATGCTGTGTATACACACGTTCCTGCACCACGTTACTGAAAGTGTGCAACAATTTGATATATACAGCATATTAGATACAGGTACGGTTTGGGTGGGGAGTTGAAAGTTTAGTTATATGCCCTTTCCTAATTCACTAAGTTTATAAATCTAAAAATACTTTTGAAACAGCCATTTTGTGATTTAAAAGGGTCAGTAGTGCTCCAATATAAAACTGTTCTTATATTGAAGCACAGATCAAACCTGTAAATGTTATAGGATTTGCCATTTAGTGCTGCAAAAAAAGTTGAGAAAGCAGAGAAGTTCTGCAATAAGCAGAATAGATGTATGAAAGGCTGCTGATTGGCTTCTTAGTGTGGCCAATCAGAATACAGCGAGAGTTCAGAGTATGGTCACAGACTAGGTACTGTTAAGGCAAGCAGTGAATGGCTAGGATATACAAAAATAAAACTTTATGAGCAGCAGTAAATGAAAAACAAGGCCTAAAAAACTTACATATATTTAAGGTTTATAAATGGGCACTCCTCACTATGGTCTCTAAATTAGGATTCAGTTCCTGATATTCTTGGTGTGCAGTATCTTTATCGTTCCAGAAGCAAAGATATCAATACATTGGAAGCCATCAGAGCTTGCTGTTTCAGGAGTTATTTTCAAAAATTGAAAAAGATTGTGTAACCAGAAATCTAGTTCTGCAGGTATTGCTTATGGACTGAACTAACTGCACACAAAGTATTACACCTCACATCATCTCTGGAAGCTTATAGACAAGGTATAGAATGCCTGAAGAAACTCATTCTTGAAAAGTTGTGCTCTAAAGTAGTTTCACAAGGTTTTTCAAAAAAAATTGATGGGTTTCTTTGCACTGTAAAAATGCTGTTTAAGTGACAATGGGATGAGCCACTCAAAGAGCAAAAGGAAGGCTACTTTCCAGGGTATCTTCTGAGCATGTGTGGGAAAGCTCTGTCACGAGCTCAGGTGTTTATCCAACTCTAAACATGTAAGATTAACTGAATCAACATGCCCAGAGGGGAAAAGTAAAACCTGAGCTTTACCACACGGCATCGCTCATTTTAATATTTAAAAATCGGGATATTCAATTGATCAAAACTTATACTTTCGTTCTTACAACATTTCCTTATCCTAGGCATGATATGGACATATGTGCTCACCTATGCACAACACATGATGCATGACGTCAATCCATTAACAGTGAAACAAACGCCAAACTTACAATCTCCAGGCTTTCAGTGTACAAACATGTGGTAAGCTTAATCATATAAGAGCAGTTTCTATGCAAGATGATTAGAGCAACCAGTGGCCTACACTTATCCATTCACTAGAACACGTGTCAAAAATAAAATCTGACAAACTTTGTCATGCAAACAAAAATCTCACAGAAAAATAAAACTGCATTAAATTCACATCTATAAGATGTCTTGATGAACGCTTTTAGACATCATAGCTTATAAAGTTAACATGTCACTATTTAGTTTCATTTGAAGAATCAGCTAAACACAAGGACCAAGGATAAAAAACCTATACTAGAAATGTACTGCTATTGCCTTATATTGGCCTAGACTGCTACGTGCACCGCAATAAATGTCGCTACAGGTTTTGAAAATGTAGAGTGAAACTTACTTGGGTCTGGTTGTGTAGGCTGTTGCCAGTGTGGGTAAGTATTACCCCATCCTTGAGGGGCATAAGGGGCAGGAGGACCACTAAAAAAATAAAATAAATTATATATAAGTAAATACAGAAAGCACAATATATAGGTAAACAAACATCAAAAACCCCTTGGTCCTTAAACTTTATTAACAGGGCAAATTTTGTATAAGATTCAAATGCGGAATAGTTTGTAGTAACTGGTTCAAATAAATAATAATAATTTGTTATGACAAAGGAAGCATACCAGTTTGGCTGATTAAAATGTATAATAACAAAATACAATAAAACTGTTTTTCAGACAATATGGAGGCAAGGGACAGTCTTCTTCCACTTTGGAGTTGTGCAGAACCACTCTTGCTTTTTAGTGAGTTTAGTGAAAGGGAGATTTAAGAAAGTGCCATGGTATATTTGCCTCACAACCAAGGAGATCATTTCAGCATCTAAAACAGTGAGTTATAGGAACAAATATACCACAGCTTGTTTAACTTTCACTGAACCCTGAAAAAAAATAACTTGAACATTAACAAATTAAAAGCAAACAAGTCTGTTTAATTTAAGTTTTTATTTGACCAAGTGGGAAGCAATCACCAACTTCTTCAGGCAACACATGCAGAAGGAAGATAGCTTTCCGCAGCTTACAGATCAAGCAATTTAACTCACATTGCTTAGTGAAACATATTCTAATTACAGGAAAACATTTAGCAAGAGCTGGGCCTCTACATTAACAAAACATGATCATTGAGCCCTCCTTCTGAATGTACTTACTGTTGTGTAGGCCCTGGAGGACCAGGGTTATAAGGTGGGGGGTTGTACGGTCCCATTGGAGCACCAGGGCCAGGTGGGCCAGGAGGTCCATGTGGTCCAGGTACACCGGGAGGACCATGTGGAACTGGGGGACCAACAGGATTGACTGGGCCCTGTGTCAAGAATAAAAAACGCAAACGTGTTGAAAATAACTCCAAGTCATTTCCCAAAGGAGGATTATACTTTATGTACAAATTTTGCAATACGACTTAATTCCAAGATTTACAGGTGACATCCAACCAATTTTAAACAAACAAGAGTTAAACAACAAATTAACTAAAAATTAGCCATGTGGTAGTATATACAGAGATTAAAGGCAAAAGCCATAGTTAATATAGCTTGGTTTTTATTTTGTAACTTGGTTTAAAATTAGCCATCCAACTCCACCATCTTACTCTATTTAGAAGATTACTAGTCAAGTTATAAAGCAATTAATTGATTGGGACGTTAGTTGGGATATTAGTCAAGGACAGTCATGCAACCCTATGTTAAAGGATCTTCGTTGACTAGCTCTTGTCAGATGAGTATAGGGGAGCACCTAAAAACAGACTGTCCATGACAGGCACAGGAGGAAATTTCTTAGTGGCCGCCTATCATGTTCTATTTAGTGGAGAAAGACTTATTTGAATAAAACATTTAAAAGGTAAGTAAACCTTGGTCACTGCTTGTACGCTTCCCCTTTAAAATATATATATTTTAAATCACTTAAGAATTATCCCCTGCGAAGTCAGTGGCAGACATCACTTGGCAAGGTCTAATACTAAAAGAAGAGTACCAGAATAAGAAAGCCTGGAAGTAGATTATGCTAGATGCTCTATGCAGTAACTGCAAGCACATACATGAGTCAATCCAAACACCTGGCTTGTTTGTTTTTTTTGCCTTGGTAAAGTTAGCAGTTAATGCAGCATGCGTTACAGAAGTGTTTAATATTAAAGGAATATCCAACTCATACCGTACTTACTCCAATCTTCTCCTCAATAAGCTGCCTGGCATAGTCTATTTGCTGAGGTGATCCCCGGATAGTAAACAGCTTCATGTTTGGGTCAGAGTTTGGTGGTGGATTTCTTTGCAGCTCTATTCTGGCTCCAGACTGTTGGCTGATATTTTTGATTGTTTCACCACCTAAAAAGAAAAAAAATTCAGTAAGCACACAAATAGTACACAGAAACAGGAGGCAGTTACTGTGGCTTCAAGTTAAAGTATATAGCACTGAAGATGGATTAATATACCTTTTCCAATAATCAGACCAGTTTTCACAGTGGGAACGACAAAGTTAAACTCCTGTAATCCACCGGGAGGTCCCATGTTCCAGTTACCTTGTCCCCTTCCCCTGCCTCGGCCACCAGGCCCTGGACCACCATGATTTCCAGACTGTTGAGTCAGAGATCAAAACATGTCAAAATATAAAAAAAAAAACAAAGCAATAAAAAAAAAAAAAAATTAGTATAGGTTCTCTTATTTTGGGCTTTGTTTTAAGTGTTTGGAAATATTAACCTGAACACTGCGAAGAAGATCTGTTATGATTTCAGCGGCATGCTGACATCTGTCAGGGGGACCACTAATCTGGGCTACTCTCTCAGGCGCCGAGCCATCATCTGTAAGGAATAAATAAGGAAGTTAAAAACATGATTTCCACACAAACATGGTAATAAGGAGTGTTAACCCAACACCCAATTCCTAGACTCTTATTCATGCATACCTGGCTTAAACTGTATTCTAACACCTGCATCATTCTGGATTTTCTTTATCATTTCACCATTTCTGCCTATTACAATTCCAACGGCAAATCGTGGAATAGGGACCTGTAAAATATAAAAAGGAAATTATAATTTGTTGAGAACTATGCAGCTTCTCCATTTAATCAAAATTTACATCACACTTGTTTTTCACAATCTAAAGATAATCTTTGTTTTGCAGACTATCAAACATGAACATTTTGGATTCAACAATGTTTAAACGAGTCTTGCAAACATGTAGCCAATTTTCCTTATAAAGGATCATACTCACATCTATTCCTTCGTTTCCGCCTATTCTTGAGCCATATTCATTTCGTACTTCTCTGAAACCTCCTCCTCCTCCTCCACCACCACCACCACCTCCTTGCTGTTCATGAATTAATTCAAGCACCATTTCTTTTGCTTGCTATAAAAAGGAAAAAAAAATGTATTAGTGTCAAGTTGCTCCAGTCCTGCACTGCAACAAACATACCCCCGCATGTGAGGCTGGACCTGTATTACCAATTTGTGTTTACCTGCACTTTGTAAGGATCCCCTGTGATTCTTAATGGCTTGTCAGATCCGGTGTTCTGGGGCCCATCCTGAATCATAACCATTTTAACTCCTGCTCGTTCCTGAATTAAAAAAAAAAAAAAAAATCAAAAAAAAAATCTAATCAACTGGACCAAGGAAAACCAAAGTATGTGTGTGGCAAGTGTGGGTGATTTTGTTTAGGGCAGGATATGGAGACATACCTGTAACTGTTTAATGGTCTCCCCTCCTTTGCCAATTACTAAACCAGCTTTACTGGCAGGAATCATGATTTCTTGGACAGCATTCCCGGTTCCATCGCCATGATGGAAACCAGGGGTTGGTCTTCCTTTTTCAACAATAGAATCGAGCAATCTCTTTGCAGCTCTAAAGTAGATAATAAAAAAAAAAACCATTTTTTTTTTAAAGGTAATCACAAAAACATTTGATTAGGTGTAAGTAAAATTTGAGTACTTACTGTACAGAATCAGGGGAACCAGTTAACATACAAGATCTCTCTGGCATGCCGCCACTGTCTGGAAACAGAAGAGAAAAGTGAAAAGTCAACAAAAATATTTACACATGTAAAAAAAACACACAAAAAAAAAAACAACCCGAAACAGAAATTACCTGGGGCAATCTGGATTTTGCAGCCAGATTCTTGCTGAATGCGTGATATCTGCTCACCGCCTCTTCCAATAACTGTGGAAAAGGAAAATGTTACTCTTACATTTTCCTAGAATTAGAACAAAAAGGACATTGAATAATACTCAATATACTTACTGAATCCCACCATTCCATCTGGAACCTTGTATTCTTCTGTCATGACAGACCTGTGAAAGACATTAGGAATGGCATTAAAAACCTGAACATATGCTCTTAACGTATCCGTGCTTGTATTACCTAAATGTAAATATTACTAGATGGAAAACTGGTTTACACTGCTTAACAAGGATTAAACATTTATCTAGTTCAGTATATAACACAGGCTAATGGCCCTCGTTTTAAGTACCATGCACATCCAAAACATGGCACACAAACATCAATGTCTTTAAAAGGCAGGGAAAAATAATATACAGCTAGAAAGGGATTAATCACCAATCATGACTTTCTGTACTAGGTAGCTTTATTTGGATGCAGGGGATGTACTCATATAGGGCCAATCATGTCGACTGATACACAAAAGAGTGTTCTTAAACATTACGGATAGCAACTGCTTTTGTGTCATGGTCCAGAGATCTGATTTTATACTGTAGACAAGCTGTGTTATGATTAGTAATTTTAGTTTGAATTAAAAGCAGAGCAGAGTCAAACAATGGCAACACTGGATGTGAAATTTTGCTTACCTCTGTTGCTGGTGCATGGCTGGCATTGGGGAAGGAAAAGCTGGAAGAAAAAACAACAATACATTACTTAACAGTAAATGTTTAATTTCTGCTAGCTGCACACTAAAAACAGTTACTCAACACCGCTACAAATATAATGCCATACAATACTTACAATCATTCTGAGGGGCAACTTTCTTAGCCTCGGGTTGATCTAAAAATAGAAGTAAAATAAAGTCCAACATCTCATAAGGACTAGAATTTGAGGGTGATGCCATGAACCACTCACACACACGCACATCTCACACTGATACGACATTATGTAGTGCTTTCATGTGCTGCACTGCATTAAGTAGAAAGACATTTGCCAAGCTCTTCTACACATGGTGCAACATAACAGTAGTTTGAAGCAGAATGGAAAACTACATGAAATGGGCTTATCTAATAGCCTAGAAAACTAACCACTAATGATGCTTCCATGCTAGGCCAGAGGACAAATATGATGTACTGTGTGTGAACAATAAAAGAACCAGATATTTGCAACAAAATAGAACCACAAAGTGCTGTAACAATATAATATTTTAAAAACTACATAAATTATTGTTATAGACCAGAGGCCTTCAAAACGTAATATTTCTAATGCATCTCATTTCAGCCACCTACAGATCATTTTTTTTTTTAACTTTAAAAATCCACAAATCAGCAGCGCTTGTGCAAAATGTTGCAAAGACTATTTCCTGTCAACATATCACACACAGGTAGTAAATAAAAATTCCTGCCTTTATAAGGAGAGGGCATTCCCTCCCAGTGTGTTGTACTGCTCACACTTGTCCAAGAGCCATCTACACACAAAATAAAGAAAACAAATTACACATACATCTGAAGCATCATTAGCCAATGGTCATTAAATGCCAAGACCTCAAGCTCACACACACAAAAAAAAAATCACTGTGGAAATTGAGAACCGAGTGTGCCAAGCAGTGATAAGACTCCAACTTAATATGATACATGCACACAACTGCTTTAATCACAGGAAAAGCTATAGAACATATTATAAACAATTCAACAGCAGACAATACTCTGACAAACTGGTCTATCTTGCATGCTCCAATAGTGTACTTAGAGTACACGTTCAGTACATTTTTAAATTAATGGAAAGCTAATTTCATAGTTCACTACAGACTTGGACAAATAAAAGGCAAAGGCTTGAAAGGGGTATGGTTAACAGACACAATAAAAAGGAGCAGTGCTTTGAGAACAAAGAGCAGGAAGTCTCATGCTACAGTAAGGAGGAAATGTGGCCTTGGCAAATGCAAAAACCACAATTTAGGAATTAAAAAAGGAGGACAGATCTTACCCCCATCATCAAGTGGTCGCTTCTGCCCTCCAAACCCATAGTCATTGGAGTTTAGAGCTGTCCCCGTTTCCCCTCCAATTTTAGCAGCAATCTGGATTACAACAAAAAAAAAAAAAACACATGTGTTAGTACAATACATCACATTTGGTAATTTTGAAACATTCTAGTTATATACTAAAAGGAAATAGTGGGGATGAACATAAATGTGCAAACATCCTACCATGTTGTAGAATATCAGGATCCATAATAAAACTACATCATTGATATGGAGCTAAAGTGAACATGGTACTATAATAAACTAGTCTACACATGCAAAATATACTTTCTGCTAAACCTAATCTGCAGCTTGTATCCATAAGTATTGCATTCAGAAGGCTTATGTGCAGAAAATACAATTTTGGCCGAGCATATGGGCAACACTCGAGTGCATGGGAGGTCGAAACAATGAAGAAAAAAAAAGTTACACATACATAAAACATTTTTAAAGGGATAGAGACCAAATCCCACTACATTAAAACTCAACCTAAGGGTGCAAAAAGGCTAAACACGAAATAACCATGATAAATGTGTTTTAGACGCCTCGACTGTCTATTAAATAGCTTTAAAAACAAAATCGTAAATAAAAAAATAAAATAAAAAGGCAACAAATTCAAAGGATTTATAACACGTGGCGTTATGGTTGTGATTAATCCTGTTGATATAACCTGCTGCCTAATCAATGGTTCCTAAGCAGTATAGCATATGGTGACCCTGGCCCAGTGTAAGCGAGAAAGCCTGACCGACCAGTCAGCAGTGGGAATGCAGTAAGGATATAGGAGCCTGCACCCAGGCCTGCTCGCAGTGCGCCTGACCCCGGGCTACGCATGCTAGGCCCCGGGCTACGAGATGCTAGGCCCAGGCTCGGTCTCTCAGAATGTCCCCGGGAAACACGCCCGGCGCTATACTAATAGTGAGAGCCAGGGTCCCATACCCGTGACTGCACGGTAGACGCGGTTTCGATACAGGTCGTCCGTCTCCATGCGGCGTAACAGTACACGCTAGGCCCAATGCCCTGCTCCAGACCCTTTCCAATCACCCGAGGAGCACTCACCTGTCTAGCCCGCTGCAGCGCGTCCTTGAAGGCATCGTTGACCCCGCCAGCGGCGCCCGAGCTCGGTGGAGGAACAGTGGAGTAATCAGCCATCTCAGGAGTGTTCGTTGCTGACCGCACCGTGTGTGTGAAGAGTAAGACAAAATGGCGCCGGGAGTCCTCTCACCCAGTCCCTCCCCTCTGCCCCGCCCCACGCCTCGCGAGACTTAGCGGGCCAGCCAATGGAGACGAGGGACAACCTCACCAGGCAGACCGCGGCTGCTCTCTGAGAGCTGTCCCTGGATTGGCTGGAGGCTCGGTGAGGGAGGAAAGCCCGCCCCTCCTCTCGCCTTCCCGCCATTTTACTGCCAGAAGCAGGGGTATTGTTTATTATCAGTATACAGTCTGGGGGAGGGGGTGCAGCCAGTGCTCTATAACTATATACTCAACTCGGTGTGCCAGGTCTGGGTAACTTAACTGGCAATGCCAAGCTGGGGGGCACTAGCTACTGTCAACCACAACACTCTCAGCCAGACAATAGATGGTAATAAATACTCGTAGGTGACCCTTTGCTGTGCCCCAATCAGTGTACCCCAACTTGCTAGAAATGAGACTTGTTTAAAAGAGGCCCTGGCAATATTCTTTTATATAAGTCTGATTTCTAGCATAAAAGAGGCCCTGGCAATATTCTTTTATATAAGTCTGATTTCTAGCATAAAAGAGGCCCTGGCAATATTCTTTTATATAAGTCTGATTTCTAGCATAAAAGAGGCCCTGGCAATATTCTTTTATATAAGTCTGATTTCTAGCATAAAAGAGGCCCTGGCAATATTCTTTTACCAGCCCCGCATTAATTCCATATTAACCATGTGATCTCATAGGAATTAACACTAATGAAATCACCCCATACTGATGGGAAGATACATGATGTACAGTGATTGTTCATGTAGTCATTTCAGGTTTGCCATATTTTCCTAAAAAAATTTACCGGCCTCGTTATCACCTCAGCTAGCAATTTATTTTTTTATTTTTTTTGGACCAGCCTGCCGGTAATTACCGTGTGACAACCTTAAGTGCTCTGGGGGTTATTTATAACTATTCCTAACCATGAAAGCGTGGGAAACATATGTTTGTTTGTTTTAAAAAAGGGTACGGTCGCAAGTTATTACATATAACGTCCCAAATTTTTTAAGTGAGTGGGAAATGGCGCCTAAGCTGTTATATATCTTTTTTTACTCATGGGTTGCGCCAGTGCTGAAGTGTGGGACAAGCTCACGTATCGCTAACTCCTGATGTCATCACTGAGCACTATACATTGGCGGAAGCCAACTGGTGTTAATATCATGTGTAATATATATATATATATATTTATATGTATATATATATATATATATAACCCCACAGTATGCACTGTGTTCTATCCCCTGCATGCCTAACTGCGATGGTCCGGCTACGTCTGGACTACAACTATCATCATTCTCTGCCATCCTTATAATGGGTCCAAAAGCAGTTGGAGCGCTAATTTGTATCTGATGTAAAACCTCCAAACTTTATTTTCTTTTTGGCATTGTCCAGATTCAGGATAGTTTTATGCCAATGTCAGGCATTTTTATATTCCTTCACTGTATTTATCTCTACCACTTCTGCTGGAAGGCTTGTCCATGCTATCAGCATTATATCTTAGCCCCCTGATGTTATCATTTGTGTTACTGTGTTTATTTATTTGGAGGGGGGGGGGGGGCTCTTCATCTATTTAAATGTTTGTAAAGGAAACCTAATTTTTTGTTGTTAAAATGTAACTTTTCCTTCTTAAAAGTAAACTTAACATATATCTTTACAGATACCCGTGGATTTACTTAGCGGAGCCGGTAGGGATGCTGGCGGGAGTGGACAGCGCCAGCGTGGACCCAACCAATCAGCGACGGGGCTCTGTATTAGAAGCACTAGTGGGGGGAAAAAAAGCTTAGTGTCCATTTAAATTCTTTTCTCCGTTTGGGCTATACATGTTCAGATCTTAGTCTTTTCTGATATATATTTTTTTTCCTGTAGACTATGTGCTGTTTTTATATCCCTGCAAAGTATGCGTATCCCCTTGGCAATGGGCAAAGTATCCATACTAGGCCTGTGATGGTCCACATCATTACATCATCCGTCACACCTCCCCCTGATAATGGGGTCTCAGTACCATACACTCCAGGTGAGTTCTGATATGATAAGCGATCTACCTCTAGGGTTGCTACCTTGGCCATTATTTATTGGCCTCATATAACGTTTGCATGCTGCCTTGCCGTGTGTAGGAGTCATATGTGACCTCAACATAATCAGTTAACGAATCAATGTGGTTCTGTTGATTTCCTTCTGCTCTCTTATGACTTCTACGCAGCATCAAAAAGCTATACGAGACTGGTAAAAATGGCCAAACTGTCCACCTTATCCACCTCCTTGGATGAGGCATCCCTGAAATATGACTTATAAACCTAAAAAAAAAGTCATCCAATTTTTCAAAGCTCATCACCAGTACAAACGATCATGAAAACACAAATATATCTCTTAAATTGTAGTGCAATGTGCAAAGTGGCTCCATTAGATAAGCATTATTTACACTGTGATGGTAGAGAATACAATTATATCAAAAATGATCTCTGTGTTGTGTTAGAATTCCATATAAATGCACAATTTTATAGAAAAATACATTTTTTTTTAATGTGTTTCCTGTTTATGACATCACCTTGAAAATAGTGAATTTGCATATCAAGCCACAGGTGATGTCATAAACAGGAGACACCGCGGTCTCATACTTTTCTTACGTTATGCCTTTGCTTGCAGTTATGTGCACTTATTGTATAGGTCATTTTGGTTTTTAGCACTTTTCTGATTCTATACGTTTTCAGTATAAACTATATTTCGGTGATGGGGTCCCTTTAACTCTGTGCTGCTATCACAGGCAGGTTTTGGACTAGACTCTCAAATATCTATTGTTTATCATTTGCAGATGTAAAATAAGGGAGGGGTGTAGCCAGGCTTTGGGGGCACTAGACAATAGAGTAAGGGGCACCCTGCTGATTGTGAAGCAACAAAAATAACCATGAAAATAAAACAATCCTGTAATGTCATTTACATACAGAAGGTGGAAATATACAAAACACTATCTTAGCCGGCGACTAAGCAACACTTAGTATTGAATACAATTAACACTTGTATTGAAAATCTCTGTGCACCATCTTGCAGATAGATTCTCATGACAAATACATTGAATTTATATTGCGCTTGTCATGTAAAAATGGGCATATTGTAGATATTATCTTTCTCTATCGATGTATGTTACTGTATGAGAAATAAATACATTCCCTGTACAAATCTCAATTTTAGCTTATATCAAACTTATACATGCTGTTAGCCTCCTCCAGGCCTCAAGACCCAGCAATGCTTTTTTTCCCTTTTTGATCTGTGTACTTTTTGATTTGTTTTACTAGTGCACTAAAAGCATAGTTGCCAATCGGCCATGTTTCCAGGGACACATATTTTTTCCACATGCTGCAGAAAGAGCATGCAAAGTCCAGCCCGGCAGTATGTAGGATGGATATACGCACAGACACAATCCAATTAATTAATCAGGGTGGAGATCTCATAGGACCTACCATGATTAGCTGCAATTTGCATGCTCTTTCTGCAGCATGTGGAACAAATATGTGTCCCTAGAAACATGGCCGATGTTGGCAACTATGTAAAACTGTTAAGACATTATTTTCTGGAGATAAATTATTTTATTCGTATTTTAAATTGCATAAACTGCTTCACCACCGATGGGCCACACCCTCAGAAACTTGCCCAAAAACAAGTTTCCCTCTTTGGGGACATATAAAACGTTGGAAGGTATGTTTCGGGGGTATTTACTAAGCACAGAGCCACGTTGTTTACAGGGGGAATATCGCGCCCCTGACTGACAGGCGTGCTGACAGGCGTGCTGCCAGCCCGGAGCATGCCTGTCACTAGGGTTGCCACCTGGCTGGTATTTTATCGGCAGGCCGGTAAAAAATTGGCATCAGGCCAATGTTATGTCTATGGAGACAGTATTAAGAAAAGGTGGCAACCCTACCTGTCACTTAGGGGAAAGAAGTATCTTGTGTATTTAGGGTTGCCACCATTTGTTCAGAAAAATACCGGCCTTGCTACTGTCTCCATAGACTTAACATTGGCTTGATGCCAATTTTTTTACCGGCCTGCCGGTAAAATACCGACCAGGTGGCAACCCTACGTGTATTTAATGGGTTCGTGTGCTGTGAACAGCCATCACACAAACCCCCGGAAATAAACGAGATACGTCCGAGGGGCCGACGGCAGCTGCGAATTCGGCAACAGAGTCACTCACTATGTAGCCAATTCGACAAGCACTAAAAGTATACGAAAATATGTAGGCCCAGACTTGCTTTAAAGCTATCCACCAATTCCTCCTCTTCTTAAATCTTTTTCTAGTGAAGTTATTTATTTATTTACTCACTGTCATTTTGTTGCCATTTCAACCCCAAAAAGATTTTTTTTTTCACGTGCAGGCATTTTAAAAAGGAATGCAATAATGAAAGAATACAAATAAAGGACCGTACTAAACCCTTTTTACTTGTACAGCGATATCAGGGGGTGGATCATATGTTATTACGAAACCCCTGCAAATATGTTTACAATGTGTCTATGGGTTATGATGTCACCTGCGGCTTGATATGCAAATCAACTGCTTTCACTGGATATTATGTAAATTGCATATCAATCTACAAGATGATGTCATAAACAGACGCACCACAGATCTGTTTAAAAACTTTTTTTTTTTTTTAATGTATGTACATTTGTGTGATTCTACTAAATCAATCCATAGATCCCCTGTGATAATTTATTTTGCTTTACATTAACAGTATAACCACCGTTCAGGTGATGGCCTTTAATTAGACAGGGAGAAGATTTTAAACTAATGAAGGATTTAATGTTTTCTGAAGGGTTCAGATATAGTTTGTATTCTAGAAGAAAAATGCTATTATCCACATCAATCTAACAGCTTTATCAGCTTTTATCCCCTGATTTCACAGATAGGTACAGTTACTCTTAGTTGTACAGTGATACCTTGTTACTATACCATACCTCCCAAGTGGCCCTATTTAGGAGGGACGGCCCCTATTTTGCACTCAAATTCCCCTGTTTTGTGTAAATAGAATACTTTCATTTTGTTCTAAACGACTTATCATTTTGCATAAATAGTTTCCAATTTGCCATACAAGGGTCTACTCAATAAAGAAATAAACGCAGGGAGCCGAGACAGGAATTTTAAACTTTGGGCCAAAGTAGCCGAGTTGGAAAAATTCTCCAACGCAGCTGAGTGGGAGAACTTTTCCAACTCGGCTACTTTGGCCTTAAGCTTGAAATTTCCATCTCAATTCCCTGCAATTCTCTCTTTATTGAATAGACCCTAAAGTCTCTGAAAATGTTCAGCTAAAGACCCATAGCAACACCTTCGGCCACTCCTACAAATATAAGTGTCCCTCTTTGACCATTTGAAATGTTGGGAGGTATGCTGTACTGTGCCCTCTTTATTACTATGTGTCCCTTTATCGATGTTGCCCATTAAAGGGATTTTTTGTGGATTATGTTTGGTCAGCGACGGTGGCACTTCAGCTACTGTGGACAATTCCCCTGAGGTCTAGCCAGCTACCATGAGTGGCTGAGCCTAATGGGAGTTGCAGTCCCAAACATCTGGGGTGTCAAAAGTTAGCCATCACTGCTACTGGTGTTTCCTCTCTAATAAAGCTTTGCCTTGTTTAAAAAAAAAAAAAAAAAAAAAATCAACCTTCCAGAAACAGCCAGTGGATTATAGTAGAGGGAGGCTGCAGAGCTGATTTCTCTATATATGAGCAATAGAGAGAGTCTCCTATCCCAGAGCAGAGCAGCCCCCTGTGACAGACACTCCTGCACTCACACAATCTTCATCATCTTCATCAAACATTCTGTTTTAATTCAATTCCTAATCAGATCCGCTTCATCTGGCCGGGAGATGGGGAAAGATTACTATTCTATTTTGGGCATTGAGAAGGGGGCTTCAGATGAAGAAATTAAGAAAGCCTACAGAAAGCTAGCTCTGAAATGGCACCCAGACAAGAACAAGTCAACCCATGCCGAGGAGAAGTTCAAGGAGATTGCAGAAGCCTATGAGGTGCTGAGTGACCCCAAAAAGAGAGAGGTGTATGATCAGTTTGGAGAGGAGGGTAGGTATCCGAGCATGACTACTCTGTACCCCCCAAACCCTGAAACATAGACCCCCACCACACTTCTTACCCTACATATTTAACTCCTTGCATATTTAACTCCTTGGGTGTCCCATGAGCATGCTTTGGTACTGAAAGAGTTAATCTACAACCATATTGGGTGCATGTTGGAATATGGATCTGACTTGTAATGACAGCGGAGAGTGAGGGGTTAATAACATTATATGGGGGCTCATGTAAGTTTGGATCCTATAGGTACAGCACTGGATGGTATTTACTAACCTGACTCCTGTCATTGGAACCTTATTATATGTCATTCACTAAATCTGAGGTCTCCCTGGTTTCACAGGATAGTTCACATACATGTTGTGTGTACCATGTTACATGCATGAGCTGCTCTTTATTCCTAGACAGAGAATAATGCATTAATTCTATATCCTCTCCATACATATAACAGTCCTGCTATCCCCCCCCCTCTCTTTCTGGACTCCTGCCCAGGAACCTAACTATGTCCATGATGTCATCAAATTCCAGGACTGCCCCCCCCAAATTGTGAGCTTTGTGCCAAGTGTATGCGTCTCCGAATTGTCCAAATAAGCTGCAAAGGGTAAAGCCATTATAGTGATTCAGCCATGATGCACTTATTAGAATTACTTGCAGATTTAAAATCCAAGACCCTCATCCTGACAGTAAACTTTCTCTAGCTCCCCCATAGGGAATCCCACTCCCATCCGCCCCTCCCACACACTGAAAGACACCATGATGTTTCCAAACACCGGGGGGCAATGCTTGGTTTATCACCCTGCTATATATGAGTTGTTGTATTGATAATACACTATTTAGCACACACTCCTGCACATTGTAACAGACACGACCCAGCTCTCGCGTGATACATTGTTTAATTTACACATTAAGGGCTATGTGTTGCCAGACATGTCCACATCAGTTTCAGATCACAGTATGTTCAGTCCTACTGGTTTGTATTTATTGATTGTAGTAAACTTTGACCCCAAAAATGTAGACATGGATAGTGACAATACAGAGGTGGTACAAACATGCCATACATGGCACCTTTTATTTCTCTGTCCCTCTTTCCATCTAGTTTCTGTTGTTCCCCTCACATTTATCTCTGTCTATTTACCTTAGTTCCCCCCTCTCTCTGTATCACTAAGGGGGCTCTTTACTAAAAATGTGAGTCGCTGGTGATTTGGGGTGAAATGTTCATCTCAACTCACATTTTAGTGAATAGCCCCCTTAGTCCTTTTCTGAAACATAGGTTTATATTAATTCAAATTGCATTTGTTTTATCCAACTGGATTAAAATGAAACTTTATTCTATGCACTCAGGATCGAGGAATAAGGGAGATCCAGATAATGTCTGTATTTTTTTTTAAACAGAATTAACTATGCCAGATTAAAGGATATAGACTAATAGGCCTGCATGGAATTCAATTTATGGTATATAATGGGCATGGTAAGGTGTGGCATGGTCTTTACCTCATGATGTATTGACTGCTGGCATGACCACAGGATACATTCCTGCCTCCTAAGCAATGTGTATAATGTGTAATACAGTCAATGTAGAGAATCAAAAAGTATGAAAAATGATCTATACATCGTGTTAGCAGAATTGGCAGCAAATGCATAAAATAACACAAAATGTGGGGTTTAAATGTATTTTTCGGTCTCTTATGACATCATCTGCGGCTTGATATTGTAATGAATTACTTTTTAATGGGAAATTTGTGATTTACATATCAAGCCACAACGTGATGTGATAAACAGGAGCATTTAGGTCTATATTAGTATGAAGCAGCTCGGAGATGGATTGCTACATTTTGGTGTTTTACTAGGTGAGCAGGTGGCTCAGCACATTTCGTGTAGCATGTAACTTAACACAGTATGAGGATAGTACATGCCCCAGTACGAGGAGAGTACATGCCCCAGTACGAGGAGAGTACATGCCCCCGTGTGAGCAGAGTACATGCCCCAGTACGAGGAGAGTACATGCCCCAGTACGAGGAGAGTACATGCCCCAGTACGAGGAGAGTACATGCCCCCGTGTGAGGAGAGTACATGCCCCAGTATGAGGAGAGTACATGCCCCCAGTGTGAGGGGAGTACATGCCCCAGTACGAGGAGAGTACATGCCCCTTTAGGAGGAGAGTACATGCCCCTTTAGGAGGAGAGTACATGCCCCTTTAGGAGGAGAGTACATGCCCCCAGTATGAGGAGAGTACATGCCCCAGTATGAGGAGAGTACATGCCCCAGTACGAGGAGAGTACATGCCCCAGTATGAGGAGAGTACATGCCCCTTTAGGAGGAGAGTACATGCCCCAGTATGAGGAGAGTACATACCCCAGTATGAGGAGAGTACATGCCCCAGTATGAGGAGAGTACATGCCCCCGTGTGAGGAGAGTACATGCCCCAGTATGAGGAGAGTACATGCCCCCGTGTGAGGAGAGTACATGCCCCCGTGTGAGGAGAGTACATGCCCCAGTACGAGGAGAGTACATGCCCCAGTACGAGGAGAGTACATGCCCCAGTACGAGGAGAGTACATGCCCCCGTGTGAGGAGAGTACATGCCCCCAGTATGAGGACAGTACATGCCCCAATATGAGGAGAGTACATGCCCCAGTATGAGGAGAGTACATGTCAGTTTATCCTCTGACAGGCAGCTTACATGCTTCCATTCTGGTGAATGGGAGATTTTTTTTCCCCCGACTCAGCTACTTTGGCCTCAGGTTTGCAGTTCCCTTCTCAATTCTCTGCAGTTCTCTCTTGCATGAATAAAGCCCACATCATCTGGTGCTAAAGGTTCTCCAGTTCCTGTGCATTATCTAGTTACCCCAAGCCCTTATTATATAAAAGCTGTGCATTATCTAGTTACCCCAAGCCCTTATTATATAAAAGCTGTGCATTATCTAGTTACCCCAAGCCCTTATTATATAAAAGCTGTGCATTATCTAGTTACCCCAAGCCCTTATTATATAAAAGCTGTGCATTATCTAGTTACCCCAAGCCCTTATTATATAAAAGCTGTGCATTATCTAGTTACCCCAAGCCCTTATTATATAAAAGCTGTGCATTATGTAGTTACCCCAAGCCCTTATTATATAAAAGCTGTGCATTATGTAGTTACCCCAAGCCCTTATTATATAAAAGCTGTGCATTATCTAGTTACCCCAAGCCCTTATTATATAAAAGCTGTGCATTATCTAGTTACCCCAAGCCCTTATTATATAAAAGCTGTGCATTATCTAGTTACCCCAAGCCCTTATTATATAAAAGCTGTGCATTATCTAGTTACCCCAAGCCCTTATTATATAGAAGCTGTGCATTATCTAGTTACCCCAAGCCCTTATTATATAGAAGCTGTGCATTATCTAGTTACCCCAAGCCCTTATTATATAAAAGCTGTGCATTATCTAGTTACCCCAAGCCCTTATTATATAAAAGCTGTGCATTATCTAGTTACCCCAAGCCCTTATTATATAAAAGCTGTGCATTATCTAGTTACCCCAAGCCCTTATTATATAAAAGCTGTGCATTATCTAGTTACCCCAAGCCCTTATTATATAAAAGCTGTGCATTATCTAGTTACCCCAAGCCCTTATTATATAGAAGCTGTGCATTATCTAGTTACCCCAAGCCCTTATGATATAAAAGCTGTGCATTATCTAGTTACCCCAAGCCCTTATTATATAAAAGCTGTGCATTATCTAGTTACCCCAAGCCCTTATTATATAAAAGCTGTGCATTATCTAGTTACCCCAAGCCCTTATTATATAAAAGCTGTGCATTATCTAGTTACCCCAAGCCCTTATTATTTAAAAGCTGTGCATTATCTAGTTACACCAAGCCCTTATTATATAAAAGCTGTGCATTATCTAGTTACCCCAAGCCCTTATTATATAAAAGCTGTGCATTATCTAGTTACCCCAAGCCCTTATTATATAGAAGCTGTGCATTATCTAGTTACCCCAAGCCCTTATGATATAAAAGCTGTGCATTATCTAGTTACCCCAAGCCCTTATTATATAAAAGCTGTGCATTATCTAGTTACCCCAAGCCCTTATTATATAAAAGCTGTGCATTATCTAGTTACCCCAAGCCCTTATTATATAAAAGCTGTGCATTATCTAGTTACCCCAAGCCCTTATTATATAAAAGCTGTTCATTATCTAGTTACCCCAAGCCCTTATTATATAAAAGCTGTGCATTATCTAGTTACCCCAAGCCCTTATTATATAAAAGCTGAGCATTATCTAGTTACCCCAAGCCCTTATTATATAAAAGCTGTGCATTATCTAGTTACCCCAAGCCCTTATTATATAAAAGCTGTGCATTATCTAGTTACCCCAAGCCCTTATTATATAAAAGCTGTGCATTATCTAGTTACCCCAAGCCCTTATTATATAAAAGCTGTGCATTATCTAGTTACCCCAAGCCCTTATTATATAAAAGCTGTGCATTATCTAGTTACCCCAAGCCCTTATTATATAGAAGCTGTGCATTATCTAGTTACCCCAAGCCCTTATTATATAGAAGCTGTGCATTATCTAGTTACCCCAAGCCCTTATTATATAAAAGCTGTGCATTATCTAGTTACCCCAAGCCCTTATTATATAAAAGCTGTGCATTATCTAGTTACCCCAAGCCCTTATTATATAAAAGCTGTGCATTATCTAGTTACCCCAAGCCCTTATTATATAAAAGCTGTGCATTATCTAGTTACCCCAAGCCCTTATTATATAAAAGCTGTGCATTATCTAGTTACCCCAAGCCCTTATTATATAGAAGCTGTGCATTATCTAGTTACCCCAAGCCCTTATGATATAAAAGCTGTGCATTATCTAGTTACCCCAAGCCCTTATTATATAAAAGCTGTGCATTATCTAGTTACCCCAAGCCCTTATTATATAAAAGCTGTGCATTATCTAGTTACCCCAAGCCCTTATTATATAAAAGCTGTGCATTATCTAGTTACCCCAAGCCCTTATTATATAAAAGCTGTGCATTATCTAGTTACACCAAGCCCTTATTATATAAAAGCTGTGCATTATCTAGTTACCCCAAGCCCTTATTATATAAAAGCTGTGCATTATCTAGTTACCCCAAGCCCTTATTATATAGAAGCTGTGCATTATCTAGTTACCCCAAGCCCTTATGATATAAAAGCTGTGCATTATCTAGTTACCCCAAGCCCTTATTATATAAAAGCTGTGCATTATCTAGTTACCCCAAGCCCTTATTATATAAAAGCTGTGCATTATCTAGTTACCCCAAGCCCTTATTATATAAAAGCTGTGCATTATCTAGTTACCCCAAGCCCTTATTATATAAAAGCTGTGCATTATCTAGTTACCCCAAGCCCTTATTATATAAAAGCTGTGCATTATCTAGTTACCCCAAGCCCTTATTATATAGAAGCTGTGCATTATCTAGTTACCCCAAGCCCTTATGATATAAAAGCTGTGCATTATCTAGTTACCCCAAGCCCTTATTATATAAAAGCTGTGCATTATCTAGTTACCCCAAGCCCTTATTATATAAAAGCTGTGCATTATCTAGTTACCCCAAGCCCTTATTATATAAAAGCTGTGCATTATCTAGTTACCCCAAGCCCTTATTATATAAAAGCTGTGCATTATCTAGTTACACCAAGCCCTTATTATATAAAAGCTGTGCATTATCTAGTTACCCCAAGCCCTTATTATATAAAAGCTGTGCATTATCTAGTTACCCCAAGCCCTTATTATATAGAAGCTGTGCATTATCTAGTTACCCCAAGCCCTTATGATATAAAAGCTGTGCATTATCTAGTTACCCCAAGCCCTTATTATATAAAAGCTGTGCATTATCTAGTTACCCCAAGCCCTTATTATATAAAAGCTGTGCATTATCTAGTTACCCCAAGCCCTTATTATATAAAAGCTGTGCATTATCTAGTTACCCCAAGCCCTTATTATATAAAAGCTGTGCATTATCTAGTTACACCAAGCCCTTATTATATAAAAGCTGTGCATTATCTAGTTACCCCAAGCCCTTATTATATAAAAGCTGTGCATTATCTAGTTACCCCAAGCCCTTATTATATAGAAGCTGTGCATTATCTAGTTACCCCAAGCCCTTATGATATAAAAGCTGTGCATTATCTAGTTACCCCAAGCCCTTATTATATAAAAGCTGTGCATTATCTAGTTACCCCAAGCCCTTATTATATAAAAGCTGTGCATTATCTAGTTACCCCAAGCCCTTATTATATAAAAGCTGTGCATTATCTAGTTACCCCAAGCCCTTATTATATAAAAGCTGTGCATTATCTAGTTACCCCAAGCCCTTATTATATAAAAGCTGTGCATTATCTAGTTACCCCAAGCCCTTATTATATAAAAGCTGAGCATTATCTAGTTACCCCAAGCCCTTATTATATAAAAGCTGTGCATTATCTAGTTACCCCAAGCCCTTATTATATAAAAGCTGTGCATTATCTAGTTACCCCAAGCCCTTATTATATAAAAGCTGTGCATTATCTAGTTACCCCAAGCCCTTATTATATAAAAGCTGTGCATTATCTAGTTACCCCAAGCCCTTATTATATAAAAGCTGTGCATTATCTAGTTACCCCAAGCCCTTATTATATAAAAGCTGTGCATTATCTAGTTACCCCAAGCCCTTATTATATAAAAGCTGTGCATGTCACTGGGAAGGTCAGGATTTGATCCATGCATGCTGCTTATGTCTCCTGTTTCTTTGGCATTGTTTTTGAGAGCTGGTGACATAACAAGATTTTCCTCTATTCTATGAGATTCCTAAACAATGCCCCCTCTCTGCAGTATCTTCGGCACTGTCTGCATCTTCCCTACTTTATGTTGATGGCTTGATTTCCCACTGTGTGGTATCTGCATTGCGCTGAAACATTTCTTTTTGCCCCTTTAAACATGCCATTTCAGGCAGAAATGCCTGCTGGGATTAGTGGGGCAAATCATAATTGGTACCCTTAGAACCTAGACATCCAACTGCGGCCCTCCAGATTACGCTATACTACAAATCCCACATTTCCCCACTACCTTTTCTAAGGCGGCAGAGAATTATGGTAGTTGTAGTCCAGAAACAGCTGGAGGTCCACAGTTGGGCCACTTAGGCCTTGGATTAAAACAACGAATGAACATTTAATCTCACATTTAATCTTGAACTGTACATTGTGCAGAGCCAAACCTTACCTACTAGAAAAGCTCAGATTATCGTGGATGCATAGTTACCTATATCTTTAGAAATGCTCACTTTTTTGACACTTTATCTAGAGCCAGCTCTGTTCTTCTAGCAGGAGGAACTCCCCAAGTTTGTCACAGCACAATGTATGGCAAAGTCAGAACCCAATACATTCATTCCTGCTTTATCTGATTATATTATCCCCTAGATTCTTACAATCCCCATAAAACTGAGGCTGCATATATTTATATACCCCCTCACTGGGCTTTATGTGCGCTACTTAAGCCTGGCACTTTTTGGCAGTTGCAAGAGTAGACACCGCACTAAACCCTCCTGATTTTTTTATCGTCGAGTGTTTTTATTGAATCCTGACTTTGCAAATTGCAATCGTAGCAACCAGTGTTTCTGAAATTTGTAGCCGTAGTTATTATTCTGTTGGACGATTTAAAGTGACTGTGTAGAGATTTATTGAGGAGTCCCTTATTTGTCATATTATATGATTGTCCAGAAAGCATACAATATCATATCTATTTGTTTAAATCTCTATAGGGCTCAAAGGAGGATCTGGTAACACAGATGGGCCTGGTGGAAACTCCCATTATACTTTCCATGGTGACCCCCACGCCACATTCGCTGCATTCTTTGGTGGAGCAAACCCGTTTGAGATCTTCTTTGGTCGCCGTATGGGAGGCGGCCGCGATGATGAAGACATGGAGCTGGATGGAGATCCCTTTAGCTCCTTTGCCAGTTTTGGAATGAATGGATTCCCCAGAGAGAAGAACCAGGTTGGCCACCAGCTCCAGCGCAAACAGGACCCGCCGATTATCCATGAGCTCAGGGTGTCCTTGGAAGAGATTTATCACGGCTGCACGAAAAGGATGAGAATCTCGCGGAAAAGGGTGAATCCTGACGGCAGGAGCGTCCGCTTGGAAGATAAGATCCTAACCATTGAGATTAAGAAAGGATGGAAAGAGGGTACTAAAATCACATTCCCCAAGGAGGGAGACGAAATGCCAAACACTATTCCGGCTGATGTGGTCTTTGTCATTAAAGATAAACCTCATTCGCACCTTAAGAGGGATGGGTCCAACATCGTGTGTCCAACACGGATTAGCTTACGTGAGGTGAGAAATACATGGAAATACATTCACTTAAAAGGACAACTGCAGGAAATAATAACTGTTATGTTTAATTGAATGATCGTATCAAGTGCAGACATTTTAAATAGAAATACTTTAATGAAAGACAACAAATAAAGTACCTTTTTTGAGCCCTTTTTGCAACATATAGCTCTATCAGGAGACAGGCATGTTGTTTCCGAATCTTTGGTCTGTACAGCTCTATCAGGGGGCAGGCATGTTGTTCGGAATCTTTGGTCTGCTTAGCTCTATCAGGGGCAGACATGTTGTTCCGAATCTTTGGTACGTATAACTACCCAACCTAGCTGGAACACACACTCCCTCTTTGGCCTATCCCACCTAATGCCTCCCATCCACTCTACTGTTACTACAACTTCAATCCCTCTGACCTCTTCAATCCCTTAATTGTGTCATGGACCCCATTCCCTCTAGATTGTAAGCTTACGAGCAGGGTTCCCTACCTCATGTACCAGTCTGTACTAGTTTGTCTAAATTAGTATGTAGTTCCTTTCTTTGCTCTGTACCAAGCGCTTCGAGAATTGGTGTCGCTGTACGAATAAATGTTAATGTAATGTAATAACTCTATGGGAGGGGGGGGGGGGCGGGGGGGCATGTTGTTCCGAATCTTCAGTCTGTATAGCTCTATCAGGGTGTGGACATGTTGTTCCGAATCTTTGGTCTGTACAGCTCTATCAGGGGGCGGGCATGTTGTTCAGAATCTTGAGTCAGATGGTTCTAAGAGTGATTAATCACTTGTCAGTTCATCATTTGTTGACTCATCTGACCCAAGATTCTAAATATGTCTGCCCCCTTATAGAGCAATACAAAGAGGACTCAATATGGTACTTTAATTGTATTCTTTCACTGGACAATTTTTATATAAACCATTTACACTTAATGTGTGCAATCTTTGAATTAACCCCTTCGTGACCGTATGACGAGTTAACTCGTCATGTAGTAAAGCCGTGACCCCCGCCAGCTGGCCTGAAAAAGGGTCCAGGGCTATGCCTCGCACCCAATCGGTGGGTTTCCGGGACATGTGATCGCGGTGATCACTCGATGTTCACACATTGACTTTGCCTCGAATTCACTCCCTGTGCTTCACGTACTTATAATGAAGCACAGAGAGCGACCTGTAAGTAACAAATAAGACACATACTGTAAAAAAAATAAGTTAACCCTTTTCTTGCTGAGGCACAGTTTTACTGTGATCAGTTTCTTTCATTCTTTACGGCCCTCATTTTGTTTGTTTTTTCCATTTTTTTTTTATTTTCCAATTTTTAAAGTTTTTTTTAAATAAATATTATTGTAATATATTAATTTCATTACAGTTTACTCCTGCAAGCTTGTTCTTTGATTCCTATGACTGTGACATCGCACTGGTCAGAGTTCCTTCCCCCCTGCTCCTTAAGGGGTTAAACATACATTACATTTTTTATCTTCAAAGTTTGTTGTTGGATATAGGAGAATTCAGCTGAATGGGATAATTTTTCCAACTCTACTACTTTGACCTAAGTTAGTATATAAAGCCTATAGTATATGGTTTTTGAGGGGAGCATATTGGAATTGTATCAGAATTATTAAACACTTGAGTTTCCCTGCCACCAATACCTACAGAGAACCCGGGATGGGCATGAGATGTGTTGATTTGGTACCATATTTAGAAGGAATGAAAAAAGAATTCTTAGAAGTGGATGATGCAGAATGCCCAATGTGCCCAAGGAAAAAATCATACAGAGTTGAAATCTCCAACTAGTAGTAAATTTACTTTGACCAGAATGCATGGAATAGGCAGTTGTTAGATTACTACATAACACTTCAAAGAAGACCACTTTTAACTCGATTTTAAATTGAATTCATCTATCTTTTTTAGTTTTCCCAATCTGAATAAGACATGGTTTTTACTTGGACTGAGCGACTCCTTTTTGTTCAATGTTTAACTGTCTGTGATGTCCCTTGTTCATGACAATCACCTTGTGAATTTATATGCAAAAGGGTCGTTTCCCAATGAAAGCAGTTCATTTCGGTGTCAATCCACAAGGCGATGCCTCAGTTCTGTCCACACATTGGGGGTTATATGTAAACCTTCCAGCACTGTGAAGTCTCAGGAAGTGGACATGGTGCCAGTGTTCGGTGCTATATGCAAATGCTCAATGTTTATACATCACCCCCAATAAATAGAACTTTTATACCTTGTATGAACAAAGTTTAGGTGGGTTGAATGAGTTTACAAAAAAATAACACAACGTTATATAATATATGATATAAATGATATCATTATGTGTCCCATGAAATAATATCATATTTTGCAGGCTTTGTGTGGATGCTCCATTAATGTACCAACCATTGAAGGAAGGAACATACCAATGACCATTACTGATGTGATTAAACCAGGCATGAGGAGGAGGATCATAGGATACGGACTCCCTTTTCCAAAAAACCCAGAGAATCGTGGAGACCTGCTGGTAGAGTTTGAAGTCATATTCCCAGAAAGCCTTCCACAATCTTCCAAGGAAATGCTAAAAAGACATCTTCCAGTCTCCTGAACCCCAGTCAGAAGCAACAGACTGACCATGTATACATGGCACTATTATAGGTAGTTGTATGGAAGAAAAAAAAAAAGGTACATGACGAGCCACACCATCCGAAATAAACGCCGTTTAATTATTTCAACCCAGCGTTGAAATTTCATCCAGTGACCACTAGGAGGCTTTCTGTCGGCGACAACACAAAACAACACGCTAGTAATTATTATTTTATTCTATAGCTTTGACAGTAAATGCTGTGCTGTACTCGAGATATTGCAATCCTCACCCCTTAGGACCATATAACCTATGTTAGAAATGTCATGGTATGCTAGGGGTGGCCCCGACTATCCAACTAGGGTCACCAGGTTTACAGGTCACAAAGCAATGCTGTGGGGGAATCTAATGCTCCCACATCTGATGTATTTTTACATCAATGCAGAGGAATGTGTTTGAAGAGTTAAGTCTGTTAGCATTTTAAAGGTGAACTGTAGCAAAAAATTAAATTAGGTTTAATTAAAAGATTGCACCAGTGTAGATGTTTTAAACAGACATGCTTTCATGAAAGAGTACAAATATAGTATCTTACTGTGCCCTCGGTGCTCAATAAACCACCGAAGATCTGACTCAATAATGTAAACGACATGTCTGCTCCCTGGTCGAACCGTTAGAAGCATAGTATACTTCCATTAAATAATTTCTTTATGATCCATCTGCGCTTACTGCAAAATTTTCATTAAAACATGTGTTACATTTAAATGACTTTGTTTACCTGATAAATGTCATTTTTATTGGGTAAAATTAAATGCCGCATTTTAACCCGTTGAGGGCTGAACAGCCGGAAGCTGCTCCTTTTTGCTGCACTTGAAGGTTAACGACCCAAATCCTCTTATTTACATCATTAATAAATAATCCCAAACACATGCTATTTATAGGCCGGGGGTTCAGTTACGGTAGATAGCAGCTGTCTAACTTTGCAAACAAGATTCCCTCAGAACTCTTTCTATTTTTTCTCTTTGTATTCTTCTTAATATTGCGTCCGGGAGACATTGGTTTCACAATGAATCTTTCAGCATCTGGTGCTGCTTGCAAGTGCCTTTCTAGAGATTAGGATTTACGAGCACTTTTCATTTAAATGGTGAAATTAGCAACTGGGTTATCAGTTTTTCCTCTCAAACCCCCTGTCTCCTAATTACTGCATTTAAAGTTTAATGTAGCAACGGTCCTGCCCATCTCCCCAAACCCCTCCTCCTTGTGTTAAATCACAGCCCACACACTGGCTGAAGGCATGCACCTCTGCATTCCAAGCACTTGAAACAGCTGAGTTCTACGGCGAGAGACTGTTTCTACAGTAAACTGATGCCAGCGCTTTCTCAGAGGGGGGTTTTTGGAAACTGCTGCAGAGGAAGCCAGCCCCCCCATTTGTGTACTCCCTCTCATGTATAACAGTGAATTTAGAGGCCTTTGTATAATTATTTTTAGAATACAGGAGAATTCTAGTCTTTTTAAAGTTAAAATAAATGCATTTTACATATATTCAAATTTATATGGCTCCTTGATTGTCAGAACTGCTCCTGCTTGAGAGTTGGGGGCTGCAAGCCTAGAGCCCTGGTGCAGCTGTCTGTTTTATACTATTTCCCAATCTGTACATATTGTGCCTTTTGCAGTGTCATCTAGTACCCCTCCTGTGGCAAGTGTTAGATTACCTTCTGAGAGTCTAGTCATTGAGAACTGGCCTTTGCCACAGGTGGCAATCAGGCAATGTGTGCCTTCATGCAATCAAAGGATTCTCGCCCAAAATGCACTGCAACACCCCAGCGGATGTTGCCCCCACGATTTATCAGTTGCCCATTCAATAATGCTTTGTAACAGTCCGCTAATCTTGCCCGATTTTTGCAACTTGGTTTTTAATTCACCACAGTTCACTAGTTAGTGATTTGGCCTCATATATTTTGCACGTTTACTATATTTTGAGACCCTACATAGGATGTCCAACCGCATCTATAAAGTCTGTATCTGCATGTCACTGTTCTAAATTAGAATCCTTTGCAGCTAATAGGAGATAAGCAGGGCAGATTATCCATCTCTGATTGGTGTATTCTGTAGTATAGACTGTGCATATCGCCCATGTTGAGGATGGGTGAGTTTTGATGCATATGTGTAAGGCATTTTTCTCATCCATGAACAGCCACCGAGGCTTAGATAAGTTGCCAAACATTTGTATTACACCTCTAGAACATTGGGTCCTGATGAAGTGCCTAAAAAAAGATTTTCCCACTTGGATGCCACATATTCACACGAGGTTATGTATTCCGCTCAAATGGCCTTGTGTACAAATGTGAATGTCAATTACAAGCTGGTACCGTTCTAGAAACGTACAATCCAGATAACGTTTCATATACAAGTGTATAGTCTGTTTCCTGCAGCAGCATAGGCGTGCGCAGCCTATTGCATTAGGGTGTGCACCCTAAAGCACAAACACACACGCCGCACACGTGTGTGTGTATAGATATATAGATAGATATATATCTATCTATATATCTATACACACACACACACACACATACACAAATGCACTCTGCATACTTACATACAGACCCGCATTCATATAATTATCAATATAAACAAACATTTAAAAACTGTATTAAAACTTTTTTTTTATTAATTAAGCATTTAGCAATGTAAACAAACATTTCACATTTTTTAACTTAAAAAAACACTTACTTAAAGTTTACCAGCCAGCCGGCCGCCCCAGAACCCCTCCTGGGAAAAAACGATGTGCCTGTGCTCCGCTCTGCACCCTCTCCTCTGGCACTGCGGCTGGGCCTCACCCTTGCGTTGCCGTGACTCCGCCTCTGCGTGACGTCACGGAACGCGTGTACGCGAACGCGTACATTACAGGGGAGGTCTGAGGGAGGAGAAAGTCCGTCCTTCACTATGCGGCGCTTCCGCTCGCATAGTGAAGGATCGGATTAGGAGACAAACTCGGGCGGCAGACGGCAGTGCAGCACGGAGGCAGGGCCGTCTTTAATAGTGATTGGACCCTGGGCAAGCATTTGCTTGGGCCCCCTGGATCCTGCCCCCTCCCCTGCATGCAATCCCGCCATCCATCGCGATGTTACCCCCCCCCCCCCCACACACACACACACATATGCCATAATTGTTGTGCCATTCAGATGCCAGTAATATTGTAACTTTCGGATGCCAGCAATATTGTGCCAGTCAGAGCCCAGTAATATTGTGCCAGTCAGAGCCTAGTAATATTGTGCCAGTCAGATGCCTGCAATATTGTGCCAGTCAGATGCCTGCAATAGTGTGCCAGTCAGAGCCCAGTAATAATGTGCCAGTCAGATGCCAGTAATATTGTGCCAGTCAGATACCAATAATATTGTGCCAGTCAGATACCAATAATATTGTGCCAGTCAGATACCAGGAATATTGTGCCTGTCAGAGCCCAGGAATATGGTGCCTGTCAGATGCCTGTAATATTATGCCAGTCAGATGCCTGTAATAGTGTGCAGTCAGAGGCCAGGAATATTGTGCCAGTCAGATGCCTGTAATATTGTGCCAGTCAGATGCCTGTAATATTATGCCAGTCAGATGCCTGTAATATTATGCCAGTCAGATGCTTGTAATAGTGTGCCAGTCAGAGCCCAGGAATATAGTGCCAATCAGATGCCCAGTAATATAGTGCCAATCAGATGCCAAGTAATATAGTGCCAGTCAGATACACAGTAATATAGTGCCAATCAGATACCCAGTAATATAGTGCCAATCATATGCCCAGTAATATAGTGCCAATCAGATGCCAAGTAATATAGTGCCAATCAGATGCCCAGTAATATAGTGCCAATCAGATGCCAAGTAATATAGTGCCAGTCAGATACCCAGTAATATAGTGCCAATCAGATACCCAGTAATATAGTGCCAATCAGATGCCAAGTAATATAGTGCCAATCAGATACCCAGTAATATAGTGCCAATCAGATACCCAGTAATATAGTGACAGTCAGATGCCAAGTAATATAGTGCCAATCAGATACCCAGTAATATAGTGCCAGATACCCAGTAATATAGTGCCAGATACCCAGTAATATAGTGCCAATCAGATGCCAAGTAATATAGTGCCAATCAGATACCCAGTAATATAGTGCCAGTCAGATGCCAAGTAATATAGTGCCAATCAGATACCCAGTAATATAGTGCCAGATACCCAGTAATATAGTGCCAATCAGATGCCCAGTAATATAGTGCCAATCAGATGCCCAGTAATATTGTGCCAATCAGATACCCAGTAATATAGTGCCAATCAGATGCCCAGTAATATTGTGCCAATCATACCAGGAATATTGTGCCAATCAGATACCCAGTAATATTGTGCCAATCATATACCAGGAATATAGTGCCAATCAGATGCCCAGTAATATAGTGCCAATCAGATACCCAGTAATATAGTGCCAGATACCCAGTAATATAGTGCCAATCAGATGCCCAGTAATATAGTGCCAATCAGATACCCAGTAATATAGTGCCAGATACCCAGTAATATAGTGCCAATCAGATGCCCAGTAATATAGTGCCAATCAGATGCCCAGTAATATAGTGCCAGTCAGATGCCCAGTAATATTGTGCCAATCAGATACCCAGTAATATAGTGCCAATCAGATACCCAGTAATATAGTGCCAATCAGATACCCAGTAATATAGTGCCAATCAGATGCCCAGTAATATAGTGCCAATCAGATGCCCAGTAATATAGTGCCAGTCAGATGCCCAGTAATATTGTGCCAATCAGATACCCAGTAATATAGTGCCAGATACCCAGTAATATAGTGCCAGTCAGATACCAGGAATATTGTGCCAGCCAGACACCCCCCCCCCCCCCGTACTTACACTTCACTGCTCCGTGTCCCCCGCCGGATGTCTCCTCCGTGCAGTCTTCCCTCTTGCACGGAGGAGGGAAACAGAAACCGAAACCGGATGTGACGCGACGTCACATCCGGCGTCAGTTTTTTTATTTTTTTTTTCCGGCCGTCGCATCCATCGGATGCGGCTTGCCGGAAAAAAGCGTTCACAAGCGCAATGCGCTGTGAACGCGGTAGCAGGGGCTGGGGGCCCACGGGACAGCTGCCTTGGGGCCCCCCAGGAGTAAATGGGCCCAGGGCAGCTGCCCCGTTTGCCCCGCGTTAAAGACGGCCCTGCACGGATTAGGGTGTGCCCAGGCACACCCGGCACACCCCGTGCGCACGCCTATGTGCAGCAGATATATGTTAAACGAGTCATTTTTAATGTGCACAGCCAACATCATGCAGTTTCCCACTTAGTTCTTTTTACAGGAAATTATTAAAACTATAAACAGTCTACTCAATAAAGAGAGAATTGTAGGGATTTGAGACGGGAATTTCAAACTTTAGACCAATGGAGCCGAGTTGGAAAAAGTCTCCAATGCAGCTAGGGTTGCCACCTTTTCTACAAAATAATACCGGCCTTACTGGTACCTCCATAGACTTAACATTGGCATCAAGCCAATTATTTACCGGCCCGCCGGTAAAATACCGGCTGGGCGGCAACCCTAAATGCAGCTGAACAGGAGAATGTTTCCACCTTTGAGGAACACTAAACATTATATTTCACTTGTGCTTCTTTGTTTTCTTTTTTGATTAGGCTCAGACCTTCCTTTTGACATTCACACTCTTTATAGCTTATTAGTAGGAGACGTCCAAGGTTTCTGTGCTTCGTGTCGTAAGGAAAATTCTCATCAATGCCTGTGAGTAACATTTGAAGTGATGTGTTCATGTACTGGATCCAGTTTATTACAATAGCTCGTTACCTATACATTGAGGGAAGGGAGAAAAGAGATGGAGGTTCCAATTTATCTCTCACTATTTCCCTTTTATACATTCTACGCTTCACAAAAAAACTTCACTGAATTCAATCCTTTCTTAATTCTACCATCATCTAATATAGAAACACACGTTGTCCCTAGTATGAGGATAAACTGCCAGGTACTTTTGAATTTATCCTCTTACTGACAGCTGCCATGTTTTCATAGGAAGCAGACCCCATGATCCCATGCAAAAAACGAGGGTCTCTTTCTGTGCTAAGAGCAAGAGACCCTCGCATTCGGCCGTCAAAGTGGGGAGAGAACCAGGAACTGCTGTTTCTTGCTTGTGAGACACAGCAGTTAGTAAGCCCGCTTGTGTCTATTAAGATACATGTCGGGTTTACTTATAAGTCCCGGGACATGTTTAGTTTAACCCTTGCATCCTTCATGGAAGCAAGGGTTAAACAAGGTTCAATGTTCCTTTAAGTTTGAAATTCCCCTCTCATTTCCATACAATTCTCTCTTTATTAAGCAGCCCCTATAGCATCACATGGGATTCTGTGAAAGTAAACATTGCCTGTAGTGAGAATGTACAGAATAAAAACATGGTGAAAAATAATCTGTCCAGTGTGATCGCAGAATGCCAAACAACTAAGAGAAATATAGGTTTTAAATGTGTCTGTAGAGTCTCCTGCTTATGACATCACCTGTGGCACGGTATGCAAATGACACATTTCCCACTGCAAAGCAGTTCATTTGCATATAAGGCCACTGGTGATGTCATTAAACAGTCATGTTTAAAACATATTGTTATGCTTGAAATTCTGCAAACACAATATATAGATATTTTTTTGTTCTCACAGTATAAACAATGGTCAGGTTGACACAGTCCCTATCAGTGCAGTGTGCAACTGAATATTGCATCCCCTAATTTACTGAAAAACAAACAAATGTATTGTCACTTATGAGTAGGGTAGCCACCTTTTGTTCAGAAAAATAGCGGCCTTGCTACTGTCTCCATAGACTTAACATTGTCCTGATGCCAATTTACCAGCCAGGTGGCTACTTATGAAGTCATCAAGAAATATGTGTATAATTAAAAGGTTTATCTTACTCACAGTTTTCTATTTGCATGATGATATCTCGATCGGCCTGTAGTATTGGTCAAATGTAGCCCGTTAGCAACTGGAGGGCTGCAGGTTGATACCCCTGATTTGGGGCAGTTCTATGTATTCACAGTGACCTGCAGACCAAGTACAGGGCTAAGCTGCTAAATGTGGCACAAAACGGTGGTTCTTGCTCGTGGCACATTATCACACTTTTCTCTGTATTTCTCAGTATTTTGCTTATGCCAAATTAAACCAACAAAAATAGATCTTATTTACATTGCAAGTATAATGCTAATGACTTTAGAAGTTTATTTTGTGTGGCCTGCCATGCTGTATTTCATAATTATATTTTTAATAAAGATTTCTAAAAATGTTTAAGAAACGATTCGTATTTATTGATCACCTGTTCGGAATTGGCATTATGTTTGTTTATTCTTTGGTCACATTCTGGTTAGAAAAACAAAGATTGAAATACTGGGAGCTCTGTGTGGCAGAGTAATGCTGCCTGTGGAGCTCTGTGAGGCAGATGATGTAGGCTCCAGAGCTCGGTGCGGCAGAAAAATAGCAGTGTGTACTAGGGCTTTTGTGGTAGAGGGCATAGGCTGAGGGGGAGCTCTTTGTTGCATGGAATGCAGGTTGTGGAGCTCTGTGGGGCAAAGGACATATGCTGTGGAGCAGAGGAAGCAGGCGTGGAGCTCTGTGTGGCAGAGGATGTATATATATATATATATATATATACTTTTTGCTTAGAACTATTTTCTAGTGTGTTTAAGTAATATAGTCAACACTTTTATTCACACCTCAAATACATCACTTTTGGCAAGAAGCTCCACCTGTTCTATCTGATGCTCTTTTACTGGAGCGTAGACTGTGCCATGTGTTTGTATCTCAGAGGTGTTTAAACAGCAGTAGTAATTTGGCTTTGATCTAATTTATCTATTCACATAACTATCGGCACATATTGGCATCTGTCAGGATCTGCACATAGCTGCACATTATATTCCATGTTATGTTAAAATGGTTCCCTCTCAGTCCCCCACAGCAGACACATGACAAAAAAGTGAAATATTTTTAAATGGCCTCTAGATGGAGGAAGGATATTGTGTAAATCTGCAGTAAGTGACGGACAGGGAGGAGGAAATTACCCAATCGCTGTGTTTTTGTACATGTCAAACTGACTGGGACACGTCTACAGGAGAACACATACCTTCCACATGAAATCAGTGTTTATTTAAACACAAAGAAAATTACCACAGTGTAATAGCAAAAGGTTATAAAATTCAACCCCTTCCAGTACTCACCTATGTCAGGAGTTCAGGACTCTTCTATACTAAGGAATGAAAGGTTCCAGTACTGTCCTATAATAGAGAATGAAAGGTTCCAGTACTGTCCTATAATAGAGAATGAAAGGTTCCAGTACTGTCCTATAATAGAGAATTAAAGGTTCCAGTACAGTCCTATACTAGAGAATTAAAGGTTCCAGTACTGTCCTATACTAGAGAATTAAAGGTTCCAGTACTGTCCTATAATAGATAATTAAAGGTTCCAGTACTGTCCTGTAATAGAGAATGAAAGGTTCCAGTACAGTCCTATACTAGAGAATGACAGGTTCCAGTACTGTCCTATACTAGAGAATGAAAGGTTCCAGTACAGTCCTATAATAGAGAATGAAAGGTTCCAGTACTGTCCTATAATAGAGAATTAAAGTTTCCAGTACTGTCCTATAATAGAGAATTAAAGGTTCCAGCACAGTCCTATACTATAGAATGAAAGGTCCCAGTTAGGGTTGCCACCCAGCCGGTATTTTATTGGCTTTATGCCAATGTTACGTCAATGGAGGCACCAGCAAGGCCGGTATTTTTTTGTAGAAAAGGTGGCAACCCTAGTCCCAGTACAGTTATATACTAGAGAATAAAAGGTTCTGGTACTCTCCCATAATAGAGAATGAAAGGTTCCAGTACTATCCTATAATAGAGAATGAAAGGTTCCAGTACTGTCCTATAATAGAGAATGAAAGGTTCCGGTACTCTCCTATACTAGGGAATAAAAGGTTCCAGTACTCTCCTATACTAGGGAATATAAGGTACCGGTACTCTCCTATACTAGGGAATAAAAGGTTCCGGTACTCTCCTATACTAGATAATAAAAGGTTTCGCTGCTCTCCTATACTAGATAATAAAAGGTTCCGGTACTCTCCTATACTAGAGAATAAAAGGTTCCGGTACTGTCCTGTACTAGGGAATAAAAGGTTCCAGTACTGTCCTATACTAGAGAATGAAAGGTTCCAGTACTCTCCTATAATAGAGAATGAAAGGTTCCAGTACTGTCCTATAATAGAGAATTAAAGGTTCCAGCACAGTCCTATACTATAGAATGAAAGGTCCCAGTTAGGGTTGCCACCCAGCCGGTATTTTATTGGCTTTATGCCAATGTTACGTCAATGGAGGCACCAGCAAGGCCGGTATTTTTTTGTAGAAAAGGTGGCAACCTTAGTCCCAGTACAGTCCTATACTAGAGAATAAAAGGTTCTGGTACTCTCCCATAATAGAGAATGAAAGGTTCCAGTACTATCCTATAATAGAGAATGAAAGGTTCCAGTACTGTCCTATAATAGAGAATGAAAGGTTCCGGTACTCTCCTATACTAGGGAATAAAAGGTTCCAGTACTCTCCTATACTAGGGAATATAAGGTTCCGGTACTCTCCTATACTAGGAAATAAAAGGTTCCGGTACTTTCCTATACTAGATAATAAAAGGTTTCGGTACTCTCCTATACTAGATAATAAAAGGTTCCGGTACTCTCCTATACTAGAGAATAAAAGGTTCCGGTACTTTCCTATACTAGAGAATAAAAGGTTCCAGTACTCTCCTATACCAGAGAATAAAAGGTTCCGGTACTGTCCTGTACTAGGGAATAAAAGGTTCCAGTACTGTCCTATACTAGGGAATAAAAGGTTCCAGTACTCTCCTATACTAGGGAATAAAAGGTTCCTGTACTCTCCTATACTAGGTAATAAAAGGTTCCGGTACTCTCCTATACTAGGGAATATAAGGTTCCGGTACTCTCCTATACCAGAGAAAAAAAGGTTCCAGTACTCTCCTATACCAGAGAATAAAAGGTTCCGGTACTCTCCTATACTAGGGAATATAAAGTTCCGGTACTCTCCTATACTAGAGAATAAAAGGTTCCGGTACTCTCCTATACTAGGGAATATAAGGTTCCGGTACTCTCCTGTCCTAGGGAATATAAGGTTCCGGTACTCTCCTATACCAGAGAATAAAAGGTTCCAGTACTCTCCTATACTAGGGAATAAAAGGTTCCGGTACTCTCCTATACCAGAGAATAAAAGGTTCCGGTACTCTCCTATACTAGATAATAAAAGGTTCCGGTACTCTCCTGTACTAGGGAATAAAAGGTTCCAGTAATCTCCTATACTAGATAATAAAAGGTCCCGGTACTCTCCTATACTAGGGAATAAAAGGTTCCGGTACTCTCCTAGACTAGATAATAAAAGGTCCCGGTACTCTCCTATACTAGGGAATAAAAGGTTCCGGTACTCTCCTATACTAGATAATAAAAGGTCCCGGTACTCTCCTATACTAGATAATAAAAGGTTCCAGTACTCTCCTATACTAGGGAATAAAAGGTTCCAGTACTCTCCTATACCAGAGAATAAAAGGTACCGGTACTCTCCTATACTAGGGAATAAAAGGTTCCGGTACTCTCCTATACTAGGGAATAAAAGGTTCCGGTACTCTCCTATACTAGGGAATAAAAGGTTCCGGTACTCTCCTATACTAGGGAATAAAAGGTTCCGGTACTCTCCTATACTAGGGAATAAAAGGTTCCAGTACTCTCCTATACTAGGGAATAAAAGGTTCCGGTACTCTCCTATACTAGGGAATAAAGTGTTTCGGTTCTCTCCTATACTAGGGAATAAAAGGTTATCGTATACTAAGGAAGATTTGTGAAAATGGCTAGTGCCTGGCTACAAATCCAATGTATATTAGATCCTTTAGCCAGATTCTGGAGTCATTTTGAGGATTGGCCTCTGGATATATCAGTGAAGTTTAGGGTGTTGTTTTTCCTCCACTAGTCACTGAGATATAACCCCTGGAAGGTTGTGATACACACACGTGTGTGAAAGCAGAACCAACGCTTTAATCATTAGTTAAACTCACTTCAGATTTGTTGTGTCTCACTTTTATTATAGGAATGAATATTTGATGTGTGGGTTTGTGGGATCAGGGCGGCTGGCCAGATGTATTGAAACCTCCCTGTGTTTATCATTTGCTCTGTAACCTGAGGATACAGCGGTAAAAATCAGTAACTTTGCACCAATCCTTTTGTTCAGTTGAATGTGGACATGAGCCTGTGACTCCCGGTTATATACACTGCTGCCAGCCAGCAAGGAGAATTACTGAGTGCTGCCCACCTTTCTAATATAGAATGCTGCACAACAGAAAGAGTAGTAGATACGTAGGACTGCCTTCCAGTGGAAGTAGTGACAGTTAACACTGTAAAGCCATTCAGGAAAACATGGGATGTGCTTCAAGTGATCCTGAGCATCTCAGAAAAGCCAAAATCTACAGTGCCCAAACCCCCCTCTCCAGTCTAATCGCTCAAATGTCATAATGGTGGAGGCACGAGGCATCATGGGAAGTGTAGTGTCATACATTCGTGGTGGCCCATAGTCTGCATTTCTGCCGAGCTGTCTAATCAGTGATCTGAGTGCGCGGTTCTCTTAATGGTAAGATGTCCGTGAGGTGTTAATACTCCAGCACTAGCTATGTTTCTGTTTGTTCTCACTATTGACCCCTAGAGGTCAAATCTAGAAATATACATCTTTGTAAAATAGGGATCCTTTTTTAATTACATCCCCCCCCGACATGTTTAGCAGCTAGTCCCAGATCAGGAAGCTTGCCCCAAACCTCACCCTATTTCAGGTTAGTCCAGTGAGCCGAATGGTCCTTTAACCCCAAATCGGCCGGCATTGTTACCCGACCAGTGTTATCCACAGAGGGGATTTAAGCCCTAACATCTGGGGTTGCTCCTGTAGCAGTAGTCCTATTAGCTGCCTGTTCCCCCTGTATCTCTTGCCTGCTGCTCAGGTGCTGCGTGTTGGTGCAAAATAAACCCCATCTTCCCAGCAATCAGTACACTTTGCTAGCTGGCTTGTAGTTTGCTTTGTCTTGTTCCTGACCATCCTGGTACTCTCCAGTCCATCGATTTCGACTTGTTTCCAGACTACCCTGATATTCTCCAATCCATTGATCCCAGCTTGTTTACTGACTGTTCTGAATCCCAGACCTTGGCTTTGCTCCTGTGCCTGGCTATGGGAAACCTAACAAAGCCTCTGCATGTGGGTGCTCAAAGCCAGGGTCTCCACCCCTGCTGGAGAGTGCTCATCCTGCGCAGGGCTTTGAATCACCTACTTCCCCTCCATCTGGACTCCTGTGCTGCCCGCAGCTTCGGCAGCCCTGTGCTGCCCCATGCTCCTCGCAGCCTCGCCAGCCCTGTGCTCCCCGCAGCCTCGGCAGCCCTGTGCTGCCCCATGCTCCCCGCAGCCTCGGCAGCCCTGTGCTGCCCCATGCTCCCCGCAGCCTCGGCAGCCCTGTGCTACCCCATGCTCCCCGCAGCCTCGGCAGCCCTGTGCTGCCCCATGCTCCCCGCAGCCTCGGCAGCCCTGTGCTGCCCCATGCTCCCCGCAGCCTCGGCAGCCCCGTGCTCCCCCATGCTCCCAGCAGCCTCGCCAGCCCCGTAGCACCGTGCTCCCCGCAGCCCTGTGCTGCCCCATGCTCCCCGCAGCCTCGGCAGCCCGTGCTCCCGCAGCCTCAGCAGCCCTGTGCTGCCCCCCGCAGCCTTGGCACCCCGTGCTCCTCGGCAGCCTCGTGCTCCCTGCAGCCTCGGCAGCCCGTAGCCCCTTGCTCCCCGCAGCCTCGGCAGCCCCGTGCTCCCCCATGCTCCCGCAGCCTCGTGCTGCCCCATGCTCCCCGCAGCCCTGTGCTGCCCCATGCTCCCCGCAGACTCGTTCTGCCCCATGCTCCCCGCAGCCTCGGCAGCCCCGTGCTCCACGCAGCCTCGCGCTACCCGCAGCCTATGGGTTGGGCCCATGATAACTTGAAAGATAGTGGCACTGGTCAGGTCTGCATTGATCCCTGTGAAATGTTAATACCCTCAGGGGTCACGTTGAAGGGAACACTTGACCCCAGCGTGGGAGGCTGAGAGATAGAGAGGGGGCCATCTGAGAGCAGGATTTCTAAAGCCTCTCTTTGTTGGCAGGAGAAGATACACACAGAGGTGCTGGGTCCTGCCTGATATTTACAGGCAGAGTGTAAGCTCCTAATATGGAAAGAACAGGCAAGGCGTGAGCCTGTATTAGTGTGAGGGTGACATCAGCACCCCTTCCGCCCCCTCTCAGGGATCACACAGAGTCCTTAAAGGCACCGGCCATCAAAAACCTTTATCAAGAAAGAACAAATCTGTTCATTGCTGGCATGAATGCAAATGAATCCCTCGTCTGGCCTGCAAGTCACCCGCTCCGTGAATGAGGGCTTACTCTGGCAGATCGCTGGATGTACCCTGAGTCGGGGAATAAAGGTCTGCACTGCCAGGATCTGTAAGATCATAAACCCTCTTCCTCTATATATACAAATAGGTGTCTGGCCTGATGTAAAGGAATGCCTGTAAACAGAATTTAATCCAGAGCTTGGCAACTGCTGGGGAGTCATGTCTCTTACAACTCTTATCACTGTTTTACATAGAACTCTATGGAGGTATACCTGGCTCCTGAATTCTTCTGTTTGACTGCTAAGTCTGCAAAAAATGTTCAGGCCCTGGTTTAACCACTTCAATGTTAAAGCTAGTGGAATATATAAAGTAATATCAGGAAGTATTACTTTACTGAGAGGGTAGTGGATGTATGGAATAGCCTTCAAGTGGTAGAGGTTAACACAGTGAAGGGGTTTAAGCATGTGTGGGATAGGCATAAGGCTATGGTTCTTAACCAGGAACAGTACACTGAGATATACCAAACAGTACACTGAGATATACCAAACAGTACACTGAGATATAAAATACCAAATAGCACCCCCCAAAAATGGAAATGTTGGATATTGTGCTACACATAAAATCAAGCAAAAATGTTTTCTTTTTGTTGTTGTTTTTGCGTTACCGTTTTATTGAGGGACACTTAACAAATGCACACTCCAGGGCCGTAGGCAGTAAACTATACTGCAATCTTTATTCTACCCCCAATACAGCCCAGGAGTGTGCATCTTTCATATGTGTCCCTGAATATAGTGGTATACTATATAAATATATATATAAAGAACTTCCCCCAAGAGAGGATGGAGCCATAAAACTCAGTATTTTATCCAGGTCAAAGGCACATTTTATTACTCTGTAATCAGATTTATTGTCACTAAACATAGGGATAGTTTTGTGCTACAGTCAAATGTTATGTGAATGTGTTTCACATAACCTTAGCCTGGCCTGCCAGCTGCCATGGACTGCAAATACCATCATGCTCAGACAGCTAGCACTGGCTAAACAATACAGTCATGCTTTATGAATGAAGCCAATGATAACTTTCTCCTCTTATTGGAATGAAGAGGAGGGGGGAGAAAGGAGAGGGGAGAAAGGAGAGGGGAGAGAGAGGGGAGAGAAAGGTGGAGGTAGAGGTGGAGGTGAATGGAGGGAGGCAGTGGTGGAGGTAGAGGTGCAGGGAGGGAGTGAGTGCTGGAGATGCAGGGAGGGTGGGAGGGAGTGCTGGAGATGCAGGGAGGGTGAGAGGGAGTGGTGGAGGTGCAGGGAGTGAGGGAGTGGTGGAGGTGCAGGGTGGGAGCGAGTGGTGGAGGTGCAGGGTGGGAGGGAGGGAGTGGTGGAGGTGCAGGGTGGGAGGGAGGGAGTGGTGGAGGTGCAGGGTGGGAGGGAGGGAGTGGTGGAGGTGCAGGGAGGGAGGGAGTGGTGGAGGTGCAGGGAGGGAGGGAGTGAGTGGTGGAGGTGCAGGGAGGGAGGGAGTGGTGGAGGTGCAGGGAGGGAGGGAGGGAGTGGTGGAGGTGGAGGGAGGGAGGGAGTGGTGGAGGTGCAGGGAGGGAGGGAGGGAGTGGTGGAGGTGCAGGGAGGGAGGGAGGGAGTGGTGGAGGTGCAGGGAGGGTGGGAGGGAGTGGTGGAGGTGCAGGGAGGGAGTGGTGGAGGTGCAGGGAGGGTGGGAGGGAGTGGTGGAGGTGCAGGGAGGGTGGGAGGGAGTGGTGGAGGTGCAGGGAGGGTGGGAGGGAGTGGTGGAGGTGCAGGGAGGGTGGGAGGGAGTGGTGGAGGTGCAGGGAGGGTGGGAGGGAGTGCTGGAGATGCAGGGAGGGTGGGAGGGAGTGGTGGAGGTGCAGAGAGGGAGGGAGGGAGTGGTGGAGGTGCAGGGAGGGAGGGAGTGGTAGAGGTGCAGGGAGGGAGGGAGTGGTGGAGGTGCAGAGAGGGAGGGAGGGAGTGGTGGAGGTGCAGGGAGGGAGGGAGTGGTAGAGGTGCAGGGAGGGAGGGAGTGGTGGAGGTGCAGAGAGGGAGGGAGGGAGTGGTGGAGGTGCAGAGAGGGTGGGAGGGAGTGGTGGAGGTGCAGGCAGGGAGGGAGGGAGTGGTGGTGGTGGAGGTGCAGGGTGGGAGGGAGTGGTGGAGGTGCAGGGAGGGAAGGAGTGGTGGAGGTGCAGGGAGGGTGGGAGGGAGTGGTGGAGGTGCAGGCAGGGAGGGAGGGAGTGGTGGAGGTGGAGGGAGGGAGTGGTGGAGGTGGAGGGAGGGAGTGGTGGAGGTGCAGGGAGGGAGGGAGTGGTGGAGGTGCAGGGAGGGAGGGAGTGGTGGAGGTGCAGGGAGGGTGGGAGTGGTGGAGGTGCAGGGAGGAAGTGAGTGGTGGAGGTGCAGGGAGGGAGTGGTGGAGGTGCAGGGAGGGAGTGAGTGGTGGAGGTGCAGGGAGGGAGTGGTGGAGGTGCAGAGAGGGAGTGAGTGGTGGAGGTGCAGGGAGGGAGGGAGGTGGAGGTGCATGGAGGGAGTGAGTGGTGGAGGTGCAGGGAGGGAGGGAGGTGGAGGTGCAGGGAGGGAGTGAGTGGTGGAGGTGCAGGGAGGGAGTGGTGGAGGTGCAGGGTGGGAGGGAGTGGTGGAGGTGCAGGGAGGGAGTGGTGGAGGTGCAGGGAGGGAGGGAGTGGTGGAGGTGCAGGGAGGGTGGGAGGGAGTGGTGGAGGTGCAGAGAGGGAGTGAGTGGTGGAGGTGCAGGGAGGGAGGGAGTGGTGGAGGTGCAGGGAGGGAGGGAGTGGTGGAGGTGCAGGGTGGGAGGGAGTGGTGGAGGTGCAGGGAGGGAGGGAGGTGAAGGTGCAGGGTGGGAGGGAGTGGTGGAGGTGCAGAGAGGGAGGGAGTGGTGGAGGTGCAGGGAGGGAGGGAGGTGAAGGTGCAGGGAGGGAGTGGTGGAGGTGCAGGGTGGGAGGGAGTGGTGGAGGTGCAGGGTGGGAGGGAGGTGAAGGTGCAGGGTGGGAGTGAGTGGTGGAGGTGCAGGGAGGGAGGGAGTGGTGGAGGTGCAGGGAGGGAGTGGTGGAGGTGCAGGGAGGGAGGGAGTGGTGGAGGTGCAGGGAGGGAGTCGTGGAGGTGCAGGGTGGGAGGGAGTGGTGGAGGTGCAGGGAGGGAGTGGTGGAGGTGCAGGGAGGGAGTGGTGGAGGTGCAGGGAGGGAGGGAGTGGTGGAGGTGCAGGGAGGGTGGGAGGGAGTGGTGGAGGTGCAGAGAGGGAGTGAGTGGTGGAGGTGCAGAGAGGGAGTGAGTGGTGGAGGTGCAGGGAGGGAGGGAGTGGTGGAGGTGCAGGGAGGGAGGGAGTGGTGGAGGTGCAGGGTGGGAGGGAGTGGTGGAGGTGCAGGGAGGGAGGGAGGTGAAGGTGCAGGGTGGGAGGGAGTGGTGGAGGTGCAGAGAGGGAGGGAGTGGTGGAGGTGCAGGGAGGGAGGGAGGTGAAGGTGCAGGGAGGGAGTGGTGGAGGTGCAGGGTGGGAGGGAGTGGTGGAGGTGCAGGGTGGGAGGGAGGTGAAGGTGCAGGGTGGGAGTGAGTGGTGGAGGTGCAGGGAGGGAGGGAGTGGTGGAGGTGCAGGGAGGGAGTGGTGGAGGTGCAGAGAGGGAGGGAGTGGTGGAGGTGCAGGGAGGGAGGGAGGTGAAGGTGCAGGGAGGGAGTGGTGGAGGTGCAGGGTGGGAGGGAGTGGTGGAGGTGCAGGGTGGGAGGGAGGTGAAGGTGCAGGGTGGGAGTGAGTGGTGGAGGTGCAGGGAGGGAGGGAGTGGTGGAGGTGCAGGGAGGGAGTGGTGGAGGTGCAGGGAGGGAGGGAGTGGTGGAGGTGCAGGGAGGGAGGGAGTGGTGGAGGTGCAGGGAGGGAGTGGTGGAGGTGCAGGGAGGGAGGGAGTGGTGGAGGTGCAGGGTGGGAGGGAGGTGAAGGTGCAGGGTGGGAGTGAGTGGTGGAGGTGCAGGGAGGGAGTGAGTGGTGGAGGTGCAGGGAGGGAGGGAGTGGTGGAGGTGCAGGGAGGGAGGGAGGTGAAGGTGCAGGGAGGGAGTGGTGGAGGTGGAGGTGGAGGGAGGGAGTGGTGGAGGTGCAGGGAGGGAGTGGTGGAGGTGCAGGGAGGGAGGGAGTGGTGGAGGTGCAGGGAGGGAGGGAGTGGTGGAGGTGGAGGGAGGGAGTGGTGGAGGTGCAGAGAGGGAGGGAGGGAGGTGAAGGTGCAGGGTGGGAGGGAGTGGTGGAGGTGCAGGGTGGGAGGGAGGTGAAGGTGCAGGGTGGGAGTGAGTGGTGGAGGTGCAGGGAGGGAGGGAGTGGTGGAGGTGCAGGGAGGGAGTGGTGGAGGTGCAGGGAGGGAGGGAGTGGTGGAGGTGCAGGGTGGGAGGGAGTGGTGGAGGTGCAGGGAGGGAGGGAGTGGTGGAGGTGCAGGGAGGGAGGGAGTGGTGGAGGTGCAGGGAGGGAGGGAGTGGTGGAGGTGCAGAGAGGGAGGGAGTGGTGGAGGTGCAGGGAGGGAGGGAGTGGTGGAGGTGCAGGGAGGGAGGGAGTGGTGGAGGTGCAGAGAGGGAGGGAGGGAGGTGAAGGTGCAGGGTGGGAGGGAGTGGTGGAGGTGCAGGGTAGGAGGGAGGTGAAGGTGCAGGGAGGGAGGGAGTGGTGGAGGTGCAGGGATGGAGGGAGGTGAAGGTGCAGGGTGGGAGGGAGTGGTGGAGGTGCAGGGAGGGAGGGAGGGAGGTGAAGGTGCAGGGTAGGAGGGAGGTGGAGGTGCAGGGAGGGAGGGAGGTGAAGGTGCAGGGTGGGAGGGAGTGGTGGAGGTGCAGGGTAGGAGGGAGGTGAAGGTGCAGGGAGGGAGGGAGGTGAAGGTGCAGGGTGGGAGGGAGTGGTGGAGGTGCAGGGAGGGAGGGAGGTGAAGGTGCAGGGTGGAGAGGGAAGTTTCTTGCTCACTGAGTAACAGGAAGCATTTTACCTGTGACTGAGCAGCTGCTGAGTCAGTGACAAGGATCCCGGACAGGTGACACCAGCAGGGGAGGGGGAGCCCGGATCCTGATACAGCCCATCTCATTCACTCCCACCCCCAGTGAAGGAAGGAAGAAGATGCCTCTGGGACTGAGAGCGAGAAGGAAGAACAAGGCGAAGGAGGTTTCATCTAAGTTGGTGGAAAGTGAGGAGACCGGAGAAAGAGTGCCCAGCAGCGGCAGTGCCAAGGATGCCAGCAGTGCCAACGGTGCGGCCGGCCTGCCCCCTCCCCCGGTCAGCCTGCGCCCCAAACTGGTCTTCCACACGCAACTGGCACATGGCAGCCCCACGGGCAGGATCGAGGGCTTCACTAATGTCAAGGAGCTGTACTCCAAGATCGCAGAGGCTTTCCACATAACCCCAGAGGAGGTAAGGAAGGGAGAGGCAGTGTGCCCACTGTGCCCACTGTGCCCAATACAGCCACTGCTGGGTGACAACGGAGTGTATCAAGTCACTGTGTGCTGTACTGGGATATACTGGGGATAGGGGATTCATTATGTGTTATACTGGGATAGACTGGCCATTATCAGTCACACTGTGTGTTATACTGGGAAACACTGGCCATTATCAGTCACACTGTGTGTGTTATACTGGGATGCACTGGCCATTATCAGTCACACTGTGTGTGTTATACTGGGATACACTGGCCATTATCAGTCACACTGTGTGTGTTATACTGGGATACACTGGCCATTATCAGTCACACTGTGTGTGTTATACTGGGATACACTGGCCATTATCAGTTACACTGTGTGTGTTATACTGGGATGCACTGGCCATTATCAGTCACACTGTGTGTGTTATACTGGGATACACTGGCCATTATCAGTCACACTGTGTGTGTTATACTGGGATACACTGGCCATTATCAGTCATACAGTGTGTGTTATACTGGGATGCACTGGCCATTATCAGTCACACTGTGTGTGTTATACTGGGATACACTGGCCATTGTCAGTCACACTGTGTGTGTTATACTGGGATACACTGGCCATTATCAGTCACACTGTGTGTGTTATACTGCGATACACTGGCCATTATCAGTCACACTGTGTGTGTTATACTGGGATACACTGGCCATTATCAGTCACACTGTGTGTGTTATACTGGGATACACTGGCCATTATCAGTCACACTGTGTGTGTTATACTGGGAAACACTGGCCATTATCAGTCACACTGTGTGTGTTATACTGGGATACACTGGCCATTATCAGTCACACTGTGTGTGTTATACTGGGATACACTGGCCATTATCAGTCACACTGTGTGTGTTATACTGGGATACACTGGCCATTATCAGTCACACTGTGTGTGTTATACTGGGATACACTGGCCATTATCAGTTACACTGTGTGTGTTATACTGGGATACACTGGCCATTATCAGTCACACTGTGTGTGTTATACTGGGATACACTGGCCATTATCAGTTACACTGTGTGTGTTATACTGGGATGCACTGGCCATTATCAGTCACACTGTGTGTGTTATACTGGGATACACTGGCCATTATCAGTCACACTGTGTGTGTTATACTGGGATACACTGGCCATTATCAGTCACACTGTGTGTGTTATACTGGGTTACACTGGCCATTATCAGTTACACTGTGTGTGTTATACTGGGATGCACTGGCCATTATCAGTCACACTGTGTGTGTTATACTGGGATACACTGGCCATTATCAGTCACACTGTGTGTGTTATACTGGGATACACTGGCCATTATCAGTCATACTGTGTGTGTTATACTGGGATACACTGGCCATTATCAGTCACACTGTGTGTATGTGTTATACTGGGATTCACTGGCCATTATCAGTCACACTGTGTGTGTGTGTTGTACTGGGATACACTGGCCATTATCAGTCACACTGTGTGTGTGTGTTGTACTGGGATACACTGGCCATTATCAGTCACACTGTGTGTGTGTGTTGTACTGGGATACACTGGCCATTATCAGTCACACTGTGTGTGTGTGTTGTACTGGGATACACTGGCCATAATCAGTCACACTGTGTGTATATGTGTGTTTCTTCTCGCCATAATCAGTCACACTGTGTGTATGTGTGTGTTTCTACTGGCCATAATCAGTCACACTGTGTGTATGTGTGTGTTTCTTCTCGCCATAATCAGTCACACTGTGTGTATGTGTGTGTTTCTTCTCGCCATAATCAGTCACACTGTGTGTATGTGTGTGTTTCTTCTCGCCATAATCAGTCACACTGTGTGTATGTGTGTGTTTCTTCTCGCCATAATCAGTCACACTGTGTGTATGTGTGTGTTTCTTCTCGCCATAATCAGTCACACTGTGTGTATATGTGTGTTTCTACTGGCCATTATAAGTCACACTGTGTGTATATGTGTGTTTCTACTGGCCATTATAAGTCACACTGTGTGTGTGTGTTAGTGTTATACTAGTTGGAGGTTCAAACCCTGGTGAAGCCATTCATCCCTCTGAGGTCTATAAAATGAGTACCATTTAGTTGGTTAATAGCAAAATCCCCAGGATGTATTTCAAAACCTGACAATATCTGAACAAACACAGTGTTATTATCAGGGATGGTTTATCTACACAGTAAGTCACTTTCCTACAACCTTTTTGGCACTCCTGAGCGCCTTATTACCCAATGTTCGTGTACTTTCTAACAGACCCGAGATAACTAACCCGGTTTGTTTCCAGAGCCCGTGTCCTCTCTCCAGTGACGCATGTCAAGTTCAGGAAGTGATAGTATGAGCAGTGACACAGTGCGGAGGTCCAATATATAACAGGACTGGACAGATAAGAGTGCATAGTAATGTAGATCCGGCCTTTTGTCTGTTACCTCAGCCGGAACATTAGAGTGTAAGCTCTTGAGAACATAAACAAGTCACCATATTTTCTGTCCATGTTGGTTACACGTCCATTTTTAATTTAGCTGCCTTGTCCCCGACATCCCTCAGCCTTCTGGCACTGCTGAATTGGGGAATACTTTCAATTTTAATAATAAAGCTACGTCCTCCATATTACTTTTATGTTTTCGGTTTATAAAACTCACTGCTTTTATTGAAGCCGACCCATTGCAGCGACCATTCCTCTTTGAAAATTCTTCTTAAAATGACTGTTATATGTTGAATACCCACCATGATTAATTATTTGGATTCTGTCTGTGCGTATATCTATCCTACATACTGCCGGGCTGCACTTTGCATGCTCTTTCTGCAGCATGTGGAACAAATATGTATCTCTGGAAACATGGCCACTGTTGGCAACTATGGGTGTCTGTGAACTGACTAGTTAGCTTAGGAGGTACCAAAAAAATGCTAAATGCCATAAGCCTACCTGGGTATAATTAAATGACCAGCCGGCTTGGTAGAGTGAGAATAGAGCACTGCAGGTCAACTTAACTGTATAGAAAGAGAAATCGGCCATTTTTATTGGCACTGAGCTTAAAGCCACAGAACTAAAAATAATGATCGTTTCCCTGTAAAGTCTGCCCTATCACTGAACATTTCCTTTAGATATATCTGTGCTCCCATCGCTTCTGGTTCCTCCTCTCTGTCCCTCTGACCCCTTGTTGCAGTAATCCCCATGATGATACAGAGAGTGGTGGGAACATCTCTCTGCGCCTGTGCTGTGGGACAGAGGTCACGGAGTCTGGGAAGGAGGGGGGGGTTATACTGAGAACAGTATTAGTAGTACTTCTGTTAGTAGTAATGTGTTTGGAGAGATGCTCTGACCATTGCCTGACATGCCCATGTATTGTCCTGGATCCCCGATAGGGTTGGCAGTCTGATGGATGGGAAATCCACTTGATTTTACTTGGGAACTATTTAACATTTTCCTGTAGTTTTACAATGTGTAGGTTTCTGACAGCTATTTCAGTTAAATTCAGGGACCGTCAGTAAGGAGGCTTTGAGGAAATAGGACAGTCGATATAGCACACGCAATTACCCTATTACACTTTAATGACCGTTTCTGAGAGATAAGGAAGAGCTGAGCAAATAACTGATCAGACAGACCTGTTTCTTAATTATTACTTGATATAGTATTTCTCTAAAAAGGGTTTTTGGAAACTGTAAGTGTTAATGCCCCTTTAATAGGCTTGTGAGGTCACATCCTACTGAATGTGTCCAGCTTGCTCAACGTGCCCGTATTGGCTAGCCTGCTCAACGGGCCCGTATTGGCTAGCCTGCTCAACATGCCCGTATTGGCTAGCCTGCTCAATGTGCCCGTATTGGCTAGCCTGCTCAACGTGCCCGTATTGGCTAGCCTGCTCAACGTGCCCGTATTGGCTAGCCTGCTCAACGTGCCCGTATTGGCTAGCCTGCTCAACGGGCCCATATTGGCTAGCCTGCTCAACGGGCCCGTATTGGTTAGCCTGCTCAACGGGCCCATATTGAAACATAGAAACATAGAAACATAGAATGTGTCGGCAGATAAGAACCATTCGGTCCATCTAGCCTGCCCAATTTTTTGGGAGTACTTTTATTAGTCCCCCGTTCCCGGTCTTATAGCTAGGATAGCCTTGTGTCTATCCCACGCATGCTTAAAATCCTTGACTGTGTTTACCTCTACCACTTCTGCTGGCAGGCTATTCCATACATCCACTACCCTCTCAGTAAAGTAATACTTCCTGATATTACTTTTAAATCGTTGCCCCTCTAATTTAAGACTATGTCCTCTAGTTGTGGTAGTTTTTCTTCTTTTAAATATACTCTCTTCCTTTACTGTGTTGATTCCCTTTATGTATTTAAATGTTTCTATCATATCCCCCCTGTTACGTCTTTCCTCCAAGCTATACATGTTAAGATGCTTTAACCTTTCCTGGTAAGTTTTATCCTTCAACCCATGAACCAGTTTAGTAGCCCTTCTCTGAACTCTCTCCAAAGTATCAATATCCTTCTGGAGATAAGGTCTCCAGTACTGCGTACAATACTCCAAGTGAGGTCTCACCAGTGCTCTGTACAATGGCATGAGCACTTCCCTCTTCCTACTGCTAATACCTCTCCCTATGCAACCAAGCATTCTGCTAGCATTTCCTGCTGCTCTATTGCATTGCCTACCTACCTTCAAGTCCTCTGAAATTATTACTCCTAAATCCCTTTCCTCAGATGTTGAGGTTAGGACTGTACCAAATAGTCTATATTCTGCTTTTGGGTTTTTACGCCCAAGGTGCATAATCTTGCACTTGTCCACATTAAATGCCAGTTGCCACTGCTCTGACCATTTTTCTAGTTTAGCTAAATCATTTGCCATTTGGCTTATCCCTCCATGAATATCAACCCTGCTGCAAATCTTTGTATCATCAGCAAAAAGACATACTTTACCAACAAGACCTTCTGCAATATCGCTAATAAAAAGCTCAACGGGCCCGTATTGGCTAGCCTGCTCAACGGGCCCGTATTGGCTAGCCTGCTCAACGGGCCCGTATTGGCTAGCCTGCTCAGCATGCCCGTATTGGCTAGCCTGCTCAACGTGCCCGTATTGGCTAGCCTGCTCAACGTGCCCGTATTGGCTAGCCTGCTCAACGGGCCCATATTGGCTAGCCTGCTCAACGGGCCCGTATTGGTTAGCCTGCTCAACGGGCCCGTATTGGCTAGCCTGCTCAACGGGCCCATATTGGCTAGCCTGCTCAACGGGCCTGTATTGGCTAGCCTGCCCAATGTGCCCAGATTTGCATGTCACTAAATTTGATAGCTAGTCGACTGGTTTGGCCTAATGGCTGACAGAGCATCATGGGATAGGTAGTTCCCAAATATCTACAGTGCCAAAAATTGCATAGTTTTAGTGTTTAATCAGCAAACCATACATAGCATTTTGCAAAGTATGTCTTTTGAAGAATGTGTACAATCTAAGCATAAATAAAACACTGATGTGGTCACCCTAGTCTAGTGCCATACTATATAAGATTGTTAGTTCCTATCGCTTGAAGTGTGGGTATAAGTGGGTGAATTACTGCCCATCACTGAGCAGGAAACACAAAGTAGATTTAAATTGTCAGTATTTTTCAGAGAGAAGCAGTATCGTATGTGTGACTGCATGTACAGACAGGAGGAATAGTTTGTGAAAGGATGGGCCTCATTCAGTGTACAGTCTACCACGACTTGTTTATATAGAAACAGAACAGTTAGCAACAGTCCGCAGGGAGATACACCCCGCCAGGGGCAGAGACGATTAAATAATAATAAAATCTGAAGCCGAGCGTCTCTGGTCCTGTGTGTTTGAGAGAGAAAGAAAGTTTGCACTGGTGTCTGGTACTCGCAGAGTTAAAGTGACATCATCAGAAACATTGGGATCAACCTGTTTAACTAAACATGTATAGCTTGGAAGAAAGACGAGACAGAGGGGATCGAAACAATTAAATACATAAAGGGAAATAAAACTACCCCAACAAGAGGTAACAGGGAACGTACTTGTTTGTTAGGATAAAAACAAATGACTCGTACTTAGATCATTAACGCTTTTATTCTCTCTAGTGATACGTTAGCGGTTCTGTATACAGAATAGTACTGGAGCAACATTCTGAAACTGGAAGTACTAGCGGAAACATTGTATTGGTTTCCATGGTGACTGCACATTTACATGTACTAAAAAAACGCAAATATATTTTATGTGCAAAACTATTTTTGCGCTTTACTCCTATTGCAATGTACTAAACATTTAACACTCATATAGTACATATGTGCAAATTGCGAATAAAACCAGGAATTTTTGTGAATATTTTTTCTACCTCTTTTGATAGCGCTCGCTAAAAGCTGCTGTAATTTTCACACGCAAATATTTTTCACAAAATATTCGCAAAGCTCTTTAGCAACAAATCTAATCGCAATTGATTAGCGCAAACCGGAAAAATGCACGCTAAATAAAAAATAAACGGAAGAGGCGCAAATACGGGAAAACAAGTTGCAAGATGTTACAAATAGTCGCAAATTGCTCCTTACTCAGGTTTTATTTACTTTTTCCCCCCACTGCACTTGTTTAATAGATGACCCCCTTAGAACCCTGCGACAGAACACCTCTTTACACATAACGATCTGACTGACGAGATCCGTGCAAAATATCACGAAACCGCAAAGAGGACTGTAACCTAAACAAACAGGGCTGTGTGTATAGATCAGGGGGTAGCTATAGTGACTAGGATCTGCACTGTAAGAGTTAAATTAGAGAGCTAATAGGGAATGTGCCAGTTTAACCCATTCTCTCTCCTCACCGGCCAGCGAATGTCTGATTCTGGATTACACAGGGAAATCTAAAACTCTCTTCTATTGATATTTTGGGAAATATCCAAATAAACACCGGTCTCCCCCAAAGCTTTATTAATATCAAACAAGCAACCGACACGCATGACTGGCAGGTTACAAAGCCTGACTCTATAGGGTCCTTTTTGGTTTGGATGAACTTTGAGTCTTAAAGGACAACTGGCTGCAAAAAAAAAAACCCCAAAAAAGTTCTGGTTGAATGAAAGATTGCATCATGTGTAGGACTTTTAATGAAAGTATAGGAATAATGTAATATCCCGGTGCCTGTATCAGCTAATCAATGGATTCCGGGTTATTTTTAAAGCAGCCATATATTTCACAGCTTTGTACAACTAGTAAATAAACCTACAAATAACACCACAAACTAGACAAAAAAAATCACATAGAAGGAGAGGAGGATCGGGGCTAACCGTGTTCAGGAATGTGTATATAAATTCATATTCCATACCTCCAGAGGTAGAGTACGGCAGGATTAAAAACCGCAATCCTACTTATTTTCTTTGCTTATTCTCCGGTGTCTGTGAAACCAGAGAAGGATCACTGCGCAGGCCCTCTGCCAGTCTGGTACCGTGACAGTGGTACGGCGCACGAGCGGGATGGGCTGTGTCTCTCTACCGCCTAGTCTCTGCCGCCCGTCATCCAGATTTGCCTTTGGCCGAGGGGGGTGGGGGGGGGTGGGGAATGTTGGGAGGTGTGAATTTGTGAAATGTAACCCTAACCTGCAGCCTTAATGGGGTTTATTCATTATGAGATGAGGTGCATATTACATCTCACTGGCTGAACCATGCATTAGGCAAGGCCAAACCTGGTGAGCTCCTCCTGCAACAAGAACAGAGCTGGCCCTGCACAATGCATTGTTCAAGTGAGCGTTTCTGATTATCCAGGGGCCGGCTGAGCTCTTCTAACCCCCCATGTGTGGCCCTGCACAATGTATAGCTGAAATGTTCATCTCCCAAGTAACTTTATTCAGTCCAGTGCATCACTGCAGTAGTGTGGTTATCATATGTAATATAACATCACTTGAGCTTTCTATTAAGGCTTTAGATTTTCTGCATTCTTACATCTCATTGAAAGCGACATCTGTCTATCAATCTCAGTACCTGACCTGTCAGAATACCTGTCCGGCCTGTCTCTTTGTGTCTAGCTCAGTGGATAACAGGTGGGCTGGTGTAACTGCAAAATGGGCCACTAAACAATTTCTGCCCCGCCAGGCCAAACATGGCCAGTCCCCCCCCCCCCTTCCCCTGTACTGGAAAACAGTGATTAACTCCTTACTCAAGTTAATAGATAACTTGTTGTATCTGTTAAACCAGTTCTCAGTGATCCAAAGATCGCAGTATATAATTGACTTCCAAAATAACGGCAATTATAGTATTAGTGAGTCAAACATGTCATGTCTATTATACAAAAAAACATAATAACAAACTATTTAACCTGGAAAAACTCACTGAGATATTTTCTCCTCTTCATATTACTAAATACTCAACAAATCCCTGTATATTTCATTTATATTATTACTGCTTTATAAGCTGCTTGGATGCCCAGCCCAATACTCTTTATTTATTGTGTACTTGATTTTTAATCTGTGTATAAAGGACTTACGTTTGCTAAGCATACCTACATATAGCATACCTCCCAAGTGTATCTATTTCGTTGAGACAGTCCCTGAGAACTCAGAATTTATCAATAATTAAACTAATTGAACTTATTTTTAAGCTAGAATTAAACTAATTTAACTTATTTTTAAGCTAGAATTAAACTAATTGAACTTATTTTTTTGTTGAATACTTTTTTTTAGTCTACTTGTCCTTTATTCTGCAGTAAATGTGTTAATATTAATTTGTTCAAATAAAAAAAACTTTATTCTTCTAAATGACTTATCAAATGACATAAATAGTAACCAATTGGCCAGAAAGTCAATGAAAATGTTCCAGTTAAGCCCCACCCACAACCACACCTTCAGCCCCTCCCACAAAAATCAAAGTGTCCCTCTATGGACATTTTAAATACTGGGAGGTATGCATAAAGAACTATAGATGAACAGCCATAAGGCAGTCAGTAAAGCAAGGTGAGTTTAGGGCAGATGTTAAAGTGGATTAAGGATGAGGTTTAATCAGACTTTTTTTTTTTTAAGTGTGGGTTTAACTGTAATTTCTCTGTTATTTACTGTACTCACACTAATTATAACCTGCTTTGTAAGGACATGGATGGCTTTCTTTTAATGCCATATGTATTTATCCTTACGATTTCACAATTTAATATTTGTTTTTAAGGATTACTCCCTAGTTTACATTCATGGGAGATAGATACTCTCATGTGTCCTTAAGGGGTTAAATGTCAAAATCTTTTCCCCAGAGAATATTTAGGGGACGATCTCCCGTACTTCCAGCTGGTTTGTTGGGTTATGTTATATAGAGAATAAAACTTTTTTTCTTTCTTTCTATGATTTACAAAACCCCCCTTGGGTTATAACCAGACAGGTACAAACGTCTCTATCAGCGATACTTCCTCTATACAAACCGTAATGATAGAACAAGGAACGTTATACAAACATGAATGAATGTCTCTGTTTCTGAACAAATAAATGCATGTTAATGTTGACACTTTAAAAATAAATATGCATGTATGGGGGGGGGGGGGGGGTGAAAGGTACACTGGGGGGATAGTGGGTTGGGGGGATAGTGGGTTGGGGGTGAGGGGGATAGTGGGGATGTGGTTGAGAGGGACACTGGGGGGGATAGTGGGGATAGGGGTGCGAAGGTCACTGGGGGAAAAGCGGGGATGGGGGTGAGAAGGACAGTGGGATGGCAGTGGGGATGGGGTAAGAAGGACAATGGGGGGATAGTGGGGATGGGGGTAAGAAGGTCACTGGGGGAATAGCGGGGATGGGGGTGAGAAGGACTGCCAGAGACCGAGAATCTAACCTGTAACTTGAAACTTACATGTTGTCATTTTCTACAAATTCAAAGAACTTCTTAAAAATGACCTTTACACCTGTATGTAAGGAAACCAGGGTTTGTTTTTAAAGCGATACTGTGGCTATTTCATGGGAATTCTTGCAGCGTTGTTGATGATGTCACAGGTACTTGCGGTACAACACAGGTATGTTGCAAAGTACATACTTTGAGCATTATATCTGAGAAATGCCCCAGGATTCCCGTAGATAGGAGCATGTTACTGTGAAGGGAGCGACCCGGCTGTAGCATCTGAGTTTGCATTTATTTGTAAAATAATTTCAAATATTCAAGAACCGTGCCCATATCCCGATATGGAAGGCTATAAGGAGTTAAGATATGAAAACAAAAATGGCCTTAAATTAAAGATACAGTTATTTAGGAAAAATAAACCATTTCTTGTTTGTCTAAATAAATAGACACAAGCGTAGCTGCCAGGGTAGGGAGGTGCCGTTTCCCCTATAACTCTCGGTTGGAACGCGCGTTTTTGCTTGCGAATGCGCAGGAATGTTTGGATGCAGCTGAGGACCACCTTGATATTTAAGTTGTGATGCTGTGCTCTGACCGGCATCAAATAATTTCAACCTAGTAAGGCCTATGGAAACAGGACAATAAAAGTGGTTTATACATTAAAAGAATTGACAAAAATGTATAGACTAACAATAAACTATGTTTTAAAATATATTCACTGGGAGAGTGTTCAAGTCCACTGTGGTGTCTTATCACCTGTGTGACTAGGTTCATTCACTGAGCCCTGGAGACATGAGCAAACAGGCTTCTAAGCCATCTTGGACCATTTCTGTGAGAGGTGCAGATATTAAATATATAAATAATGTGTGCACTACTGCTTTAAACAATGTCTTGCCAAGCTTAAACTAGTTTGGTTTATTTGAAAGATTGTACCAGGTATAGGCAGTTTAAATAGAAATGCATTTAATGACAGAATAGAAATAACATAACTTATATAGCACTATCCGGGGGCAGCCATGATGTTTAGGATCTTGGGTCTGCTAATGAAGACTTAGCCCAAGATGACCCCTGATGAAATTAAAAAGAGGACTCAGTGAGGTACTTTATTTATATTGTTTCATTGAGTCATTTCTAATTAAAATAACTTCACTTGATACAATCCTTCAATTAAACTTCATATATTGCGGACCGTTCTCCTTTGATCTCCCATTGGTTGTTGTAAGGTTCTAATATCTGTAACATACTGCAGAGCTGGTATATCTATAGCTGAATCCTTGTCATCAGTATACATGGATACCTGCCTCCCTGCAATACGGTAATGATTCTGCAAACACTGACCTCTGGTAACTCCAGAATTCCCATTAAGTCCTTACTAACTTATTGCCCGCTCACTTTGTACTTCTGCCCTCATTAGATGGACACAGCGGCTCAGTTAATTGCAAAGGTCATATTTTCATGACCATGTCATTTAACGTGTATTTTCCAGGTCTTGGTCATTATCTGGGAGCTATTCACTAATGGGTCTATTCACTAAAAAGTCTACTGCTGAGAAATAACAAATGAACTGCAAAAAAAACAGACATACATAGCTACATGATGGGATTTATCCCCTGATACCGTGACTCTGTTATTCACACATCTCTGTATATGTAACATGTATCTTCTCGGTTAAAGTCTTGCACTGCACAAGGCCCAGCCCTTGGCCACCGCTACCATCGCTTCATTCCGCACAGTGTATCCGCTTACATTCCGCACAGTGTATTCGCTTTCATTCCGCACAGTGTATTCGCTTTCATTCCGCACAGTGTAGCCGCTTTCATTCCGCACAGTGTACCCCCTTTCATTCCGCACAGTGTAGCCGCTTTCATTCCGCACAGTGTATCCGCTTTCATTCCGCACAGTGTAGCCGCTTTCATTACGCACAGTGTAGCCGCTTTCATTCCGCACAGTGTATCCGCTTTCATTCCGCACAGTGTAGCCGCTTTCATTCCGCACAGTGTACCCCCTTTCATTCCGCACAGTGTACTCCCTTTCATTCCGCACAGTGTACCCCTTTCATTCCGCAGTGTAGCCGCTTTCATTCCGCACAGTGTACCCCTTTCATTCCGCACAGTGTACCCCCTTTCATTCCCCACAGTGTACCCCCTTTCATTCCCCACAGTGTACCCCTTTCATTCCCCACAGTGTACCCGCTTTCATTCCTCACAGTGTACCCGCTTTCATTCCCCACAGTGTACCCGCTTTCATTCCTCACAGTGTACCCCTTTCATTCCCCACAGTGTACCCCCTTTCATTCTGCGCCTTTTTCCTGCAGATCCTGTTTTGCACACTGAATACGCACAAAATCGACATGGATAAGCTTCTCGGAGGGCAGATCGGCCTGGAGGATTTTATTTTTGCCCACGTCAAAGGCACCAAGAAGGAAGTAGATGTCATGAAATCGGACGACGCGTTGGGACTCACCATTACGGATAATGGAGCCGGCGTGGCGTTTATAAAGGTGAGAGAAACACAGGGCTATTAATGTTACTTTTATTGCATTTACTGGTCACATAAACTTGTGTTTATATATGTTACTGTGTGTACATGTATGTATGTATGTATGTATGTATATATGCATGTTTGTGTATATATGTGTGTTTGTGTGTATGTATGTATGTATGTATATATATATATATATATATATATATATATGTGTGTGTGTATATGTATGCATATTTGTGTGTGTGTGTGAATTTATAAATATATGTATGTTTGTGTGTGTATGTATGTATACATATATGTTTGGATATATATATATATATGTGTAAAAAAGTGGAAGTATACTGCGCTAACAGGAAATAGAAGAGAAGGAAGAAAATGAGCTGCTGGTTGTAAAAAGGCTTCCCATCTTTACAGAACAAACAAGATAAAGTAAAAAATACAACTGCGCTGTATAAAATAGATGAGAAAAGGATAATTATATAGAAACAAAGAAGAAGAAAGAGAATAAAAGAAAATAGGACAATGTAATAGTAAGATGCATGAATATGGAGCAGATAAATCAATACAAAATGTAATTATAGTAAAAACATACAATCGGCAAAATGTATAAAATACTGTAATAAGAAACGATTATACAGAGTGACGTGAAGTAATAACCCAGATCTGTACGTGTGACGTGTTAGATTAAACACTGATAGATGTTCTCTGTAACAGGTGAGTTCATTTGGTAACATGCAGATCCCGAGCAGACATGTCTGTTATCTCTCTCCCCTGCGGACGCTGAAAGATCTGTCGCTGCTGATGGATTATAAAGCTTCTCAGCCAGCAGCGGCTCAATCACTTCCCTTTGTGATCACGGATTTGTCTTTTCTGATCCCTTATTAATCGTTCTATTCGTTATTAATGAGCGCTTGCACTGGGACAATCTGTTCATAGCAGTAAACATGAGAAGAGTGAATCTAACGAGTGACCTGTATGAAAATAAATCCTTAATTAGTAGACAGGCGCCAACATGCTCTGCAGCGCTGTACAAAACTTACAAATCATTGTTGGCTTAAAGGCCAGCTAAACCTTTATTGTGCTTCTGATAAACTGGCCATTTTATCCTCTGTCCGGCAGCTGCCATGCTCTCTGCTAGCTCCCCCAATACAGGCTACATTTCCATTAATGATAGTTGCAGAACATATATAGGGCTTTAATAATGAAATGGGGAATTGAGAAGGCAATTGCAAACATAAGGCCAAAACAAATATAGCATGGCTGAACGGGAGAATTTTTCCAACTTGGCTACTTTGGCCTTGAGTTTGCAGTCCCCACCTTCCCTGCAAGTCTATTAATAAATAAAGCCCATAGTTTGAGCTATACATACGCTAAGACTGTTTTGATCCATGCGATGACTAACTGCCGCGTTCTCTACCCCTCCCCACCCCCCGAAGCGCATCAAAGAAGAAAGCACTATCGACAAAGTGAAAGTCATTAACGTTGGCGATCATATCGAATCCATCAACGGGATAAATATCGTGGGGTCTCGGCATTACGAAGTCGCCAAGATGCTGAAAGAGTTGGAGAAGGGGAAAGCCTTTACCCTGAAACTAATGGAACCTTTGAAAGCGTTTGGTGAGTCGTCCTCTAAGGATGTTATTCTGAATCCGATCCCGGCTTCATGGAAGGTAGAAACTTACTATGAGTTGGTGGAATATCTGGTTCTTTCATTAGCCTCTGGTGCAAAGGGTTATATTAATTAATACACATTTTATTTATTATTTATATCGGTGACATCATAAGGTCCAAGGGTCTCCCCCCACCCCACCCCAGAAATCCAGGATTTGTTCTTATTGATCATATTTTTATAAATTCCTTCTCGTGAGATCATTTTGCTTAATTTGCAGACAAAAAAACGAGTTAATGAAACACTTATAACGGTATAATAAAGGGTTACTCAGTTACTCAGCCGGGAGAAATATAAACTTCAGTGCTAGGCGAAATGCATGGGGCATTTGGAGATGTTGGTTTCATGACTGTGGAGCATTGTATATTACCCCACAGCCGTGGTGCCCCCACAGTCACTGGATATTGCCACAATCAAGGCTTATGTTATTAATAGGTCTGGTGTGTAACCCTGGATGTATGAAAAAGAGAACTGCTGTGAATTCAGAAGGGAATTAGCTTGATGGGAAAAAAAAATTCAACTCTGCTGCTTTGGCCTTAAGTTTACCCATGCCTTCTCAATTCCCTGCAGTTTTCCCTTTGACGAATAACGTCCTAAGAGTGAGGACAGTAAATGAGCAGGAATGTTCCCTAATCTTTCTATCTCCTGATTTAGCACACACCCATCTTTATATGTATATTCATTAGCGTTTAAAATGGCTTTAAATATTGATATAAAACCATTTATTATGAGCATGTACACAAATACACACAAACATGAGCACGCTGCCTTTCAGACAAATTTGTGGACAGGGGAGGACCGAAAAAGGGGCAACTTCTCCCCCCCCCCTTCCCCCTTGCTGCTCTCTAAGTCAGTAGTCAGAGGTTGCACCACTTTTTACTTCTAGATACTTTCTGTGTTTCTGTCCAGTCGTCTTGTCTGTCTGTCCATCTTTTGTACAATATCTGTTGACACTTCAGTTTTTCAAATCTATATCTGATGTCAAGGAGTGGGCTGATGAAGTCACTATGGGCCACTAAAACAGGTTCGCCGTCCCAACCCCCCTGGGCCAAAAGTTGCCATCCCACCCCTGTGTGAGGCTCATCGTTTGGTCAATGAAAGGGAATACTTTGTTACATGGATATTACATAGAATATTGGGCAGAGATCTCTAAACTATATAGTACGAGGGAGATTAGGAGTAAACGTCTGTCTCGGATGAAGGCAGTACAGGACTCCGGTTATAGCGCTGTGTGTGTAACAGGGCCTTCTACGCTGGATGCAGAATTTGCAGTTCAGCCTGGTATAAGCCTTGCAATAGGCTTTAGGAACAGGTGTCTTGGTGCCTTCCCCAGCCTGAGAGGACGGCATACATTAGATGAACAGGTAAAGTGATCCCAAGAGAAAGATGAGAAGGAAAATGGATGGAGAAGATACTGAAAAGTGTGCACTCGATAAGTAGTGAAGGAGTCAGGTTCTCCAGCGCTGGGCGAGAGGGGGAGGGACGAAAATAAGATCAAAGGTCAATAAACAATACAGAGGACAGGAGCCTGCAGTGTGGGCGTCCATAGATAGGCCTCTGTTCAGCAGATGGGGATTTAAAAAAAAAAACAAGTCGGTTTTTAATGCGGAATTTTTAACAGCTAAAAATGCGGAATTTACTAATAAATTACGGGCAGGTTTCCAATAGGCTTTATTTGAATTAATCTGAATTTCTATTGATTAGATTATGTATGAAGTATGTGATATTAATGGGACGACTGGAATTTTGTACTTAAATTCAGGTCTTTTTTCTTCTCTTAAAATAATTTTTACATTATTTAAATTAATTAACTGTAAAATGATGGCAGGAATTTTCCCTCCATAAAATCAAAAAGGTGTGTGTATAAGACCATAATCTTTTACTTGGTTTATGTAAATCATTACACGGAGAGCTGCTAAATAACTTTTATATATATATTTTTTAAGGCCAGAGATTTGCAGTTCACTTATCAATTCACCATAGTTCACCGCAATTCACAGCGATCTCTCTGACCTCAGACCTGCACCTGATTTTAGATTAGTGCCCACTCAAGGTGATAGTTCTGAGGTAATTCTGCATGAACCCAGTGTTGTGTTTCTAGCTAGGCCTATGGGTGGCAGACTGGAGGGGGGGAGTCAGCAGACCGAAGGGGGCGACAACAGAGCCAGCACTACCATTGGTTGATGATGCATGCTCCCTCACTGCCTGCACAGTCATCTGGACTGCCTCCACTAGAAAACTAGGGGACAATCTGGTGCTGTGCAAAGAGATATGGGGGCAATCTGGCACTGCTGTAAGTCACCTGGGAGCAATCTGGTGCTGTGCAAAGAGATGTGGGGGCAATCTGGCACTGCTGTAAGGCACCTGGGAGCAATCTGGTGCTGTGCAAAGGAATGTGGGGGCAATCTGGCACTGCTGTAAGGCACCTGGGAGCAATCTGGTGCTGTGCAAAGGAATGTGGGGGCAATCTGGCACTGCTGTAAGGCACCTGGGAGCAATCTGGTGCTGTGCAAAGAGATGTGGGGGCAATCTGGCACTGCTGTAAGGCACCTGGGAGCAATCTGGTGCTGTGCAAAGAGATGTGGGGGGCAATCTGGCACTGCTGTAAGGCACCTGGGAGCAATCTGGTGCTGTGAAAAGGAATGTGGGGGCAATCTGGCACTGCTGTAAGGCACCTGGGAGCAATCTGGTGCTGTGCAAAGGAATGTGGGGGCAATCTGGCACTACTGTAAGGCACCTGGGAGCAATCTGGTGCTGTTCAAAGGAATGTGGGGGCAATTTGGCACTGCTGTAAGACACCTGGGAGCAATCTGGTGTAATTTAAAGGTTAAGCGAGGACGGAGTGCAACCTTGAGAGGAAGGGGTGTAACAATGAGGGTTGGAGTTTGTATGAGTCTAGTTCGGGCTAGGACAGCACAAATTGCTAATACACCTCTAGCATGAACCAGGTGTATTTGAAGAGGTGTATTGAATGCCCCTTTAATTCAAAATGATGGAATGAGGTAGTTCCATTTCCTTGGAAGGCACCTGCAACAGGTAAGTGTCCCCCTACCTGCAGAGAGAGAGAGAGAGAGGACAATAAATCTCTCTTTACAGGTTTCAGCTAATTCCTGTTTTTATTTTTTTTAAGTAATTTAAACGACTCTTCCTCTAGATGGCGCTCTAACATTACAGGAACCAGCTGTTCTCCACCTAAACTCTATATCAGGTTTATCTGCCAATTATCTGCAGATTCTGTGTTTAATAAGGGCTGTTTGTAGGATTATGAGTCTAAACAGAAAACATAAAGGCCATATTTTGATAAATGGAATTGGGCAGCATGGGAATAAGGTATCATTATGTTACTGTGTCTAATCCCCAGCATTCTTTATTTGCTGGATGATGTTTCAGTTGAATTAAATCACTGGCTGGCATTTTCCAAGCACAGTGGATGCTGCAAATGTTAATGTGTATTTAGATTGTGCTGGTTTCCCGTGCCAAGGATACAGAAGGGTAACCTCACATTTAAGACTCAAGGAGAATATTTGGGCAATAACGAGATTTATTTAAATTTTGATAAATATTATGTTATTCCTTGAATTGGGGTAAACTCCGCATCTACCCAAGGAGCAAATTTGCATCTTTCTTCTTTTGATGGAAGGGTTAAATCCAAATCATTCAGTTTTTATCTCCTATATTATTATGTTTCGATAACCGAACCTCAAACAAACAAACCCCTGAAGTCTAGGATTGCCTATATTATATAAACACAAAAAACTGCGTATTTCTATTCTGAGATTGATTGATTATTTTTTTTTAGCTTTAGAATGATTTATCCAGCCCTTTCCACTTAATCCCTCTGTTGTCTTACTTTATGAAGATCTAAAATCACACAGGTATCAATGGTATTAGTAATTATTCTCCTGTATTTACCAGTGAAAACATTGAGCTTATGACGGATACTAGAAGCAGATTATGGTTAGAACCCAATATCTCATTTAATCTGCCTGTAATGAAAGCTTAGACTTATTTATTCTTTTAGGGTTTGTACATCCCAGACACTCTTTAATTCATTCATTGTTTTACTGCTTCTACTGGGAGATAAATCCAAGTATCTACTTCCTTTTTTTGTAATGTACATTTTTTTTTTCACATTAACCTTCAATATTTATTATAGTTCCTTGTTACTTTAATTGACAATCATGGATTATCATCTTACTGTTGCATCAGTCTAAATATTTTAGGTCCTGTCCAATTTTTTTACTTGCTATTAGTAGAGAGGAACTTAATGGAGAACAATGTTTTAAACTAGACTGAAGGGTTCTGTGGCGTCTCATGTTTATGACATCACTGTATGGTTTGATATGCAAAGCTACTATTTTCAATAGGAAATGTATAATCTGCATATCAAGCCACAAGGTGAGGAGACCTCCATCGTGGAATTTAGGACATATTTTACTCTTAATCTATACATTTGCAAGAAATTCTTCTTACAATGTATAGATCATTTTTTGTATTTGCTGTAAATGTAAAAATATGTCCTAAATTCCACGATGTCTGTCTGTCTCCTGTTGGAAGAATTACAAGCAAATGCCTAATTTAGGAGAAAAATGTGTTTTATTTATGTCCCTGTCTCTAGTTTATGACATCACCTGTGGCTTGATATGCAAATTACACATTTCCCACTGAAAAGGGTCATGTGCATGTCACGTCACAGGTGATGTCATAAGCTGGAGACTCCTTAGATGCATGGTCTCCTAATTTAGGCATTTACTGGCTATTCTGCTATTATACTGTATGGATCATTTGTAATCTTTTTTTTGATTATTTTTTTAATCCATGGTATGAGAAATGTTGAGATGATGCAGTCCCTTTGACCAGAAATGTATAAAAAAAAACCAAGGGAATGGCTGCTGGCAGATTTTAAATGACTGAAAAGGAAAAAAAAATAGAATAATTGTCTCCGTTCCCTGAGATTGGCAAAGAGCTTTGGTGTAAATGGAGAACGCGTCCATACAGGATATTACACCCAGGCAGCGCTGTCAGTGTGTTGTCATGTGGATAGTGTCTCAGGTGTGGATAGTGTCTCAGGTGTGGATAGTGTCTCAGGTGTGGATAGTGTCTCAGGTGTGGATAGTGTCTCAGGTGTGGATAGTGTCTCACGTGTGGATAGTGTCTCAGGTGTGGATAGTGTCTCACGTGGGGATAGTGTCTCAGGTGTGGATAGTGTCTCAGGTGTGGATAGTGTCTCACGTGTGGATAGTGTCTCAGGTGTGGATAGTGTCTCAGGTGTGGATAATGTCTCACGTGTGGATAGTGTCTCAGGTGTGGATAGTGTCTCAGGTGTGGATACTGTCTCAGGTGTGGATGGTGTCTCAGGTGTGGATAGTGTCTCAGGTGTGGATAGTGTCTCAGGTGTGGATAGTGTCTCAGGTGTGGATAGTGTCTCACGTGTGGATAGTGTCTCAGGTGTGGATAGTGGCTCACGTGTGGATAGTGTCTCACGTGTGGATAGTGGCTCAGGTGTGGATAGTGGCTCAGGTGTGGATAGTGGCTCAGGTGTGGATAGTGGCTCAGGTGTGGATAGTGTCTCCGGTGTGGATAGTGTCTCCGGTGTGGATAGTGTCTCAGGTGTGGATAGTGTCTCAGGTGTGGATAGTGTCTCAGGTGTGGATAGTGTCCCACGTGTGGATAGTGTCTCAGGTGGGGATAGTGTCTCACGTGGGGATAGTGTCTCACGTGGGGATAGTGTCTCACGTGGGGATAGTGTCTCACGTGGGGATAGTGTCTCACGTGGGGATAGTGTCTCACGTGGGGATAGTGTCTCAGGTGTGGATAGTGTCTCACGTGGGGATAGTGTCTCAGGTGTGGATAGTGTCTCAGGTGTGGATAGTGTCTCAGGTGTGGATAGTGTCCCACGTGTGGATAGTGTCTCAGGTGTGGATAGTGTCTCAGGTGTGGATAGTGTCTCACGTGTGGATAGTGGCTCAGGTGTGGATAGTGGCTCAGGTGTGGATAGTGGCTCAGGTGTGGATAGTGTCTCAGGTGTGGATAGTGGCTCAGGTGTGGATAGTGTCTCAGGTGTGGATAGTGGCTCAGGTGTGGATAGTGGCTCAGGTGTGGATAGTGGCTCACGTGTGGATAGTGGCTCACGTGTGGATAGTGGCTCACGTGTGGATAGTGGCTCAGGTGTGGATAGTGTCTCAGGTGTGGATAGTGTCTCAGGTGGGGATAGTGTCTCAGGTGGGGATAGTGTCTCAGGTGGGGATAGTGTCTCAGGTGGGGATAGTGTCTCAGGTGGGGATAGTGTCTCAGGTGGGGATAGTGTCTCAGGTGGGGATAGTGTCTCCGGTGTGGATAGTGTCTCCGGTGTGGATAGTGTCTCCGGTGTGGATAGTGTCTCAGGTGTGGATAGTGGCTCAGGTGTGGATAGTGTCTCAGGTGTGGATAGTGTCTCAGGTGTGGATAGTGTCTCAGGTGGGGATAGTGTCTCAGGTGGGGATAGTGTCTCAGGTGGGGATAGTGTCTCAGGTGGGGATAGTGTCTCAGGTGGGGACAGTGTCTCAGGTGGGGACAGTGTCTCACGTGGGGACAGTGTCTCACGTGGGGACAGTGTCTCACGTGGGGACAGTGTCTCAGGTGTGGATAGTGTCTCAGGTGTGGATAGTGTCTCAGGTGTGGATAGTGTCTCAGGTGTGGATAGTGTCTCAGGTGTGGATAGTGTCTCAGGTGTGGATAGTGTCTCAGGTGTGGATAGTGGCTCACGTGTGGATAGTGGCTCACGTGTGGATAGTGGCTCAGGTGTGGATAGTGGCTCACGTGTGGATAGTGGCTCAGGTGTGGATAGTGGCTCAGGTGTGGATAGTGGCTCAGGTGTGGATAGTGGCTCAGGTGTGGATAGTGGCTCAGGTGTGGATAGTGGCTCAGGTGTGGATAGTGGCTCACGTGTGGATAGTGGCTCACGTGTGGATAGTGGCTCACGTGTGGATAGTGGCTCACGTGTGCCAGGACAGTGGAAAGGATACTGCAGATTCTATAATGAGGTGCTGACTATGTGTAAAGGGGACTTAAACATGCAGTTCCACCTATCTTATCTTGTAGTAGGTTGTACGTGTTTAATATGAAAGGCACTTATTTTTACTTACCTCCCTCCAATCGGAAGGCCAGGGTGCGGAGTCTGGGGAGGTGAGTGACCGAGGTACCGCGGTTCGCTTGTCAGTGTCCTGCGAGACCTTTAGATCAAGACTGCACCTGCGCGCGCGCACAGTGCTGCTCTTGACCAGTAAGCATTCTCTGGTGTCTGTGACGCCTCTGGTGTCTGTGGGGACAGTTGGCAGGTATGCTTTTACTTTAAAACGCTTTCCATTTGTCTTGTAGTTTAACACTAAAAGTAATTTCACCGGGGCTTCTGAATTCAGCAAAAACTCTGTTACACATTATTTACAGGATTTAAGAAATATGTACATAATGGAAGGCTGGACTTTCAATATTTTTTCGTACACTCTTGGCGGAGCCAAACTTTCTGAGTTAAACCGATGATTAAATATTACAGCTTCTTCTGCATCACAAACCACCGTATTTCTCCACAAGTCACCACTGTCCGATGGACGGTGAAAATGCTAAAAACAAAACCTCCTTGTTTTGAAAGACAGAGTAGTTCTGTGTGTGTGTTTGACCTGTGCTGCTCTGTCATGGAAAGTTGGTTCGCTGCCTTCTAAATACACTTACAGGATAACAAAGCATAACACCCTTTGGCATCTATTTTAAAAATAGATCCACATAGTCCAGATCTCGGAGATTAAGAGCAGGCCCCGGGGTTGTATATTCCAGACTCAAGGCGGTTCTGCTAGTATGTAGTCTCTTTATGTGATTATTGGGTGCAGTTCTAGGTGAATGTGTAATATGAACCAGTCCTTTTTTTTTTTTAACACCTCAAGGGCATGCGACTGTCCTGTTCTTTATGAATGTAAATAAGTGGCCTGGGCAAATAAAATAATAAAATAAAAATCGTATTAAATTTCTAAGGATAAATATAACATCAATAGAACACCCACTGTTTCCTTTACATATATAGGGGGTCATGTACTAAACAAGGGCAGTGGGGAAAAAGTAGGTAAAATATGAGTAAGGAGCAATTTGCGACTATTTGTAACATTTTGCTCTTGTTTTCCCTGATTTGCGCCTCTCCCGGTTATTTTTATTTAGCGTGCATTTTTCCGGTTGCGCCAATAAATTGCGATTAGATTTGCGCACGCTAAAGAGTTTTGCGAATATTTTGTGAAAAATAATTCTTATTTGCGTGTGAAAATGACAGCAGCTTTTAGCGAGCGCTATCAAAAGAGGTAGAAAAAATATTCGCAAAATTACCTGTTTTTATTCGCAATTTGCGCGTATGTACTAATTTGAGTGTTAAATGTTTAGTACATTACAATAGGAACAAAGCGCTAAAATAGTTTTGCACATAAAATATATTTGCGTTTTTTTAGTACATGCCCCTCCTAGTTTGCTAAACGAGAGCGAGAAGGGTTAGAGTGAGGGTAAAAATGAGGGTTAACTCTAATAAGTTTTTTGAACCCAGGTACCCACATTACACCAGGGGGGTAAGGTTTGGGGTAAGAGGTGTTATCTACACAGTCAACCCATACTCTGGCCATAACCCCCTAGCGCTAACCCTAATAGTTACCCCCACTTGAACCCTAACACCCCTGGTGTAATTGCGTAGGGCTAAGATGCTCGCGCATGTATGGTGGCTGGTAGTCCTTTCCTCCGAGCTGTCTAATCAGTGATTTGCGTGATCACATGCATGCGCAGCTCAGTCGGTGGTAAGCTCAGCATTCCCAGGCATCCTGTCATTGCACAGACTTTTTCAAGATAAATACTGTATTGATTACAGGTCAGAGGGCAGGGCTGAGACGTGTTGTTCTGGTGTTGGGATTAGGGACGTTTACAAATCATGGTTTGTTTATGGAAAATATACAATGATCTAAACAGATAGGGAGCTGGTGTTTTGTCTCATACTCCAAATATTCCTGCATTTAGGAGTCACACAGGCTTTTTCTAGACCAGCGGCAGCCAACAGGTGGCGCTGTGGACCGAACCTTCTACCCAGTGACTTCTTGGTTGGGAATAATGAGAGTTGTAGCTAAACAGCAGCTAGAAAGGTACCTCTCGGCTACCCCTATCTGTATTTATCCATAGTTTTAACAAATATATTCAGAAACAAAGCCAACGTGTGCTTTAAGAGATCAGGTGTTGGATGAGCATCATGAGTGTTGTAGTTCACAGCAGGTTAGATCGCTAGCGCTACTAATTTCTAACAAGCAGAATGTTCTGTGATCAGGCTTCTTAGTTCGGAAGGGTTGTATCTTTTTATACTCCCTGTATATTTATAAGTGTGTCATTATTTATAGTTCAGTGGCATTCCTGTTCTTGGGAGGGGGGGGGGGGGGGGGAAATCATCTGCAGGAACATTCCATTGGTTTGCATAATGATTATTCCATTACAACTGTTTGGAATCGCGAACCAGAAAATCCAACTTAAAACATAATCTGCATTATCCTGTCAAAAATCAGGTTCCAATCAATGCTCATTCTGTTACTCTCTAAAAATCACAGAGAGGTTAGAAACGAATGCTGAATTCTGATGCAGATCATGTTTACTCTTCCAATGACCTGTTTTTATTCCGGTAGAATGATACAAATGATAATTCTTTGCACCTAAGTAAATCTGACTTTCTATAAACACATCCACAGGTTCAGCTTCCTTAATTCGCCAACAAGATATTTCCAATAACCTGTAATATTTGTACGACAGGCTGGGACTAGTTAGTCTGCTATGGGAAGAACCTCTGGGAACACAGTCAATCAAAAAATGGGAACAAAAATAATGTAGGTAGATTATTGACAAACACCTCCAGTCCACACACTCTTTCCTGAAATTCCACCTTTTTGTGTTGATAAATACGGGCCAAAATTCAATTTATAGCAAAGACCCAGGCGATTGGGCACTCTCCAGCCCCTGTTTATTTATTTATTTTAACTTCCCTACACTTTTGTTACATGAACGTAATGATAATTATTACAGTGAGTCTCTAGCTGATGACTGCAGCTAGTTGAAGATTGCACTCTAGGATGGGGGGTACTGTGTAATTGTTGTAAAATGGTACAAATGATTGAGGTTGCCAGGAGGGCTAGGGACTTAGTGATATGTTGATGACATCACTTTTCGAACTTTGCCCCCCGAATTACCTTTCTACATAACCCACCGTTGTGTCCAGCCCATGAAATACCAAGTTAGAAAGCCGTGGTCTATATTATACTGTAACAGGATGAGAAGTGCCAGCAGTGCACGGGACCACCCACGGACCTCCCACCTGTGTGCTTTTTATAGCCCATGTACGGCGAGGGATTCTGATTGGCCAAGAGAGCTACGATTCATTTTCGGACATGTGCTGGTTTCGCCTCCCTGGGCACTGCTAACAGTTAGTAAATAATGCACCAGCCTGCGGTACTTAGGTTTCATGTATGGATTGTTTTTGGCAGTTGCATCTTACATGACACAAGATTTCTCCCAGCTCCCATTATGTGGCCACAAAGGAATAACAACTGAATTTATTATTAATTAAGGCTGATGGACACGGGATCTCCGATAAAGCATTAGTTCCAAGACGTGGGGTCCTTTTAAAGTGTGCATTGTGGGATATCATCTGACCACTTCCTGTCTCCCTTGCATCTTTTGTAAGTTCGTCAGATCTCTGGTTTTCATTTAATTTTTTTTTTTCTTTGTATAATTATTTTTAGAAATGATTGAACCAAGAACAAAAGGGGGAAAAACGACAGAAGGCAAAATTTCAACCGGAAGAGAGACTCTGAGATTACGCTCCAAAGGACCCGCAACTGTGGAAGAAATGGTGAGTTTATTGCCCTCTAATTCCTCCGCGCAAATCACTTGGAAGGTTGGCGTGTCACTAAAACGTTACGGCAATCGGCAAAGCACCAACGTCAACTAAAGGGACCCTATCACCTAAACAAGGTTTATACTAATAATATAGAGAATTGTAACAAAATCCATACATAATGTATTGAATTGCAAGCGAATTCATGGATTAAGAGAAAAGGGATTTTAAAATATGTGTCTCATGTTTATGACATCACTTTTGCGATCTGCTATGCAAATTTCACCTCTCGAATTGCATTGTAACCCACAAAGTGATGTCACAAACAGACACCATTTTTTTTTGCTAAATCTTTGCTTGCCTCCTTGGGAGGAAGAAAACCAGCATCCTCCGAGTAAACCCTGTGTCTATCTTTACAGATACATGTGCACTGTCTGTCAGAGCAGGGGCTTGTCCTATTTGCTTGATAGGGAGAGACAGATGATCAACAGAGGGCTTTACATGGATGCATGGGACGTATCTCTGAGCTAGTAGAGAGAGAAAGTCACTGACCAGACCGGCCTGCTTCATGCAGAGGATTGGCAACTAGTGATCAGAGAATAAACCGCATGTACTATCCAAAGTACCAGCCACAGTAACAAAAAAATGTAACTTAATGATTTTTGAAAACATTTTTTTAATATAATTAATTTTTTTTTGTTACTAAAAAACTATCCACAAAACTGAATTTGACAAATGGGCGATTACACAATTCACAAAAAAAAAAATTATTAGATCCCCCCCCGCCTTTTATTTATTGCGTTTTAATTTATTTGTAAAGGACAGACCATTTTTTTCCCCCTTGGCAGTGGCTTTTTTCAGATTATGGTTTAATAAATGACCGGCGATCTAATCTCGCTTCTTTCTAGCCCACCGCGTTTGAAGAAAAAGCAATCAAGAAGGTGGACGACCTTCTGGAAAGCTATATGGGTATACGAGACATTGAACTGGGTAAGTTCCGCGCTCTGTCTGCTTACAATGAATCGGCAAATGGTTCCAAGTCATGGCTGGGTTTGTACCTGATCTGTGTGCGTATTTGGTATGAAACTGGGGCTTCTAAAACCAGCTAGTGTTTTTTTCATTTCGGCTGAATACTTGAAATGCCGTGGATGGGGAAAGGTAAAACACAACGGCGAAAAAAAAAGGAGATGGAAAATTATAGATTTACTTTCTCTCAGAATTCCTTAATTTCACGCTCAAGCATATACCCCCCCCCCACCCCCCCCACCACACCGTTTAGGATTGATTTTGAGAAACGAAAAAAAAAAAAAAAGCTTGTTTCCAAATGAACACTTGCAGCCCAAACATTTCCCTTGAATTCCTGTGTAATTTGCCTGATCTGATTTGGAGATATGACCACACGAGAAATCTATACCCCCCTTTTCTTACATTTTTATTTTTTTATTTTTTTAAATGTTTGCTGAAATCCCCCCTTCTCGCCCAAAGTAAAGCAAGGAACCGCCCAGATTCCCAACCGTGAGGCTGCGGTAATACTCACTGATTTGATACTTTGTTACATTCTTTGGCTGTCAGCGAAATCACTTCTGTAATGCTTTCCATCTGTGCTCTTGCTGGTAGGTTTGAAGAGTGAATTGTTTGTGTACAGAGTAAAATGTTTCAAACTAGATCATTTACAAATATTTGTCAAAACCTCTTACATGTCAACCCACATGGAACGAATTAAGAAGGATGCAGGAGTCTTTATGAAATGTATCTCTAGTCTGCCACCTGCTGGCTGACAGGCTAATGACACAGGCTTGCTATACACTGTATTTATCATTCGTATCGCTTTCCTTCAAATATTTCTGGATATAGGCACAGTACACACACACTATGGGGGTCTTGTACTAAACAAGTGCAGTGGAGCAATTTGCGACTATTTGTAACATTTTGCTCTTGTTTTCCCTGTTTGCGCCTCTTCCATTTATTTTTATTGAGCGTGCATTTTTCCGGTTGCGCTAATAAATTGCGATTGGATTTGTTGCTAAAGAGTTTTGCGAATATTTTGTAAAAAATAATTCTTATTTACACCAGCTTTTAGCGAGTGCTATCAAAATAGGTAGAAAAAATATTCACAAACTTGTCATGTATAGCTTGGAGGAAAGACGTAACAGGGGGGATATGATAGAAACATTTAAATACATAAAGGGAATCAACACAGTAACGGAGAAGAGTCTATTAAAAAGAAGAAAAACTACCACAACTAGAGGACATAGTCTTAAATTAGAGGGGCAACGATTTAAAAAGTAATATCAGGAAGTATTACTTTACTGAGAGGGTAGTGAATGTATGGAATAGCCTTCCAGCAGAAGTGGTAGAGGTAAACACAGTCAAGGATTTTAAGCATGCGTGGGATAGACACGAAGCTATCTTAGCTATAAGACCGGGAACGGGGGACTAATAAAAGTACTCAAAAAAAATTGGGCAGACTAGATGGACCGAATGGTTCTTATCTGCCGACTCATTCTATGTTTCTATGCCCATTTTTATTCGCAATTTGCTCGTATGTACTATTGGAGTGTTAAAGGTTTAGTACATTGCAATAGGAGCAAAGGCCAAAAATAGTTTTGCACATAAAATATATTTGCGTTTTTTTAGTACATGCCTCTCTATGTAGGCAGACACTCTTGTCTGACGTGTGCAGTCTGTTGTTCCCTTTGATGGGTGCAGCTTCACATCAATGGGGGTTATTTGTGAAATTTGTTATCTACGCTGAACATGTAGATTTAGGGATTGTCGCCACTTGTTTTGCCGTAAAAAAAAATCCGTTTGTGTTGGGGAACCACCGCCAAACAATTTGATGGAACGTTCTTCTCTCCCGTACTGCAAAGTGTCAGGAATTATAAAAAAAAAAAAAAAAGCTCAACCACCGTTATAGATAACAAACAGCGATTTTGCTTTAAAAAATAAATAAATAAAACCCCCAATTTATCCCAGCTGAAGTAACACAGCGGAGATTACGTGTTAAAGCAAGGTGCAGTCGATGAGATCTAATTCATAGACGCGATTGGATATATTTTTCTATAAATCTGACGCTTTGCTTACACAGCACGGCGATTGTCTGATACTTTTTACAGCGCACTTCTGCATTTTTACACACATGCACCAGCGCAACCCATAACTGCATTTCTTCGCTCAGACCTTTGCACCTTAGTTCACCTTATACATATAAAGCACTACTATTCATCCATGACACAATCTTTCTTCCCCAGAGGTCGTTTGACTGTAAGATACATGCACGAGATCAGTCACACTGCATATGATTCCCAAGCATGGGATATATTGGTTACATTCCATTAGCACCACTCTTCCATTCCTATAAAAAGTGACTTCAAACCTTTGCAAGAATACCATTCCATCTAGTATAGGTCAGTTCACCTGTCCTCAAGGACCCCCAATGGTCCAGGATTTGGGGATTACCCAACTGTGTTTAAATAACATTATATATAAAAACTGGTGTGGTTCTTTAAGTCTTAAGGAACCACACCAGGTGTTATACATATTATTATTTAACATATAAAAGACCTGGTAACTTAAATGAGTGCTTCTTAAATCTGTCCTCAAGACCCCCAACAGTCCAGGATTTAGGGATCACCCATTTTGGTTTAAATAATATGCATAACATCTGGTGTGGTTCCCTAACTCTTAGGGAACCACACCAGGGGTTATTCATATTATTAGTTAAACACAACTGGATAATCCTTAAATCCTGGACCATTGGGGTCCTTGAGGACAGATTTAAGAAGCACTAGTATGAGTGACCAGGTCTTTTATCTGCACCAAGAGTTAAAAGCTTAGTTGCCAATTAGGATATCTACACACATTGTTACAGACCTCAATCTTTGGCAGGAAAATGCGTCCCCCCCATGTATTCTGAAGCTGAATGTAGCTGGTTTGTTTTAGATTAGTGTAACAGAATTACTTTAAAAGGCATTCAGATAAAAGTTTTTCGATGGCCCGGGCATCAGACAGAGCAAGCGTTCCACAATAATAGCCTTGTTCCTAATTTTTTAATAGATGTTCTTTAATTTGCTGGTGCGTCCTTTAATTAGACACAGACAGGCTCTTCTCGCCTTGTCTGCAGGGCATGTGTCTGCGATGCCAGCCGTTTCGTAGCATCCTGATTCTGAAATGACATTACCGTGACAAAAAAAAGAAACTGAATTAAAGCTAAATGAAAATGTTATGATCTTAATGCTAATGTATTGTTGGGGATTTTGTAAATAATCTTCATTTAATTACATCTTTGTAAATCTTTATGCATTAGGGTTTGTTTGGTACAATAATACTTTCAGATTGCAATTTAATGGCTTTGCTCATTTGTGTCCCAGATCACACACCATTTTTTTTTTTATTCCTTGAAGCTAAACTGCTTCTCTGGGGTGTGAATCCAAGTGTTTGTTACAAGGATTCAGTTATGTGTGGTCCGTGGAGAAAGGTGGTCTTGCAAGAAGCTACAAAAAAAAACCCAAGATAGGTGAAAATGTGACTCTTAGACCATTAATAAAATGAGTAACTCACACGTGTGGCCGCTGCTGCTCACGGTACATGAATGGTAGGTCAGTTTGTATTGTGGAGTAGCACAGAATCACATGTTAGGGAAAAATAAATAAACAACACATAGTGTAGCAACTGATAATAAATGGGCTGAGCAAAAACAGGATATTTATTATATATAATTCAGCATAATACGTCCTCACAGTGGTAGATTTGCACCAATCCGAGCCCCTCAACGCGTTTCGCCTATTCTCCTGAAGAAGCCGGGATTCCACCCGGCGAAATGCTTTGCGGGGGCTCAGATTGGTACACCTCTGCCACTGCGGGGACTTATTGTGCTGAATTGTAACCAGCAACACCTAACTTTTGCCCCATGGTGGAACGCCATCACTCCCCTGAGTGATTGCAAGCGCCATATTGAAAGTCAGCGTGTTGTGGATAAGAGCTCCAGAAGTGATCACTGCTTACTTCCGCTGCTCAGGAAGTGTTGCTAGCTTGCCTCTAGAGGCAGTCAGCAACATTACATTTGAGGGGAAAAAAAAGTTTTTATTTTTTAGCCGACTATCTAGGGTTAGGGTTAGGATTTGGGGTTAAACAGTCACTATAGGAGAAAATGGTGAGGAAGACGCAATACGCTACTTTCAATTAATGCCCTAAAACCTGCAAGCAGAAAATCTACTTTTTTTATGTTATGATCAAAATAATAGTATCTAAAAAAAAAAAGCACTTCTTATGCCGATCTATATGTTGTGTGGGTACAGTAAATGAGAGAGAGGAGAATTACAGCTAAACACAAACAACGCAGAAGGGAAAAACAGCCATTGCCCAGAATTTCCAGAAATGTTCTAGAAGTCCAGCCACTGAGGGGTTAAGAAGCTGTCGCTCGATTTCTGGATGGTTTATTATCTCTTTGGTCTCGGTGATTTTGGCGCACTTCTTGACTTACTGAGCGTAAAGGGGGAGAATAAAACATGGTCAAAAAATATTTATACATTGTGTTCGCAGAATTCTATACAAATGCACACACCTTAAGAAAGGTAATTTGCATATCAAGCCACAAGGTGATGTAATAAATGGCAGACACCGTTTAAAAAAGGAATTGGTAAATAGAGTGAGCTGCATGACCTAGGCAAGGTAAGAGCTAGGGATTCGTTTAGATGTTTAATAACAGGTTACATTTAGTGAATATATCTCTACAATGATCTTGTAGAGATCCTTTTGTTTAGTGGGCAGATTGCATCAAGGGCAGCCATTCAAAATCAAAAAGGCTTTAGTGAAAAAACCCAAATAAAGCATCTTATTCAGGCCTCTTGGTCCAAATGGCTCCATCAGGGGCAGACATGTTGTTTAGAATCTTGGGTCAGATTTTTCCTTCATGTGACCCAAGGTGAAATCTCTACATCTGAGACCACCAGCGACGGACACAGAGAGAGACCCTCTTTTATTACATTATAAATCATAAGCGGAAATCATTTGAATTTATTGAAGGTCAACAGAAAACAAAATCAAGGCCAGGACGACAGACACCCCTTGTCATTCCTACTAGATAAGAAACTCTATCCTCGGGGATATTATTGTAATGTGGCAGCAATGTTTTGAGCCGGTCGTTTGATGTAGGGTCAGGTTTATGACCTTTTACAGACTCTGGACTGCAGAGCGATGACGGTTTGGGAAGCCAAATTATCCTAATAGAAATTGTGTTTTTGTTTCTTTTTTTTTTTTTTATCTCCCGTTTCAGCTGCAACAATGGTGGAAGCCGGCCGGGACAAGAATAATCCCGATGAGTTTGCGGTGGCCCTCGATGAAGCCCTCGGAGATTTCGCCTTCCCAGATGAGTTTGTGTTTGATGTCTGGGGGGCCATAGGAGACGCCAAGCAGGGGCGCTTATAATGTGACCTTTCAGGACCTTTCTAATGATTGATTTGATTGCCGCTAAACCACTGACTCATTTTAATTTTATATTACTTTCCACAGGATGCTACACCCTTTATACAAACTGAGGGCCATGTATTTGTATATAGTTAAAAAAAAACTTAACAGTGGATTTGGATTGTGCAACTGAACTTTGAGTATCTGGTATGGAGCTCTCCACCTCATAGTACCTCCACCAGGATATTTAAAGGGACCACAAAGGGCCTTTTTAAAAGTGTCCGTACCCTTACAAGGAGCCTGTCTTAAAGCTTAGTCATTCGCAGATTCTACATTTTTCAGTCATTAGTCACCAATCTATTCTCTTGATAAATCCCTAATACATACAGAGTATTCCAGTCTGCCAGACCCTATATATTTCAAATAATCAAAATCTTACGCATTCCAGAACTCTGAGAAGATAAGAGATTTGGTCTGGAGTAGAGATCGTGAACCCAAAGAGGACAGCAATACAGTCTCAGCTACATGTAAGACTGGGCCATGTACAATATTAACTTGTCTAGCGACCCACCATTAGCCAGTCAGATCCCTTAATTAGAGGAAGCAAGCAATACTGGGGGGTGTTTATAAATGTTAATTCTGGAGCAAAGTTCTAAAAATGGTCTAAACTGCAGAAGCATTCCATTGGTAACCGTGGTTACTGCACTACAATGAAAACTTTGCACCAGTAAGGACTCTTCTACATAACCCCCAATGCTTTTACGTTATTTTGTACAGAATTGCCGATTTAGGTATGTGACGCTTTCCAAAAATCGCTGAATAAGAATATTTCATTTACCCAAAACCTCCATCCCCCCCCCCCATTCGCCTAGAAGCTTTTGATTTCCTTGGAGCAGTTCAATTCATTAGTTAATGGTAAATTCAGCTATCCGGCTGCAGAAAAAGATTAGGCCCGGCGTTCCCGAAATCCAGGACAACGCCGGGACAACTTTGGGCTACAAATAAAGTTGTGTTTAAAAGAAAGATTGCAGGAGGTGTCGGCATTTTATATAGAAATGCTTTAATGAAATAATATAAATAAAACATCTTACTGAATCCTCTTTGCTCCATCAACTCAGAAGGCTGACATGTTGCTTGGAATTTCAGGTCTGGTATTCCTTTTCTGACCCAAGATTCTAAACAACATGTCCGCCCCACTTGACAAGGCTATACAAGTGAACGGGCTCCAAGATACTTTAATTTCTGCTCTTTCATTCAACCGTTTCAATTTAAAATAGTTCAATTAAACCTAACAATTTGTGCCCACATGTCTTTACAGTGAATGCAATATCCAGCACGCTGAGTGTGACATGGTGCAGATGTTCTAGATATATACGTAAAAGTCTTAGCTGAAGAATATATTCCTTCCAAGCACTGGCTAATGTGTGTCTGCTCCAAACCCAGTCCCTCAAACTGAAATACATAGCGGGTGAGGTATAAAAGGGGTTTCTATTACAAATGTAGTGCTGTTATGTAATGTGATTAATGTCTACCCCTATGTATAAGATGATTTCCCCCAGCGTTCTGTCGAAAACTGAAGAAAAAAAAAAATGTGCCTATTTTAGATCAATTTATTGGACTACAATTCTCCGCTAATCCTAATCTGGCGTTATCTGCACTGAACAAAAAGTCACAGTTTTGCCCCTTGTATAATACCCATTCTCACCGTTTTGTGCAGACACAGGGAATCCGACCTAAAACCGCTCCAAAATGACACAATGTCGATTCCTAGCACGGCTTCATTTTGCTGTGAGCTCATAGTGGTACAATACCCCTATAAATACATGCTTTGTTTGAATATGTATATATGGCATTATTTTCTTGTTTATACTTTTGAGAAGACACAACTCCGAGTTCAGTCTGCGTTCTACGTTGCCTCTTACACATTTCTTGTTAAAATTGATAAATTGTTTTAAAAAAAAAAAAAAAAAAAGTGGGGAAAAAATAATCAGATTTGTTTAATTCTGTTAACGATGTAGTTTAAGTGCGTTATTACAGCAAATGTGAATTTTTAAAAGAAAAATAATTAAAGAAATATTATATTGTTGCATCATTGCATTTTTCTGTTGGTATTTTTTTATTGGTGATAATCTCACAGAGACAATTATCCCAATATTCACATGTCACCCCACCAGATCTGAATTTGCCACTTGGCAGCCAAGTCTACTGACTTATATTTTCCTTCAGGAACTGTCCATACATTGTGGTTTTATTTCTCGAGAAATGTATTTATTTGTATAGATAAGATTTTCGTTATGCCCAGATGTTTCTTTTTTGATAATTTAAGCATCTCTTGTTGTATACTTTACAAAACTCGTCCATTATTTTGGTTTTTGGGAATTCCATTTGGATGAATGTAATTGGCCCAGAGTTCATTGTCAGGTCGACTTGGAAATTTCCCATTTTCTATGAGCAAATCTGAGCTCCGACAATCTGACCCAACCGGATCACTTTGGTGATCGGAGCTTCCCGAGTCGACCTCCAAATGGATGGGTGAACGAATGGAATTTTCATTCATTGCACAGTCGTGCAGCTTGACGGTCATTTTTGGGGCGGTTGAACGAAAGAGACGATTATTATCTGAAAACGAACACCCAAGTCTACTGCCTTGCGGTGTGTGACCAGATGTGAAATCAATGAACTAATTAGCCAATCCTTAATTAGTTTGTTGATTTCCTTCTGGAAACAGAAGATTAAAATACACTGCAAGGCCAGGGCCACTATTGCGTGGGTACCACGAGTACGGTTATTATGGGCTGGGCCACGTAAAAAAAACAACAACTTGCCGGCAGAGGCAAGTTCTCCCCTTACCATCGCTGTCTGGGTGCGAGCAGGCACTATGGGAGGAAGTCTCTGCACCAGGACAGCACACAGACATCAGGATGCCCACCACCCATGACCCAGAACTGAACAAAAAGATCAGCAATTTTGTTATTTTATTACACCGTCTTGCAATGAGTGCACCATGGGATCAAAAAATGGAAGAAACATGATTTCCTTTTTTGTGCAAAGATTATATAATTTAGCTGATGAAAAAAAAAATACATTAAATATTTATTAATGATGACAAATAAGAATTATTATATGCTAAGTCCAGCACTAGACAACATGAAAGGCTTGCAGCCAGTGCCTATAAATCCATCTGGCGCGCTCCACTGATAGCGGCTTCCCCTAAATGATATAACCTGCCTTTGTGGTGACTCACTGGAGTTGAATATTTAGATAATGTCGGTCCTGCTTTTGATCTGCGACCAAAGATTTAAGGTTTGTTGTCTTTAAAAAAAAATGTTTTTTTGGCCCCACAAGTCCCGGACCTTCTCTAACGCTAGTGATGAGTAAAGAAAGAGAACGCAAACGTTTACAGCCATAAATGGGAGCGTAATGAAGCTCGTAGTAAATATCATGTGTTTCTTTTTGTGGAATTGTTTTGATCCGTTTGTGTTAAGTTGTGTGTTTGTGAATTTATACTGTGTTCAAGCATATACATACGTCAAGGACGTACAAACATACCAACCGGTAACAGCCTGGCCGGTAACAGCCTGGCCGGAGCCCAAATTACACTGTGTGTCTATTTAGGGTTTTGTTATATGTGTTTCACAGCTCGTTTACACAAACAAACGCAGATTGTAACATAAAAACACTTATTAGGTCATCACTAAGTGGGACTCTCATCGGGAGAGCGCAATGCAGGGAGACAACAGACAGAAATACAGACAAGGATGAAAGAGGGAGGGTGGGCACAGGAAAGAATAAAGAAAAATTGCAAATGGGGGGGGGGGGGGGGGGTAAACATCAGATGCAGGCCAAGTGCCTAAACGTGGATCAGTGGACTCCCCTCTGTATTATTATCAATAATAAACAACATAACTGATAGTTGCCAACCTACAATACCTGCTTCCTTAACATACAATGTCATAATTAATTCATGGAATTGGGAGTAAGTGTTCCCCTGTGCATTTCGGCAATAACCGAAATAGTAACTTAAAAAAAAATCACTTAATGAAATTTTAGCATATTTAATTAATATTTTCTGTTGGGTTCACTAGATAGCCCCTTTAATCCAACCAGTGCAGGGGGCGAGGAGAGAGCATACTTGCTTCTGTATAACTACCCATTTTTGGCCTAACCCACTCATTTTTGGACAGGTCGTGCCTTTGATGTGAAGGGGCGAATTCCCACCCATTTGGGTCCAGGATTCTGGGTGAGTCACTTGGCATTGGATCTTCCTTTCTATGAAGCCCAATATCTGGCAGGCAGTAGGGATATTTAATAAGAATCAGTTTTCCACTATGAGAAAAGCTTGATATTCAGAAATATCGTGAGTCATGGAAAAGTAAAAATTAAACTGCTGGACCGGACCCTGAGAAAGCTTCGCAATCTGGGCACACTAATGTGCTAATCAGATTTACACTAATCATGTAGAAGCAAATCCTAAGAGATTAACACTTCCGGCAAAGGGGGATAAACAGAGATTTGGCATTTTAATTTGACAGGTGATTCTCTGTGACTGTAAATGGAACACTGGAATTAGCATGCAAGTAGGCTTGTGGCCACTACTTAAAATAAGTCCCCATTATCCATGGGACAAATCCCAGATCAGTTTTTTTTCTGTAGATCTGTGAGAAAAGAAGAAAAAAGACAATTTTTTTTATTTTCCAGGCCTTTTAAAGTGGATCTTTCACTATTCCATTGGGGGAAGCCATGTTAACTTGAGTTACATTCTTATTCCTTCCCATATATTAATCCCTCCTCTCAATTGAAAGCTGATTTGCCCTGGTAGAATAAGAAGGCGGAGCCAGGAGAAGAGGAGGGAAATCAGGACAGAGGAGTACAAAACCGTGCAGGATTTGCAACGGAAGTCACAAGAAGTGTCACTATGTAACTATATCTAAACTACGATTTCTGAAGGGAAATTTTATTAGACACAAACCCAAAAAGTTATATATCTACTTTAATACCCATTTATTTATATTATGTTTGAAACCAAAGAAGGGAAAGTGGAAAGGACCACTAAAGGTACGTAGCGCCAGTAACAGGAAGTGGGCGGAGTGGTACCGCTGAGACGACACTAAGAAGAGAAGGAGCGCGACTAGCAAGCCACTAATCAGCTTTCACGCACAGATCGTCTGGGCCAAACTGGACAATTCCGAGGAATTTTCATGTCCGTGAGAATCCACCCAATGGCGTGATCTTGGTAAGGATAACGCACACTATGTGGGTTAACTATAAAAGGTCAATAGTGGGGGGAAACACTGTAACAAAAAGAGGAAACTGCAAAGGAAGTCAACAAAATGGTCTTGGTGTTTCTTCCACTTTTACAACTTGGTCCCACAATTTACCTTTAAAAAATTAACCACTTTGAAAAATTATTATTGCGTCTTAAAATGATGGATAACTGGACCAACACAAAGAAATGTGTTCAACGCACAACTTGTGGTAAATACATTTGTTGAAATATTTACAGACCAAGAAACAACGATTTGAGAATCAGAATATGGTAAATACCTGGAAAACATTGCTTTTTGTAGAGCAACCGTGCACATGGGGGGTGGGGGCAGTTTCTAACCGGTGTGTTCTGGGTCAAAGTTCTAAAAGTTCAATCACCATGGAAACCAGCGGAGCATTCCTGCTGATTGCTCCAATTTTAGAACTTTGCCCCAGAATTGATCTCTAAATACCCCAGTTGACTCATGTTTGCTGCCATTCTGTCCACTCATTTTGTTTCTTTTTTTAGTGACTCACATTTTATTCTCCAGTCCTGGTCCTGGTGTTTAGAGAAACTGAAAGTACATTTTTCTCTAATTAGGTTGGCTTTGGGGGATATCTTGCAGATAATCCTACCCCCATTGAGTCTTTTCTTTGACCACTGATGATGCTTGTTCTTCCAAGCAAAGGCCAGATATGACCCAAACAATCCCTCATCAATGAAGCAAATACATAAAAAAAAACACCACCATGGCCTCCCCCTCAGGCCGGGTAATTCACGGTTTGCTTGAGAGGTGGTTTTGTCATAATATAAGACCAGATGAAACAGCAATAGAATATTTTGTCCTGCACAAAATTCAACGACCAAGTTGCCCCCAGGCTGCAAAAAAAAAGGTTATATCCGTACAATTCATCTGTTTCTTACTGCGCAAGTTTACAGAACATTGTAAAGTTGCGTCTTGGCTTCAACACAGATTTCAAACACTATGTAGACAAATGTTAGATTGTATCCAACAATGATTTCTGTTTTGCTTCATGGAGAATTAAATTACAGGGTACTTTTAACTCTCTGGTGACTTGCAAAGTCTGGAAAACCATAATTCCCAAATTCAATGTATGTCATTCTTGTCTGAGTTTGCTGGGTGAAAGGCACCTTTAAGATTAACGTGACTGGGGTTGACAGAGTTTGATCTCTCTTTGTCCCATTTAGCTCTACCAGGGGGCCGTCATGATTAGAATCTCGAGTCTGACCCATATGACCCAAGATTCGAAACAACATCCCCAACAGATGGTGCAGGAGGAGTTCTTGCGTTGATTGGCTGACACTGATAGCATCCAACTGCGCTCTGCCTCAAATCCGAGGCAGAGCTCAGAATGAACCAATGTGCATGTGTACAGATACATGTTGGGTTTACTTGAGAAAGAGGGACGCCTACAAGGAAGCAAAGGTTCACAAAAAAGTTTACTTTTCCTTTATTGGTCCTTTGGCTGGGTATTCGAGTTGCTGCGATGACCTCAGCAGTGACATTTATTTAAACTTAATTAGAGTGAAAAGGGAATATTGGGACTTAAACTAATGCATCTCCATAGGTTAAAATGCAATAAAATCCATCATGCTGGTTAACATTCCACTAACGCAAAGCCAATTTATAAATGACGTGGCTCTATTTATATATATGTACCGGCAATTATTTTATAAAGCGCTTGTTACTAAACTTAAAGGGCTGTATTGGAATTAACCTGTTAAGTTCTGAAATGCTGCACAGTGGCTACATCCAGACACTGAGAGTATTAAAGATAAAATAATTTTATTAATTAATTTGGGACTCGATTTGTCATGCTTCAGATTTTTCAGATTTTCTCATATGTTCCTTTTTCTGTAAAAAAAAAAAAAACCCCAACAAATTCAAAATAAATTTAGTCTTGAGAAAACTGCGGATCAAAAAGGAAAAATTCCGATACATGCGGAAATTATAAAAAAAAAAACAAAACGGATAAGAGGCCTTTGAGAATTGTAATGGCCTCCCAGCGTTGCGTCTCTGGGAGAGTCTGGAATTCATTGCTAAACAATGAAGCACAGATAATTGAGTGACACGAGAAGGGTTATTGGTGTGTGTCAAACTCCATCCAGCCAATTACAAGGCAGCGTTTTTATAACACGTCCAAGGTTCCTGCTGTTTGCGTTTCGCCGATGGATTGAAATAGTGTTTGTCTCCGTTATGTGACATTACCAAGTGCCTGCGCAAAGTGTGTGGTATAAGATGCGCCTAGTGATATTAAATATACAAAACTTATTACAATAATTATAAAGTGCTATAGGAACTAATTGCATAGGGAGAGGTATTAGCAGTAAGAAGAGGGAAGTGCTCATGCCATTGTACAGAGCACTGGTGAGACCTCACTTGGAGTATTGTACAGAGCACTGGTGAGACCTCACTTGGAGTATTGTACAGAGCACTGGTGAGATCTCACTTGGAGTATTGTACAGAGCACTGGTGAGACCTCACTTGGAGTATTGTACAGAGCACTGGTGAGACCTCACTTGGAGTATTGTACAGAGCACTGGTGAGACCTCACTTGGAGTATTGTACAGAGCACTGGTGAGACCTCACTTGGAGTATTGTACAGAGCACTGGTGAGACCTCACTTGGAGTATTGTACAGAGCACTGGTGAGACCTCACTTGGAGTATTGTACAGAGCACTGGTGGGACCTCACTTGTTGTACAGAGCACTGGTGAGATCTCACTTGGAGTATTGTACAGAGCACTGGTGAGACCTCACTTGGAGTACTGTACAGAGCACTGGTGAGACCTCACTTGGAGTATTGTACACAGCACTGGTGGGACCTCACTTGTTGTACAGAGCACTGGTGAGATCTCACTTGGAGTATTGTACAGAGCACTGGTGAGACCTCACTTGGAGTACTGTACAGAGCACTGGTGAGACCTCACTTGGAGTATTGTACAGAGCACTGGTGAGACCTCACTTGGAGTATTGTACAGAGCACTGGTGAGACCTCACTTGTTGTACAGAGCACTGGTGAGACCTCACTTGGAGTATTGTACAGAGCACTGGTGAGACCTCACTTGGAGTATTGTACAGAGCACTGGTGAGACCTCACTTGTTGTACAGAGCACTGGTGAGACCTCACTTGGAGTACTGTACAGAGCGCTGGTAATACCTCACTGGGAGTATTGTACAGAGCACTGGTGAGACCTCACTTGGAGTATTGTACAGAGCACTGGTGAGACCTCACTTGGAGTATTGTACGCAGTACTGGAGACCGTATCTCCAGAAGGATATTGATACTTTGGAGAGAGTTCAGAGAAGGGCTACTAAACTGGTTCATGGGTTGAAGGATAAAACTTACCAGGAAAGGTTAAAGCATCTTAACATGTATAACTTGGAGGAAAGACGTAACAGGGGGGATATGATAGAAACATTTATATACATAAAGGGAATCAACACAGTAAAGGAAGAGAGTATATTTAAAAGAAGAAAAACTACCACAACTAGAGGACATAGTCTTAAATTAGAGGGGCAACGATTTAAACGTAATATCAGGAAGTATTACTTTACCGAGAGGGTAGTGGAGGTAAACACAGTCAAGGATTTTAAGCATGCGTGGGATAGACACAAGGCTATCCTAGCTATAAGACCGGGAACGGGGGACTAATAAAAGTACTAAAAAAAAAATTGGGTAGATTAGATGGACCGAATGGTTCTTATCTGCCGACACATTCTATGTTTCTAAGTGCTGCAAAAACAGAAGTGTTAACCTCAAAAACACATACGAAACAGAAAAACAATAAAAAGTGTTGCACAAAAATACTTATCTCGGCTGAGACTATAGCAAAAGGATGCAATGGATATATATAAGAAGGAAAAATAATACAAAATATTGTGTAGAAAATCAACACAAAGCTGGCTCTATGTGCCCCCCCCCCCCCCTTTGTGGGACAACCCACATGGGCTAGAGCCCAAACACCGGCTCTGGTTGGAACACACATTGGGACTACAGTCCCCCCAAATCCGGCTGTATTGGCAATTCAGTGAATGTTATAACTTTAGCTCTTGAAGTAAACTTATAGTATGGATCTAGGTTGGACAGGAGAAGCAGACCATAGCATAGGAAAGTATAACAAATGTATTGGCCCCCGATACATTTTAGGCTTACTTTAAAAGACAATTAAAAAGCTTGTAGCGATATAAAAACTTGCGCCGTTCAGCGATACTGCTGTGTAGATTCCGGTGTGTGCGGATAAAGTCTCCTGTGGATGCCCGTCGGCAAATCCGTCTCATCCACTTCCGGGTACGCCTCCCTCTGACGTCAGACGCACATACCAAGTGCCTGGTTACTTTGATGAGCGCAGGGTTTGGGTTCTCTCTTTTTGTACAGCCCAATAATTTATTGTAACTACCTCAGCCCTCCCATGTTTTAACCTTCATGTGACTTGGTTATTGTTTGTGAAGCTTATCTCTGCTAGCCCAGGTGCACCTGCCATAACCCCATTATATATAAAGATTAATACGCAGAGCGAGGCGAGAAACAGGATGGAACTTTGGAGTACAGTATGGCTGGCTCCCTAGCAAGTTAACTTAACACTATGTAACAGCCTTCTCAGACCTGTTCCCTCCCATCTCCCTAGCAAGTTAACTTAACACTTTGTAACAGCCTTCTCAGACCTGTTCCCTCCCATCTCCCTAGCAAGCTAACTTAATACTATGTAACAGCCTTCTCAGGCCTGTTCCCTCCCATCTCCCCAGCAAGTTAACTTAACACTATGTAACAGCCTTCTCAGACCTGTTCCCTCCCATCTCCCTAGCAAGTTAAGCTAACACTCTGTAACAGCCTTCTCAGACCTGTTCCCTCCCATCTCCCCAGCAAGTTAACTTAATACTGTGTAACAGCCTTCTCAGACCTGTTCCCTTCCATCTCCCTAGCAAGTTAACTTAACACTATGTAACAGCCTTCTCAGACCTGTTCCCTTCCATCTCCCTAGCAAGTTAACTTAACACTATGTAACAGCCTTCTCAGACCTGTTCCCTCCCATCTCCCTAGCAAGTTAAGCTAACACTCTGTAACAGCCTTCTCAGACCTGTTCCCTCCCATCTCCCCAGCAAGTTAACTTAATACTGTGTAACAGCCTTCTCAGACCTGTTCCCTTCCATCTCCCTAGCAAGTTAACTTAACACTATGTAACAGCCTTCTCAGACCTGTTCCCTTCCATCTCCCTAGCAAGTTAACTTAACACTATGTAACAGCCTTCTCAGACCTGTTCCTCCCATCTCCCTAGCAAGTTAACTTAACACTATGTAACAGCTTTCTCAGACCTGTTCCCTCCCATCTCCCTAGCAAGTTAACTTAACACTATGTAACAGCCTTCTCAGACCTGTTCCCTTCCATCTCCCTAGCAAGTTAACTTAACACTTTGTAACAGCCTTCTCAGACCTGTTCCTTCCCATCTCCCTAGCAAGTTAACTTAACACTTTGTAACAGCCTTCTCAGACCTGTTCCCTCCCATCTCCCTAGCAAGTTAACTTAACACTATGTAACAGCCTTCTCAGACCTGTTCCCTCCCATCTCCCTAGCAAGTTAACTTAACACTATGTAACAGCCTTCTCAGACCTGTTCCCTCCCATCTCCCTAGCAAGTTAACTTAACACTATGTAACAGCCTTCTCAGACCTGTTCCCTCCCATCTCCCCAGCAAGTTAACTTAACACTATGTAACAGCCTTCTCAGACCTGTTCCCTCCCAACTCCCTAGCAAGTTAACTTAACACTGTATAACAGCCTTCTCAGACCTGTTCCCTCCCATCTCCCTAGCAAGTTAACTTAACACTTTGTAACAGCCTTCTCAGACCTGTTCCTTCCCATCTCCCTAGCAAGTTAACTTAACACTCTGTAACAGCCTTCTCAGACCTGTTCCCTCCCATCTCCCCAGCAAGTTAACTTAACACTATGTAACAGCCTTCTCAGACCTGTTCCCTCCCATCTCCCCAGAAAGTTAACTTAACACTATGTAACAGCCTTCTCAGACCTGTTCCCTCCCAACTCCCTAGCAAGTTAACTTAATACTGTGTAACAGCCGTCTCAGACCTGTTCCCTCCCATCTCCCTAGCAAGTTAACTTAACACTTTGTAACAGCCTTCTCAGACCTGTTCCTTCCCATCTCCCTAGCAAGTTAACTTAACACTGTGTAACAGCCTTCTCAGACCTGTTCCCTCCCATCTCCCTAGCAAGTTAACTTAACACTATGTAACATCCTTCTCAGACCTGTTCCCTCCCATCTCCCTAGCAAGTTAACTTAACACTATGTAACAGCCTTCTCAGACCTGTTCCCTCCCATCTCCCCAGAAAGTTAACTTAACACTATGTAACAGCCTTCTCAGACCTGTTCCCTCCCAACTCCCTAGCAAGTTAACTTAATACTGTGTAACAGCCGTCTCAGACCTGTTCCCTCCCATCTCCCTAGCAAGTTAACTTAACACTTTGTAACAGCCTTCTCAGACCTGTTCCTTCCCATCTCCCTAGCAAGTTAACTTAACACTGTGTAACAGCCTTCTCAGACCTGTTCCCTCCCATCTCCCTAGCAAGTTAACTTAACACTGTGTAACAGCCTTCTCAGACCTGTTCCCTCCCATCTCCCTAGCAAGTTAACTTAACACTATGTAACAGCCTTCTCAGACCTGCTGGAGATTTCGTTGACTAAAATGAGACTAAAACTAAAATAATTCAGATACTTAAAATACGACTAAACTAAGATAACATTTTAGTCAAAAGACGATGACTAAATCAATCAGAATTAAAACTGATTTGACTAGACCTGTGTTAGCGGAAACTGACATTATGTTAGATATAGATGAATATCTGGTCTTACACACACTTTAAAGTTTCTCTGTTGAATCGATTAAGATACTAACTCTGCACTCTGTGTCCCTTAGACATTAATTCCACCGGCAAACCAAGAGAATTTAATTTGCAATCTATATCTGCTGTAAATGCCCCTTTAATTTGTTTTATATCTTCCCACTAAGGTTAATTTCCTTCTGCCCTAAGGCTGGGTGGTCAGATAAAATAACCTCGTATCTCTTGCATCAATGGTTGAACTGAAACAGAACATAATTAGCAACTGAACAATATAAATCGCACGCATACAAACAATTACAACTGCAGGACTGGAATAAAAACGACAGTGAGGCCTATTTTATATATCGCTTTACTCCAGCGCCAGGAATGCTCAACGCTCCGTGACATACAGCACAGGACAAATCATTACGGTTATTGTATATTGTCACAAAGTAATGCCTTACCTGTGCACATGGAGTGTGAGCATTTATCTGAGATGGGGCAACTATAACAGGGCCCTGTGGGTTAAATGCACGAATACGTACTGAAGCCCCCATGGCTGGTGCAGCAGCCTCCTACAAATCTGCCTCTCAAAGGGGTTTGAGAAAATGGAAACCATAAAGGGTTTTTGTAAAATACTAGTGTTTGATCAGTCGGGAGCACGTCATGATCTGGAGGGCAACTTTCGAGGGGTACAGCCAATACCTTAGTAAGGCCCCCCCCCCCCCCCAGCCTCCCTCACTGCTCACCATTCTGTACCCCCTCTTTGCTCCCTGGGACTGTAGTAAAGCCCACACGGGAGACAATACTACCTATTCAAAGTGGTTCATTTACATATCAAGACACAAGCTGACATCATAAATGGGAGTCCAATTTTTTAATGAATCTATAATTTTATGGCTCTCTCCCCTTGTGTGCAAATCTCTGACCGCCCGCTCAGAGGTGTGAAATGTGTCATTTATAAATCTGTGAGGAAGGGCGGAAAAAAACGCACACCGAGATTTAGCTATTGGTTGTTGTTGGGAATTGTAGGACTTTATTATCCTACAAATGTCTGAATGGTCACATCTGAAAAGTAACTGGGGGAGATTTCACAAGAAATGACAAAGACAAGCATTGTTCTGCTCACATTGATTCCTGGGGGTGTTTTGGTTTAAAGACAAAAAAACGCCCATTTTATTGGCCTATAAAATACCCACTTTACATTTCCTTCAAGAAATACAGTGTCCAGTTCTCCGAAAATATTCTTTGCCTGCGATTACTTATTTAAATCCTCCCAATGGGGATGCACATACATGTTGGAGAAAAAAATTGACATGATATAATGTACTACGGTAAAACCAATGTGGGTAGCGTGTGTAAGTACAGGGATCCACAATTACTATTGCCCTACGCCCCGGGACATGCAGTCCTGGGTATGGGGCAGTTTTTTTAGCCCTGCTGCGGGCAAGCAGCGGAGGTTATCCCCTTCGTGACCGCCGATCACAATATGCACGCTAGCATACCGCAATCGTGGTAAAACTGACACTTCCGCCATGTCTGCTGAGGCTTCCACGGCAACAGCCAATCACAGAGACCGGATGTTTACAGCTGTCAAAGCAAGTGCCATAAAGTTTTGATAAAGTATGCTACAATTCTCATTCGGAAATAAGTTCATTACCTACACTACTTATTTGTTGATTGCATTTAAGTATTGTTAGGTGTGTTTCCTAAATTGCTAGCAATAAAGACATTATTTAAATATGGTCTGAATTAAAATATTATTTGAACTAGTGATGCACAGTCCAATAACCCTCTCTGTAAAATAAATCATGCTTCCTTTGTAATCTCAGCATAATGAAACAGCTCAGGGATTTGCACGTTTTTTTTTAAAAAAAACTTTCAAAAGCAAGTTTGAAATATAACTTTGAATTATATTGCATGTTATTCAGTTCCCTTTGGGTCATGCCATGCATAATCTCAGATTTGCTACCTAGATTTCCAGTTTACTGCCCCAACTTTAGCGGTATTCATTTTGCTTGGGCTGCTATTGGGCTACAGATGCGTGAAATGAAAGGGTGGCGAAACAGACCAAACTATGAATCTCCTACCAGTGAAATTTACAACTGTGCCATTACTGCATGATTTTCTTTGGATTCTTGGTCTGGGTTCACTGGAATAATTGCAAGCGATGGTCCTAGGCTAAGGTGACAACTTGCACCCTTACACTACTGATGTAGAAACAAGGAAATCAAAATATTGTTAGGATATATTATTTATTGAAGTGGGATCAATCATTGTCACTGACTCCCCTGTGACACATTCTAATCCTTTAGAGTGGTCTCCTCTCAGAATTATGCATTGGACATAAACCTATATACAAACAGAATCTGACTAAATAACCACATTAAATATACAGTTATAGCACATAAGCCAGGCTGGGTCAGGATGGGCACAATCTGGGGACATTAGTAAAGTCATTGCAAGGTGCAAACTTACCAACTGTACCCACCTCCCCAAAAATAGAGCCCCTTTTGAAGGCCGGGCCCATAATCTATAGGGAGGCGGCAGGCCATTAATTCTCTCCAAGAACCCCAGTGATGGACACCATCACAATAAACGTCCTCTGATTGGACATCAGCACCCCCAAAATGCTTCAGATATTGTACAAACTTAGCATCAGTGTGTGAAACATTTCAAAACAGGGTTAAAATACAATTATAATAACTTTGAAGAAACTGATTAGGTATTATCCATCTCTCTCTACTACATATTAGCACTTTATGAATAAATTATTGTAATAAAATAATAATTATCCCCTGGGGATTAATATTTTGAAGCAGTTTGAATTTTCCCCCTTAGTAATAAATAATTCCAGCAGATAATACCTCCATTTTATTGCTTCTCAAATAATGGAGAATGGCTAGAGCAGAAAACATGACCTTTAGATGGATAGTTTTAAAGCCCTGGAAGATACGGTTTATGATATCACTGCTGAGTACTGTAATGTGCTATCCATTCATTTACATAGCAGTGGGAAACATGATATATTATACAGATGTATTATTCTGGTATCAGTTTCATTAGAGTTCTATTGGATTCTCCTGGTACGTCTGCTCCTTTGTCCACAATTAGCCCTCTTTGAGTGAAGTGCGAGTGGGGTGTATGATCAATTCAATAAGGGAAACATTTCTAAATGACACTTTTCTACTAGTGCAAAAGACGACAACCGATATTTATTGGGATGCAGATGCCCTAGTAGTTAATTAGTTGCAGAACCTTTACAAATCTCCTCCAAAGAGTTTACCTTAACTCAAGGTGCTATAGTTAAAATTGGGTTGAGTTTTCTTGCCATTTCAAAACCTGCAAAAGCTGACAACGCATTTTACAATGACTACAACAGAGTCCAATGTCCAAAGTTATCCCAGGACTCTACCTCTCCAAGATAATGGTAATAATTATGCTGAAAACATTGGCTTTTTATTAAGATATTCCGTTAACATAGTAAGCGAGGTAGATATGTCTGCTGAGAGTATTTTGGGGGTATAGATTTTAAGTCTTGGATTGCCCAAGTGACATGTTTTTAAAACTATCCTACTTTAAAGGGACTGTATCATTTAAACATTGTTTTTCCTGTGATTGTAGAGAATAAAAAATGATTGAAATGATCTATACATTGTGTATCCCTAAATTAGGAGAAAAATGTGTTTCAAATGTGTCTGTGGAGTCTGCTGCTTATGACATCACCTGTGGCACGGTATGCAAATTACACATTTCCCATTGAAAAGCAGTTCATTGGCATACCGTGCCACAGGTGATGTCATAAGCCGGAGACTCCACAGGCACATTTAAAACACATTTTTTCTCCTAATTTAGCCATTTGCTTGCAGTTTTACTAATACAATCATTTTCAATTTTTTTTTACATTCACAGTATAAGGAATGCTTAGGTGATTCAGTCCCTTTACTAAGTTAGGAAAGTGTTACTTTTTGCACGAGCGAGGATTTATTAAAGCATTGCAGAACACTTCAAAGCTAATGTATTTTCCATTAACACATCGTTAAGCCAGCGTTAAGGATGGAGTAGCAGTCTCTGCTCTCTAAAACACGATCACAAGACGCTCTGCATCTCCCATGACATGCGAATAAAAAGGTTCTGCGCCATTAGCAGCTTCCTTCTGCAAGAAGTCTTCATAACCTCCTTCTATCGGAGACCAGAGGTTTATCACATGATACATCTCTTGCTTAAAAGCTTCCTTCCTCTAAAATATTCTCCCCCATGTCTTGCGGCACATTCCTACCAAATAACCAACTAAAACATTGCATCGAGCAGTCCGGAACTTGCTGGCGGAAAGGAATAATGCGGGACATAATTAAATATTTTACTGCTCCATCCTTCAGGGATGTAAAATGTGCAATAGATGTGACACCAGCAGTGACCTCACCTCGCTTCTGATACATTGAGAGGGATGATGGAAGCCAGGCGTCGGCAAACAGCGCACTTGTCCTCTTAACTTGTACAAATTTCTATTATAGCTGAGGAACAAAGAGTTAAAATCGGCGCTGGAACAAAACGCACAGTGCGTCGGAGCCGGATTTGCCCGGGGAGGGAGAGAATTGTACAAAACAGCCTGGAACAATCTACAGGAACCAATGGATTATCACAGACATACTTGGAAACTTCCCCATAATCCCCCTGCAGTGCATAATATTCAGGAATATAGCCCCCCTGGCCCCTTAACGAGCCGTCTAGGAGGACTGCTTTATAACTTAGGAAGGGCTCTTGCCAACGATTAACCAGACATTCACTTCGGTTTCTTGTGTCGAAAACTCAGCAGTGATGTATGTTTTTTTACAGTGATGGAATAATCTGTGATCACATGATCTCAGGGATAAACAGAGCAATACATTATTTGACACAAATCCTGAAGGAGGTGACTAATTAACTCTACTACACGGCGTAATATTGCTTTAAATAGACCTACTGCCATAATGCAGTAAGATAAAGTCTTGGTAGGCTTATCATGCCAAGAAAACATTACAGGTTGAGTATCCCTTATCCAGTAATCCATTATTCAAAATGATCCAAAAGTTTGAGAATTTTGCCCCAAGTTGCAAATTGCATAAATCATAATGCAAACGCATTCAGCATCCAGCCCCCTTAATATACAAATGGACGGCTTTTCAATGCTCAATGTGTAATTTGCATACCGTGCCACAGGTGATGTCATAAACAGGAGACTCCACAGACACCCTTAAATCACAATTTCCTCCTAATCTAGGCATTTAACGCAACAGCCTGGACTCAGTGAACCCAAGAAATGATGTTAGCACTAAATAGCCATTGACGATTGGCCCGCCAATGTAACACAAAAAAACACTTAGCGCAGACTTTACATGTACATTTTAACCCTTCAAGTGCTGTAGCGAACACACAGTGCTCCCTGCAGCACTGGAAGGGTTAACCTGTAAAAAAATAAAATGGTTATTTTAGTGACCGCAAGCATTGCGCCGGCCTGCCGTCACTAGCGGCCAATCATTAAATATCCTGTGGGCCTGTGGTTGGCCGCTGAACCTGGGGGTGTGTGCAATGATTTTAATTTTATTGGGGGAGGCGTTAGAGAACTGGGGGTGTTTCACCAGTGTTTTAACGCACTGCATATTAGCGGACGCCGTTGCAGTTGATGCCATTTGGAATAGCGAACCGTAGGTTAAAAGCCCCGTGCGCGCTAATTAGCGGGGGCCATTGAATCTACCCCATTGTATAGATCTTTTTTTTTTTTTATCCACATGCACAGTATCATCAATGCTTAGATGATACAGCTTTAAGCCACACTAAAATATATTGTTCTATTAAAGTCAACACGAAGACCACAGAAGCCACGTTTCACAAATCCTCCCATTCTCAAACAGTCCTGTTTGCCTCGCTGAATCTTTTGCTTCTCTTGCGGTCTCCAGGGTCGCTACGTGTGAAAATACAGGCGTTCTATTTAAACCGCGGGACACCCTTGGCGATACACGATATTGTTTCACTTGTTTGACAGCTTTGAACTCATTTAATCCTGGTCAAAGGATCCACTTGTCTAATCATTGTTTCATCCATAAAACATTTTTCTGGTCCCATGGCCACCGGCTCAGCCTGTTTGACAGAAACCTACAAATGAAACCTTAAGGGAAATACATTGTTATTAAAAATTCCTTTATTCTTCTTAATCCGTTCCAGTGCAGATCTGGGAGGAAAACACATTCTAGGCTATAACTTGCTGATATCACAGACGAATGGGCAAAACAAAACTATTTTTACAATAGTTGTTAGCGGAGTAGTTAGGGATCTTATTATGCAGTATTATCTACATCCAAGTTGGAATTAGTTCAGGGAGCCCAATACTAGATGCCTTTCTCTAGCCCCATCAAGGCCTTAAAGAGGGAGAAAAGGCAAAAAAAACAAAACATTTCTTAAAAATAAATGTGTAAAATATCTTTTGAATCTTCTTTTTTATCACTTTTGATAACCAATTTTTTAAGCCATTACTGCAGAAATTTCGACGACTGGGGAAGATTAATTTGACAGCTGTGCTATGTGCAGTGGTTATTTCAATTCACAATGTTGCTTTCTCGGTGAATTCTGAAGGTATCAAAATTCACAACATCAGCTGGCTGTAAACTCGAGTCTTTAACTGTATAATTGTGTTTTTTTGTGAGAAGCACATCTACCTGTCAGCTGAAGTTGTACACATTACCACATTGTAACTGGGGTGGTCAGGAAATTCTCAAAAGCGAGCAATACCTTCTTAAATGAAAGCCGATAGAAGTAAATGCCTAAATAAAAATCCAATATCCCGTTAAGGATCATTTAAAATAATCATAAAATAATCATTTTATTGATCTTACTGGAGCCATTTATTTAGGGGTGGATATCTTTTTTTTTTTTTTTTTTTTACTTCAGTTTCACTTTAAAGATTAGATTTTACCAAAACCATCAGCAACCTGTATAACCATCAGAAAATATTGCTAAATAAGGGTACATTTCGATTTTGTGTAATAACTTTCTTTTTATTGCAACAATAAATTATGGAATTGCTCAGGTGATATTGGTTACTACGGTTCAATTTTACACTTCTTCGCTACACATTTTACTGATACGATACATATTATATGGTGATATTAGTGAATACTTTAACACATACTTACATTATTAGTATGTTTTTTTTAGTGAATTACTTTTTCTTTCAGTGGTACGTTTGTTACTCCAGTACATCTCTAAATTTACTGTAAAAGTTGACTTTGATAATTTGATCAGATTATTTTAATCTTTTATAAGTGATTCTACCACAGAATAAGCCATAAGAAAAAAAAAAACCACTTTGGGTATGATTAACTCTGATCATTAAATCATTAACTCTGGCTTGATGATGATGACACCATTGAGAAACTTGACGTGTCTCATGTCTTTTTTTTTGCTGTCATATCCCCTTTATAGCCTCATTTCAGGTTTTAGATCAGAGAAGAGATGGCTCAACTCTCACCCCCCCCCCCCCACATATACGAATGGTGCAGTCCTTACAAATAGGGTCCCACTGGGTGCTCAACTGCCAGGAATTACCCCAGACTCCAGAAAGAAAAGTCTTCGACACTCCAGTGTTATCCAAAAAAATATAAAAATCTTACTTTATTGTGATCCGTGGTCCAGAGCAAAAGCATTACAATGTTGAAAAGGACATAAGACCAAACATCCATCGGACAAAACACCCTATGGTGTAGAGACACCACGCGTTTCGAACCTTCATGGTGCTTTCTCATTTCAGTTTTTACCCTTGATCTTTCAATAAACCACCATGAAGTAATTTTGACCTAGTGGAATGAACCAGCTATCTGAGGACTACTTTCGTCTTTGGTCGGGAGGGTGGGGTGATATATGGATTGACCCTTACACATCTTCTGGTCTAGGACCTTTCTAAGATGATCCTGTCCTCTTTCATGCCACGAAGCCCAGTTATAAAGTGCTCCTACTACAATCCGAACTGCCCTAGAGGAAGATTAAATCATGTACTGCGGCCACAGTCGTAGGAAACCAAGACACGTAGTAAAACAACAAGGTAAGGGGAATTTCTAAGAAATGGATTTCCTGAATATATAAAAATATTGCAGTGATGGAAAAGTCAACATTTATAAATTATCAGCAACCCAACTATTTCGTATTAATATATCACCGTCACCTCGGAAATTAGCATTATGATTAAATCAACTAATAAAGAGCGCATTATCAAAATGAACATATCCGGAAATAGTAAAAATCTAATAATTAAAAAATAATGTGTCTTCCCCATTAACAAATTATCTGTGAAAATAGGAATTTTAACAAACCTGCTAATATGACCAGATTGCAATCTCTTAAAATATTCATATCCATTTACCAGCTGACAGTAAGAAATGTCACAATTTTGCCAAGATATAAGCATTGAGATGCTAGAAGTCCATCCTCATTTTGGAGTGCAGTTACCATAGAAACTAGTAGAATGTTCCCCTTTTACAACTTTGCTCCAGAATTGCTCTGTATACATTTTTAATAAAGTGAACCAACAATTTTGATGAATTGGGAGATGTGACAGTCAGGTTTGTCAGCAATTTGGACTTTTTCATCCTTTGTTCAGTTGTCTTTTTTTTTTTTAAATCATTTTATTCTTTTGCTTTTTTTAGTGCCTGTAATAATATTTTATCCACTGGGGCTTATGCACTAAAAGGTGAGTTGCAGGTAGGATTACCAACCAGCCGGTATTTACCTATAGACCCGGAAAGAAATTGGCTTGAGACCAATGTTAACTCTTTTTGTAACTCAGCTATACATTGTGTAGGGATAAACCAGGTGAGGGTCTCCTGCTAGAAGAACTCATTTGGCCAAGGATAATGCAGAGTTACATCTTTACAAACTCTCACTTTCTTTAGCAATGACTTATGCCGGGACAACTGTTCTTGCAGGTGGAACTCACCAGGTTTGTACAATGCAAAATTAAAGGGACTGTCTGTTACCCAAAATGCATCTTCCAAAATCTTAATGCATATTAATGTGCTTTCAAAGAAATTTAAAAATGCATGTTTTACATTTTGCAATGTTTAAAATATAAAAAAAACTTAGATGACACTGAGATGAATTTTGGAAATTACAGCAGTTTGTAAGAAGCTAGAACTGCCCACACTAGCTGAGTAAAAGTCCATTTCCTATTTTTTTTTTGAGAATAATTTAAAATGAATGGAATATCCTGTTTCTCTAATGATGTCATCAGACAATGTGTTGCTCTGTTAAGAAATCCTACTGCGTACAAGAGCAAGTTACATTCCACACAATGCATTATATTCCAGCAGCACAGGAACTGACTAAATGAAACAAAACTTTATATGCTCAGTGTCTATATGCCGCACCTGCAGTAAACATGCAGAGTAATCACTGGGGAGGGCTTGAGTCAAATATTAAGAATGTAATTTATACAGAATGCCTGCATCAAATCACACTGGAAAAAAAACCTGTGCATTATACAAGCAGTGATCTTCATCTTGCACCAAAGTGAATTTGGGGACTAGACTGTCCCTTTAAGTCAAAATGTGCACCCCAACTCACCTGCAACATATCTTGAAAAGACCCCAATATTTCTAATAGTAACATTTATCTATATTTGGTCCCTAAATCTCACTTTAACACATAAAAATGCAACACTTTTGTTTTTATTCATTTAATAAACTGTCACTGCAAAAAAAGACTTTGGGGCACTAAGTACCTTTACTCACCGGGCGAGTGCAAGGTTTGGATCATCTGTAATCAAACAAACTCATCCTTCCTGAACAAATGCAGGCGCACCAGTCATAAAATACAAATTAAAAAGCCAGCTATAAAAATAACTCTCCTTCCTCAGCCCTCCCTTATTTGTTCCTTTTAAAGACTCACTAGAATGAGCATCTGGCATGCAGAATTTACTTGAAAAAAAGTGTTTTTTTTTTTTTTGTTGTTTCCATGAAAAAGTATCAAGTAACTAATATATCTCATGCTTTGTCTGTTTCGGTCTTGTAGTGCGTTTAATTTAGCGTAGCTAGCTCTTCGGAATTAACCCGACGCTTCATAAGCAAGCGATAAGGATCAAGACACACATGGTTTGTGAAATAAACTTATTTTGGGATTTAACTCCAAGGCCCAAGTTCTGTAAAGCGCAGTTTGGTGAATACTTCGGTCAAGCGTTTGATGTCTCCACGGCAGACTTGGACCGTTTGGTATGAGGAGCGCGCCAACATGGCTGCCAAATCCTCCGCTCTGAAAGAAAATCTGGCTCTGTCCCATCTCCTCTCCGAATTATACCTTTCATTACGTTCCATATCTAACGCTGGATCTGGACTAAACCCATGTTTTAAAATTAAGATTGGATCAGTGACAACAATCTATTCTAAATAATCTGGCCGACAGTGAAAGCAATGCACATATTGTCCTCTTTGTTAACAAGTCTTAGTGGCAGGCGTCACTTTTATTTATTTCTTTTTTTTGTTTCCTTCTCCATATTTATTTTACTTTTACCAAAAACCTCTGCTCTGGATCTTTAACTCCAAATGTTAGTGATGATCAGTTCCAAACACCTGTCCATGCAGACTTCTTTTAGCAATTACTCACTTTTACTAGTTATGACTAATAGATTGAACGTGGTATTTCCTTTCCAATGTAATGTTATGAGGAGTCTGTTGCAATGACACCAAATTACTTACCAAGCCCCAGGAAAGCTCCTCACTTCACCACAATATAAAACACTCGGAAATTCCTTTGGATTTCTTAATCTCCCGATGATGTGAGGATCTTTGTCTTTTCATCCCGGGGTGTAAGACATTTAGCATCTGACAATACACACGGAGAAGCAACTATCGGTACGTAAAGTTGTCACGCTTCCGGCATATTACCGGCAGGCTGGTTAAAAAAATGGCTTGAGCCCATCAATAGAGTCAATAGCATGGACGGTATTTTTTTTTTTTAAATGTGTCACCCCTACTGTTATGGCATATGCTGCAAACTACAATTCCTACCATGCATAATGCTTCTCCAGGGGTTCTTGGTAAGCTAAGTGAAAAATGGCTGCCACCCAAACATGTCTTACTCTTGCTTGAATATTTTACCCCCTGGCAGTTTTTCATGCTGGCTGAGCCTAATGGGAACTATTTTCCACAACAGCCAAAGTACCCACACACTATCCTTGTCCTGAGACTCTCCAAGCCTTTCCTTATAGTCACATACTTACCGTCAGAAATTAACAAGATCCGGCTTTCTGCTGCTCAGTGTGAAAAGTCCTCCTTTGGGGCATGACATCATACCTCCTCTCCAGGGGATTATTCTATAACTGGATGAGGGACTTTCCTTTGTAGAAGCCCCACCCACTTTTCACAAGCCGCACCCACTTTTGCCAAGCCACAACCACTTTTGCTCAGTTTAGAACTCTATTGGAACATGCCCCACCCACTTATGATCTAAGATCCATGCACAAAACATTTTAATTTATGTTTTACATTTTGGAGAGGGGGAGGTAGGGTGAGTGCTGAGGTTGGCAGGTTAATGGCCAGGTCATAAAACCTTTAGAGGGGCATGTGCTAAAAAAAACATTTTATGTGCAAAACAATTTTTGCGCTTTGCTCCTACTGCAATGTACTAAACATTTAACACTCAGATAGTACATACGGGCAAATTGTGAATAAAAACAGGCAATTTTGCGAATATTTTTTCTACCTCTTTTGATAGCACTCGCTAAAAGCTAGTGTAATTTTCACAAGCAAATAAGAATTATTTTTCACAAAATATTGGCAAAACTCTTTAGCGTTCGCAAATATAATCGCAATTTATTAGTGCAACCGGAAAAATGCACGCTAAATAAAAATAACCGGAAGAGGCCCAAATCAGGGAAAACAAGTGCAGAATGTTACAAATAGTCGCAAATTGCTCGTTACTCATGTCTTCTGACCGCTTCTTTAAAGGCTATAGTTTGAATTATTTTGTTATGAGTTAATTCTGGTTTATTTTACACCCCCCTGGGCACACGGACAGCCCTTGGGATCCGTATGAGACATTCAGTGCACCTGTAATTAAGAGCTATTTGATGTAGGATTCCCAAACGCAGCAGATTGGACATATTTCTTATTTGGAGATGAAAATAAAGAGCGAATAAACATAAAGCATCTGTCTCCCTAGCAAGTTAAGGTAACACTATGTAACAGCCTTCTCAGACCTGATCCCTCCCATCTCCCTAGTTAGTTAAGGTAACACTATGTAACAGCCTTCTCAGACCTGTTCCCTCCCATCTCGCTAGCAAGTTAAGGTAACACTATGTAACAGCCTTCTCAGACCTGTTCCCTCCCATCTCCCTAGCAAGTTAACTTAACACTATGTAACAGCCTTCTCAGACCTGTTCCCTCCCATCTCCCTAGCAAGTTAAGGTAACACTATGTAACAGCCTTCTCAGACCTGTTCCCTCCCATCTCCCTAGCAAGTTAAGGTAACACTATGTAACAGCCTTCTCAGACCTGTTCCCTCCCATCTCCCTAGCAAGTTAACTTAACACTATGTAACAGCCTTCTCAGACCTGTTCCCTCCCATCTCCCTATCAAGTTAAGGTAACACTATGTAACAGCCTTCTCAGACCTGTTCCCTCCCATCTCCCTATCAAGTTAAGGTAACACTATGTAACAGCCTTCTCAGACCTGTTCCCTCCAGGGCCGTCTTTAATAGTGATTGGACCCTGGGCAAGCATTTGCTTGGGCCCCCTGGACCCTGCCCCCTCCCCTGCATGCAATCCCGCCATCCATCGCAATGTTACCCCCCCCCCCACACACACACACATATGCCATAATTGTTGTGCCATTCAGATGCCAGTAATATTGTAACTTTCGGATGCCAGTAATATTGTGCCAGTCAGAGCCCAGTAATATTGTGCCAGTCAGAGCCTAGTAATATTGTGCCAGTCAGATGCCTGCAATATTGTGCCAGTCAGATGCCTGCAATATTGTGCCAGTCAGAGCCCAGTAATAATGTGCCAGTCAGATACCAGTAATATTGTGCCAGTCAGATACCAATAATATTGTGCCAGTCAGATACCAGGAATATTGTGCCTGTCAGAGCCCAGGAATATGGTGCCTGTCAGATGCCTGTAATATTATGCCAGTCAGATGCCTGTAATAGTGTGCAGTCAGAGGCCAGGAATATTGTGCCAGTCAGATGCCTGTAATATTATGCCAGTCAGATGCCTGTAATATTATGCCAGTCAGATGCTTGTAATAGTGTGCCAGTCAGATGCCTGTAATATTATGCCAGTCAGATGCTTGTAATAGTGTGCCAGTCAGAGCCCAGGAATATTGTGCCTGTCAGAGCCCAGGAATATGGTGCCTGTCAGATGCCTGTAATATTATGCCAGTCAGATGCCTTTAATAGTGTGCAGTCAGAGGCCAGTAATATTGTGCCAGCCAGATGCCCAGTAATATTGTACCAGCCAGACGCCCAGTAATATTGTGCCAGCCAGATGCCCAGTAATATAGTGCCAGCCAGATGCTTGTAATATAATGCCAGTCAGATGCCTGTAATATTATGCCAGTCAGATGCCTGTAATAGTGTGCAGTCAGAGGCCAGGAATATTGTGCCAGTCAGATGCCTGTAATATTATGCCAGTCAGATGCCTGTAATATTGTGCCAGCCAGAGCCCAGTATTGTGCCAGTCAGAGCCCAGTAATATTGTGCCAGCCAGAGCCCAGTAATATTGTGCCAGTCAGATGCCCAGTAATATAGTGCCAATCAGATGCCCAGTAATATAGTGCCAATCAGATACCCAGTAATATAGTGCCAATCAGATGCCCAGTAATATAGTGCCAATCAGATGCCAAGTAATATAGTGCCAATCAGATACCCAGTAATATAGTGCCAATCAGATGCCCAGTAATATAGTGCCAATCAGATGCCCAGTAATATAGTGCCAGTCAGATGCCAAGTAATATAGTGCCAGTCAGATGCCCAGTAATATAGTGCCAATCAGATGCCCAGTAATATAGTGCCAGTCAGATGCCAAGTAATATAGTGCCAATCAGATACCCAGTAATATAGTGCCAATCAGATACCCAGTAATATAGTGCCAATCAGATGCCAAGTAATATAGTGCCAGTCAGATACCCAGTAATATAGTGCCAATCAGATGCCCAGTAATATTGTGCCAATCAGATGCCAAGTAATATAGTGCCAGTCAGATACCCAGTAATATAGTGCCAATCAGATACCCAGTAATATTGTGCCAATCAGATACCCAGTAATATAGTGCCAGTCAGATACCAGGAATATTGTGCCAGCCAGCCCCCCCCCCTTACTTACATGAAGCTGCTCCGTGTCCCCCGCCGGATGTCTCCTCCGTGCAGTCTTCCCTCTTGCACGGAGGAGGGAAACAGAAACCGGATGTGACGCGACGTCACATCCGGCGTCAGTTTTTTTTTTTTTTTTCGGCCGTCGCATCCATCGGATGCGGCTTGCCGGAAAAAAGCGTTCACAAGCGCAATGCGCTGTGAACGCGGCAGCAGGGGCTGGGGGCCCACGGGACAGCTGCCTTGGGGCCCCCCAGGAGTAAATGGGCCCAGGGCAGCTGCCCCGTTTGCCCCGCGTTAAAGACGGCCCTGGTTCCCTCCCATCTCCCTAGCAAGTTAAGGGAACACTATGTAACAGCCTTCTCAGACCTGTTCCCTCCCATCTCCCTAGCAAGTTAACTTAACACTATGTAACAGCCTTCTCAGACCTGTTCCCTCCCATCTCCCTAGCAAGTTAACTTAACACTATGTAACAGCCTTCTCAGACCTGTTCCCTCCCATCTCCCTAGCAAGTTAACTTAACACTTTGTAACAACCTTCTCAGACCTGTTCCCTCCCATCTCCCTAGCAAGTTAACTTAACACTATATAACAGCCTTCTCACACCTGTTCCCTCCCATCTCCCTAGCAAGTTAACTTAACACTATATAACAGCCTTCTCAGACCTGTTCCCTCCCATCTCCCTAGCAAGTTAACTTAACACTGTGTAACAACCTTCTCAGACCTGTTCCCTCCCATCTCCCTAGCAAGGTAACTTAACACTATGTAACATCCTTCTCAGACCTGTTCCCTCCCATCTCCCTAGCAAGGTAACTTAACACTATGTAACAGCCTTCTCACACCTGTTCCCTCCCATCTCCCTAGCAAGTTAACTTAACACTATGTAACATCCATCTCAGACCTGTTCCCTCCCATCTCCCTAGCAAGTTAACTTAACACTATATAACAGCCTTCTCACACCTGTTCCCTCCCATCTCCCTAGCAAGTTAACTTAACATTATATAACAGCCTTCTCAGACCTGTTCCCTCCCATCTCCCTGGCAAGGTAACTTAACACTATGTAACAGCCTTCTCACACCTGTTCCCTCCCATCTCCCTAGCAAGTTAACTTAACACTATATAACAGCCTTCTCACACCTGTTCCCTCCCATCTCCCTAGCAAGTTAACTTAACACTGTGTAACAGCCTTCTCAGACCTGTTCCCTCCCATCTCCCTAGCAAGGTAACTTAACACTATGTAACAGCCTTCTCACACCTGTTCCCTCCCATCTCCCTAGCAAGTTAACTTAATACTGTGTAACAGCCTTCTCAGACCTGTTCCCTCCCATCTCCCTAGCAAGTTAAGGTAACACTGTGTCACATCTATTCCCACCCTCACTGCTGAAGATTTAGTCGACTAAAACTAGACTAAAACGAAAACAATTCAGACTAAAATACGACTAAACTAAAATGACATTTCAGTCAAAAGAATATGACTAAAACTTAATCAAACTGTGCCGTCAAAATTAACCCTGCAGCCAAAAGCAAAGTAAACAAAAAAATACTGACAGAGAGCTGACAACAAGGAGCATCTCTTTTCTTTCTTTGAGAAGTTTGCTTCTATATTTTATTTCCAGCTGACTCTCCAGACCCCCTGTTTCTTTACCTATTCCCCATTATTTGGCAGGAGCACATCTTCCCCAGGTCTGTAACAATCGTTATTACTTTGCAAATTCCGCTCTTCTCCTGCTGCAAACTGAAACCTGTAAGAAATGCTTTGTACTAACGCGATGTGAAAAGATCTCCCGGGCGCCTTGCAGGGAACAGCTCAGATCTTGTAGGTAAATGCTGCCCAAAAAAAACCCAATCAAGCCCCCTTACTGCGGAATGGACTACTGAGCCATTTAAAGGGTTAGTGTCCACAAAAGTATTCATACACAAATACTGAATCCCTTAAATATAATAATAATAATAATAATATATATATACACATAACCTACACAGCAACGAGAGAAGGCTGGCCACAAGATCCAATAGTGCTTCAGATCATCTAAACAAAATTATTAAACAAAACTGGAATATTGTTATTTGTTACCATCGATGGTCCCTTGTTTCCCAAAAAATACATTTTGTCTATTATTTTACCAATTCTGAATACTTTCCTTTTGCAAGTTTCTTCCTAGGAATGGTTCAACCTCTTCCATAGGGTGAAGAGGGATAAACCCCTCTGGGGCTCCTATGGAGCTCTGTAATATTTTTGATGCCTGGATAGCGCTAAAAGAAACTTTTTTATTTTTTTTTTAGAAAAAAATCCTAGTTTCCATTTTTACAGCTCTAAACCAATTTTTACAGCTAGACTTACAGGGAAAGAAGCCTTAGATATAACTGCTAGACGTGTAGCGATATCTGTAGCGAATGAGAAGGTATAAAAACGTAGCAACAGGTAACATTATTGCCCTACAAAGAATACTGCAAATAAGTGAAGCGATCGCTGCCACACCAGTCCGTGGTGTTCTGTGGCTCACAGTGATCTTGTACGGACTTCTCTGCCCAGTGTCCCAGACATGTAAGCACAGGCTTTGGAGTGCAAATAGAAAAGAAAAACGTTTTCATGAAAGAGGGAGTTTGAAATTTAAATTGGATGGGAGAATGCTTCCAACTCAGATACTTTAGCCTTAAGTTCTCTATTCCCTGCTGTCTTCAACTTAATGGGAGAATTTTCCAACTCAACTACTTTGGCCTTAAGTTCTCTATTCCCTGCTGTCTTCAGCTTAATGGGAGAATTTTCCAACTCAACTACTTTGGCCTTAAGTTTGAAATAACCTCTTTTCGTGAATAAATCTCCCAAAATGTTATTATTATGTTCAGATATTATACAACCAGGGCTTGTTGCTATTACCCTGTTTAATGGCACTCTTTTTATAACATGGTTGAAGGGCTGAGTTAACCCTGGCAGGACTTGAACCTGCAACCCTGAGGGTTGTACAGATTTTTTTTTTTGGTTAACAGATGGTACATTGAGCAATCTCACCGGCTTTGAAAATGCCCCATTTTTCCGATCGATATTTAGTTAGTTCCGCTCGGAGTGATGGATCTGTCCCGAATCTAGACGCTCTAAGTAGGATCTTCAAAAAGTCCCCTAGAATTTACTTCTAGAAAGTTGTAAGAAAAGAAAGAGTGGAAAAAAACAAAAAAGTAAACAGGATCCCAACAAAGAAACACAAGCAGAAAAACAGAATAATAAGGACAATCTTGTTAGTAGTCCCTCTCAGGTGGTAATTCTCGTCAGTTATTATATTCTTGACATTGGAAGTGAAAAGATGGCCCCAGTTAATCTAATAATGCAAGGCTTAGGTTTATTATGTCTGACTGTTCAGAAAGATTATTACTTATAAGAGACCAAATAGCTAATCATCAATGTAATGAGGTGAACCTCTCTTCAATACACGTCCACTGCTCTTGGGCTACATTTAAACTAATCCAAAACCGCGGAATTAGACGCAAAAATAGCCTGAAAAGTCACTTTCACAGGTTGTGTCGCTCTACACCTTAATATGGGTTTATTAGCAGTATAAGGGCCATTACAGAATAATGTGCTATTGTACAGATTAGTGAACCAACACATGATATGTCTCAATAGCCAGCTACCCAATGCTCTGCACAGAAATAATACCTTGCTGCTTCCTCATCCACCAAGGGCTCATTGAGTGAACCCAGTGTTAAAGTAGGAAAGCAGGAAGACAGTAGGGCAGCTTGCATGAACAAGCTTTCACTACATTATAGACACGGACAGAACGTCTTAATGTATAACTATAAGGAATGTTTCTTTAGCTTGTGATGTAACACCACATCAGTAAAAATCCCAAACTTGTTCTTTAATAATTCAGCTCTCAGTAGCAATCCCTGAAGAACCATAGAAACATAGAAGGTGTCGGCAGATAAGAACCATTCGTTCCATCTAGTCTGCCCAATTTTCTAAATACTCTTATTAGTCCCCCGTCTTATAGCTAGGATAGCCTTGTGTCTATCCCACGCATGCTTAAACTCCTTCACTGTGATTACCTTTACCACTTCCCCTGGAAGGCTATTCCATACATCCACTACCCTCTCAGTAAAGTAATACATCCTGATATTACGTTTAAATCGTTGCCCCTCTAATTTAAGACTATGTCCTCTAGTTGTGGTAGTTTTTGTTCTTTTAAATATACTCTCCTCCTTTACTGTGTTGATTCCCTTTATGTATTTAAATGTTTCTATCATATCCCCCCTGTTATGTCTTTCCTCCAAGCTATACATGTGAAGATGCTTTATAAATTAAAACAACTTAAACACAAGCTATTTATCAGTCTATGGATGTTGCACCTATGTACGTTTATGATATCCGACATGTACCGTATATTACTGCTTTTTTTTAATCATAATTTTTTTATTACCATTATTTTAATGTTATTTATTACCAGTAAATTAGCATAACATGTAGGAAGAAATTACCAGATATCACCTGTCCTAGAGCTAATATTGGCTTAAAGGCTTTTTATTTCTATACCCAGAGCCTGTGTGTAATAATATCCTATATATAACCAGCTCCCATAATCCTTTCCTAAGCACAAGCCTTTCAAAATCTAAAACATCCTTGCTACTACTGTCAATAGGGAAATAGCTCTGGCTAATGAGTCAGTATCTCCCATGTCAAGGGAAGATCAATATGCCTCTCACTCTCTCAGTAATTATGTGACCTTGTAAGGTGTTGGTACCAACGCGTTTCGTGTAATGACAGCTAATGGAACTGAGAAAGCAGAGATTGTCTCCTCTCTTATGACTGGCAAAATAACAGATGTCAGTTGATTAATCACAGGCTGTCTCACGTGAGCAGACTCCAAAATCAGATCCGACACAAGAAGAACCATACAACTCGAACCGTATATAGATTAAGTCCCTCTGGAGCATTAATTGCTATTAATTGTGACCAATCAGCCAGGTAGGGCGTCAATACATCGCTAACGGGTATCGTACGGAGGCAAATAAAGACTAATTAAGCTAATAATCAGACAGCCGGTAATGACTTCCCTGCCTGAGTAAACCCAACATTCCCAGGTAACGGAAAAATTAATCATATTAATTAAATCGTAGCTAGTTACAGAAAAAAGAGTCTGCGAAACGCTGAGAACGTTAAGTGGTAAAAATACGGGTGAAATCGAATGACAATGCTGAGTATAAACAATAAATATAGCGCTATGGTCTGTGTGGGTGCTGTGTTTTTCTAGTGATTCAATCAGACAATGTGTTGCACTGTGAAGAGATCCTACTGTGTACAAGCGCAAGGTCACTCAGAGACAACACAATGTATTCTATTACAGCAGCACAGGAAGTGACTTGATGAAACAAAACTTTATATCCTCAGTGTCTATAGAATCAGTGCTGCCGCACCTGCAGTAAACATGCAGAGTAATCACTGGGGGAGGGCTTGAGTCAAATATTAAAAATAAGATTTACGCAGAATGCTTGCATCAAATCACACTGTAAAAAAGCCTGAGCATTATACAAGCAGTAATCTTCATCTTGCACCAAAATGAGTTTGGGGACTAGAGTGTCCCTTTAAGGACAATGAGCAGTGATGGCTAGGCATCCCATGAAGCTCAGTGGGGATACTGTATCCCTCTATCCTCCCCTGTTTTATTTGTGACTTCAGGCAGATACCACCTGAGAATAAGCAACTTTTAATAAAGATAGACAAATAATTTTTAAGTGCTTATTTTATACCCATTTGTTCCATCGGGCCTGTTTCCCTGGTGATTAATTTTAATTCAGTTAGTACTGATTATTAAATTATTTTTGTAAGATCCCGATTAATCTGAGTAAGACTTTTTATCCAAGAAACGTTATAGAACTTTTACTTCTCTTTCCAGTTGTTCCCACAGAGTATTCTTTAATTCCGCTTGTTACCGCGTATTGTATATTATGTATCGATTGCCTATAGAAGTTGGACGCAGCAATATGACATTTTGCTAAACACAATATGCAGATCGATTGTGAACGTTGGCTCAGAGAAACATCATTAAAATCAAACATTCAAATGAGGAACAAAATAACAAACAAAAGGAAAATATATATATAAATCTTTAGCTCCCTGAGATTTATTGACTAATTTATGTATATATTGTGTTAATACCAAAAGTTTGTTTTAATGATTGGAGAAAGTGGTTACGTTGTATATCTGAGTAAAAAGTGCCCATGTCATTTTTTTTAAAGGTATTTTCGAGGTTTAGAGTCTGGGAGGGTTTGAACTCTTGAAAACTCACTGGATCTTTCAATTTTACTAAATCTGTAATGTATTACAGTAGTGTTTCTTCCACAAGGCACTTGCCTAGGGCGGAACTTTGGCAGAGGGCGGCACTTTGGCAGAGGGTGTAAAAGCACACTTCTGGTGCTTCAAACATTTTGGCTCCCTCCCCCACTGTTCAGCAAGCTTTAGCTCCTTCCAATTAATCGGGGTGATGGGGGCATGTAATGGACGTGGTGGTAGGGTTATGTAATGAGGGTGATGGTGGCATGTAATGGGGCATGTCGTGGGTGTGCAACGTGGGTGATGAGGCATGTCGTAGGTGTGCAACGTGAGTGTGTGTGTGTGGGGGGGGGGGGGGGGTGCCCAAATTTTTTTTGTTTAGGGCAGCACAAAACCAAGATACACCACTGCTGTGGTATATAATCTATCAGAAGGTGACATAAAAAAAAAAAAGTTTCATAAAATGATCTACGTTTGTGTTTTTAATGAATGAAAAGCATATTAAAAAAAACCAAGGCCCGCCTGCTCTTGGGATGATTCATTTTAATATTTATCTGTCTCTAATGTTGTATTTCAGTAACAGAAATGTGTCCCTTAATTTGGGTACAACAAGCTGCTTGTGAAACATAATTACAGAATTCCATTCCTAGGACTTGAAAGGTTTCCAGATGTAGAAGAAAGAGTATTGCACACACTGCCGGGGAGGACAGTTTTATTGATTAATGGCCATTCCTGTGCACCCTGATTGGCCGGAGCATTGCATTTTCTGTAAAGCTCTGTATGAATCTTTGTATATGTTGTGAAGGTTATACATGTTGTGTGACGGACGTGTATCTGTGGAGTAATAATGTAGCAGTGGGAGGAATCTGTTATAACTGAGCGTTCCATTACAAAGCAAACAGGACATGCTTTATTTGCTGTAGTAAGGGTCAGATGAGCTGGTGACAGGAGACGTCAGACAGTGAATTGTTTGTAGAAGAACATTTGGTAACAGACAAACATTTCAAAATCCATTTTCTGGCTTCCGGAAAGGATTGTCATAAATTGAATGAAAATTCATCACCTGGACAATTAACATTGTTTCTGCTGGGAATGTAGAGAATACAAATGATCAGAAACTCTCTATAATACATCATTTTGGCAGAACAACAGAACAATATTGTATAAAGACTTTACGGCACCTGTGGTCCATATCAACACAACCATGTGGGATGAACTAACAGAACTCAAGGACGAGATCAAACAGCAGGGCCAGAGACTTCATACTGTGTGGAGCAAGATCAGGCCACTGCAGAGTCCTTAATTATAACCCTACAGGTACAGGGGCAGCGCAAGCTTACGCTACAACTCTCTCAATGTGTGATGGACTTAGACAATAGAAGCCGTCAACATAACCCGAGAGAGGCTCCAGGACACAGACCAAGCACATAGTTCACCCCTGAGTGAAGCAATGCCCTACCATTTATATCTAGATGAGGCCTCTGGCGCCCCATAACCTGGATACTTCTATGATGGCTCTTACACACAACAACTAGCACAAGTTTTGAATATCACTAAGACGACAAATCATTGAACTCTGATCGCCCCTCAGGGATGCAATCCAAGGCACTGCTGCACATGTTCCACCTCCATGCAAGCCACCGAGAGAGAATGCAAGGCCTTTGATCATGCCAGGCATAGCTTCCAACAAGCTCATGCAGAATATATATTTTAATGTGCTCCCTTTGAGCTTATCCTTCTGACACATTTAACAGTAGAATAAAAAAATTAAAAAGAGGAAGATTCATCTGTTTGACAAAATGTAGGTTATTGATGTTTTATTTCGAACACTGTACAATGTATTGTATGGTCACTTTAAATATGTCTGGGGAATTTGTCCCCTTCCCAGCTTCTTGTCTCCCCCCCCCCCCCCAAAAAAAAAACTTTCTCCATTAAAATATATCTGCATAAAAAAAACACACATTTTCTCTTGATCTCTGCATTTACTTTTGCTATTTATAGCCAAAGGTGAGCTTTTTTTAATTTTTTTTTTTTGTACCTTCAACTGCAATTCTGTCTTTTCCCAGCTTTGTAGAATTACTGTGGAAATTTACACCAAAACTTTACAAGCAAACTATATATATATATAAACATATAAACCTTCTCTATAGAATGTTTTGTTAAGTTTCACAGACCAATCCGCTGATTTCGTTAAGAGACCAGAGATGGAGGTAGTTTTTTGTGAACTATTGAACTGGCGTTTATTGGCGAAAAGCAGAATTATTTCCCCATAAGACAAACACTAATTGCCAGTTGGTTCTTTGCGTTTCAGATTATATTCAGCATTTTAGTGGGCAATAAAATCTAATTGTCGCGGGGATCTGATAATCTGCCCACTGATACATGTCCGTGCTTAAAGTAAGAGCTTTTACCCTTGGGTATTCACTGGAATATGCTGCCCCCCTAAAAACTATGATGTAACCCCTGTGAATTTTACATAAATATTCTATGTAATGTTGTCATTGACTTGAAAGACTTGAGTATCTACTCAGTAAAGAATTGAGAAAAGAATTTCAAACTTAAGACCAAAGTAGCTGGTTTTGGAAAAATTCTGATGATTCACATCTTGCACAAACATGTCCTTAAACTCATGTCAGATCATACTAGTGATTGCACGCGGTCAGTGCGATTGCACTAATCCAGAATAATGCCGACATGATTGATTCCACTTATAAGCCCACACATGACCTTGCCAACCAGACATGTCCATCATATTGAAACATTGTTTTCTGATAGAAACATTTAAATACATAAAGGGAATCAACACAGTAAAGGAAGAGAGTAAATTTAAAAGAAGAAAAACGACCACAACTAGAGGACATAGTCTAAAATTAGAGGGGCAACGATTTAAAAATAATATCAGGAAGTATTACTTTACTGTGAGGGTAGTGGATGTATGGAATAGCCTTCCGGCACAAGTGGTAGAGGTTAATACAGTGAAGGAGTTTAAGCATGCGTGGGATAGGAATAATGCTATCCTAGATAAAAGGCCAGGGACTAATGAAAGTATGACTTTACTGAGAAGGTAGTGGATGTATGGAATAGCCTTCCGGCAGAAGTGGTAGAGGTTAATACAGTGAAGGAGTTTAAGCATGCGTGGGATAGGCACAAGGCTATCCTAGATATAAGATAGGGAACTGGGGACTAATAAAAGTATTTAGAAAATTGGGCAGACTAGATGGACCGAATGGCTCTTATCTGCCGACACATTCTATGTTTCTATTTCCAAAAGAGTATGGGCCATCAAACCGAAAACTATGACAATCACTGAGGTTGACAGTGATGACCCTCCCCCTACTTATAGGGATGTTACTATAATATCTCTTAAAATAGTATATACCTTCTTAGACAATTTGATATTGGTTTTAATTCCACTAGATGGTAAGCTTGTGTGTTCTCCCTTGCAGTCTGTATCTGTTTGTCTTATCGAGTCTGTATCACCCCTCTAACCTCTTAACCAAGCCCTGCGGAAATAGCTGGCGCTATATTGTTTACCATTAATGGAATATAAAACAAGCAATCTCATTGTCATTTCAAAATTGAATAAACATAATAATTTAATACTGTACAAAAAGACACAGAGATACTTTTGTTTTAATGTTTGAAACATTTTCCAAAGGAACATTTTATTCCAAAATTCACAATTTAGAGCTGATGACATTTTTTTTGCACTTCATACAATCAACTATAAAACGAAAAGGAATTATATAGTTTCACCGTATACCAATTTATTTCACAGCATAAGAAATCAGCACCAAACTCAGCACATTGAAAATAAAATAAAAAAAAGAAATAAAAGAAATTGGAAAAAAAACAAAACAAAACAGTTCATGGAAAGGTAAAAAATAGGTAATAAGTTGATTATCTCACCTTGAGCCGTATAAAGACATTCATTTTCTGTAATCCATCAAAAACATAAATTGGAAAGGGATTGATTTCCTGTGTGGTTTCAGCTCTTAACATGCGCAGTGCGAAAAAAAGCACTGAAACAATATAACATCAATATGTTAAATACACTTTACCAACAGAATAGCAAGCAATCCGTGAGTGAGTTACGTGAATATTATATGTAATGGGAACTAGGGAAACAATACATAGAAACATAGGATGTGTCACTGTCAGATAAGAACCATTCGGCCCATCTAGTCTGCCCAATTTTCTAAATACTTTTATTAGTCCCCCGTTCCCGGTCTTATAGCTAGGATAGCCTTGTGTCTATCCCACGCATGCTTAAACTCCTTCACTGTGTTTACCTCTACCACTTCTGCTGGAAGGCTATTCCATACATCCACTACCCTCTCAGTAAAGTAATACTTTCTGACATTACTTTTAAATCGTTGCCCCTCTAATTTAAGACTATGTCCTCTAGTTGTGGTAGTTTTTCTTAATTTAAATATACTCTCCTTCTTTACTGTGTTGATTAAGTTAACAATACAAAATGTACATTTCTCGGTTGTGTACAGTTGCTATAAAAGATCTGGTATAGGACAGTGGCAGCTATTTACTAAAAGTGAGGTGCGGGTGAGATAAGATGAGATAAATATTTCATCTCACTAGGGTCTATTCACTAAAAAGTGAGTTGAGGTGAAATAAAAATGTCATCTCACCAAGTTTTATTAGAATATTTTATAATTCATATTTTATTTTTCATTAGGGAAGGACTTTTCCTACTAAGTCCAACTCGACGGTTGACCATCAGAAGCCCCCACTGAAATGAATGGAGAATTGGATGGAACTGCGAATTTCAAAATGTCGGCCAAGATAGCTTAGTTGGAAACATTCTCCCGTTCAGCTGCATTGGAGAATTTGTCCATTGACCTAAAGTTTGACATTCCCGTCTCAAATCCCTGCAATTCTCTCTTTACTGAGTAGATCCTACAGAATTTTATCTCCTGCAATAGAACCGTTGATCGTGTGAAATAAAAGATGCTTGGAATAAACAAGCCAGCAAAAATCACATTCAGATTTAAATTCAGTATATTTGTCATCGGAATAGGGCACTGGTATCAAAGAATGGTGGATATGTTTAAGCGAGGTAGAGAAAAGGCAAATGGGAGAGAGGTGGCATTAATGTAGTGCTAGGTTTGGCACATTCAAACATGCTTAGCTTGGGTAGGAGCATGAAAAAATATATAAAATAGAGATTCAAATATGAGCTCGGCGCATGCTCAGTCTTTAAACATCAGCAGTCTGTACATTTCTCCCACACATAGAGGGGCATGTACTAAAGAAACACAAATATATTTTATGTGCAAAGCTATTTTTGCGCTTTTCTCCTATTACAATGTACTAAACATTTAATCCTCAAATAGTACATACGAGCAAATTGCGAATAAAAACAGTCAATTTTGCGAACATTTTTTCTACCTCTTTTGATAGCGCTCGCTAAAAGCTGGTGTAATTTTCACACGCAAATAAGAATTATTTTTCACAACATATTCGGAAAGCTCTTTAGCGTGCGCAAATCTAATCGCAATTTATTAGCGCAACCGGAAAAATGGACGCGAAATAAAAATAACCGGAAGAGGCGCAAATCAGGGAAAACAAGCGCAAAATGTTACAAGTAGTCGCAAATTGCTCCTTACTCATGTTTTACCTACTTTTATTCCCACTGCACTTGTTTAGTACATGACCCCCCATAGCGCCCATGGAAATGCTTCCTGTTCATGTACGTACATGTATGACATTTCCATTCTATGTCTATTAACATATTAAATGGAATGCGGGGGGAGCGGCTGAAGGTGCGCCTGTGGGCGGAGCGTTACCAGGAAGTTCTAGAAACCTCATGTCCAGGTAATGGCAAATAATCTGGTAAATCACTTAAAATCAGAAATTATTTTATTTAAAAAAAAAATTCTATCAAAAAATCAATAACCATTTTTATTACAGTGTAAACACTAATTATTGTAAATTGTTTTGTTGGGGAGATCTGTGATACCCCACAACATTCTGTACTCCAGAAACACACAGGACCACCAGAGAAGGATAGAGAGAGGCAGAGAGATTTGGATCAGAGCAGAGGATGCTCCTTCTATAGAGTTATGCCATTCCTCTCTATGTAATCATGGTTGGCCTCTAAATAATGAAACTGCTGCAAGAGTTAAGCTTTGCAATAATACATCGAAATTAATTGATTCATGCAAATACCAGTCTTAATATGCATTATTCAATTAATGCTTTTATTTTGCGAACACATTGTCCCTAATGATAAAGTCACTCAGCATGCTCAATTATCGTAATAAGGTATTTTAAATTCAAAACAGGAACACATGTCATGGTTGTAGGCACAGTGCACCCATTTCCAAACTGGTGCATAATTTAAGTTTATTGACCATTCATAAAATCTTTCAAATCCATAAGCAGTGTTTCAGAAGTGAAATGCGTGGGATATCGACATTTAATGGTAATGAGATTCCTAGCACGAGACATCATGTTACTTTGTTCTTAGTTGCTTTAAGAGATGTCTAAGAACAGTGTGTATGTTACTGTTAGTGTCTGTTGATACTGTCTCTAAATAGCAGTGTAATCGCACAGTGTATTATGTAAATATGGAGCGTAACCATTTCATTTAAGATGAGGGGCTTGTGATTTATTTCATTATTTACACACTCTTTTAAAAATACATAAAAAAGGAGTTTAATGTGATAAACTCAAATGGGCCTATTCACTAAAATTCGAGAATACCTCGATGAGGTCAACTTTGGAGGTCACCTTCCATTTTGAGACTAAATCGAATAAAAAAACCCAGGTTCCCCATTAAGTAATGGGAGGTGAAATGATTGACTCTCAGGGTCTGAAAATAAAAGTCATCCTCCAAAGTCAACCTCCTCGAGCTAATCTCAATTTTTTGTGAATAGACCCAATAGAGAGCTGGTACTTCTGAATCCAATGCTATGGTTAGTCCAACAAGCTGGATTCTGGGATATTTCCCCTGTGATTCTGTCCTATGGTTTCTATAATTTAGATGGTAAATTAGCAACATGGGAACAATACAGAAAAAAGCCCACCTCAACCCCTTTGTTTCCCTTTCATTTTTGGGAATAAATGGGCAAAGACAATAATTTCAAGCATGGTCTTTCGAATAATATAGTGTGAAGTTGTGGTAATATGGATTTTGGGTTATACAAGCATTTTGGACAAGTCGAGCAGGAGGAGAATGGGGCAGAATTTGAGTATAATGGGACATACTATTTTCCAGAAATATTTAGAATGCTGCAGGCTTTAGTAGATTAGGAAAATGGGAAAGAACTAGGAAGAAACATGTTTGTATCTCTGGAGTGATATTAATAACACATAACCTGACTCCAAAAAATTTCATGTTTATGTGTCTATGTGGACCTTAGGTCCCAGAGATGAGCTTAGATGCTGTGGGATCCATGGCTTGCGTAAAGTTTTGAATAAAAGAAACAGTTCAAGATTCTGTTCTATTAAATTGTGCACAACACATGAATGACCCTTATCACCAATTTCACAAATATCTTACATGCCAATAAAAAAGCAAGATATTTCTAAAACTTGGATGTGAAACTACATTTGTTTGCAAATGCTGTAAAATATTGATGAATGTATTAATAAATCTTTGGATAAAAAAACAAAACTTAGGTTAAATACAATTTTGGTATAAAGGTGTACCAAAAAAACCTCACAGGATGCCTAAAATATTACAAAAAAGGACTATATATTATGTAGCAAGTTTTTTTTTAAAAACTTTCCACCTCCTGGCTAAAGAGCAAAGGAAATTCTAAAACAGGCTACAAAACAAGAAAACACATAACTTACAAAGCAGTAAAATCTGTGCCCTTTTTACATTTTAAAAAGCATGCTAGGTATTTACTGCATATCACCAAAATATACATTTTACAGATTTACTTACATTTTTGACATTGTAACATATTAACTATAGACAGCGGTTTGCAAAATCTCTCTCTCCAGCCCGTGAATCAGTTTGCATTCATTGCCTCGGAATTTTGTGCTAAATTATTTCCGAATTTGAGATTATTGTGTAATAAATTGCAGCCTCGTGATCTTAAAATAAAGGGCACTTTACAGATGTCAAGCAAGGAGTAGTCAACATTTCCCTATGATGCTTAAAAAACAGTCAGGAATTTAGTGGGTAGCAGAAGACATACTTATCTGGTTGAGACAGCGACCATTCTGGGGGAAAAAATTATGTTGTGTATTTCTCCCCGATCCATTCTGTTAAAATGTACGGATCAATCATTTTCCTCCGAGTTACATTTACGAATACCTTTCGAGTTCCTCCAAAAGACATTTAATTAGTAACATTGATCTGACACATCTATGTATCATGCTTATAAGGTTCAGAGAGAACTGTCAATGTAATGTTCTAGCCAAGACACATTTGTTTTCATTTTACTTTGACGACAAATTTGAAACGGCTTCAATGTTGGATTTTATTTTTGGTCTTCATTAGGATCACTAGCAGCAACATATATCTTTATACTACTATGTAGAATAGCCTGAAATATGTAGTGTAGGTTACAATTCATATTCATGGGGTTGACAAAAAGCTTGATCACCTTTTAAGGATTGTCTTAATATGCACGAAAAAAAAACAGAATTTCAGTCTACCTAGGTTGCTCTAATGTTCCTTCGAGTACGTCCACAATTCGCACATAATAGCAGATACCACACCGATATCTCCTGACACCAAAACCAGCCACCAAGACAAGACAAGTGGTAGCCTTAGTCATCAACATGGACTTCTATGGGGAGGGCTTTGACTTATTTCGGGGGCCATTTTGGGAGGACCTTGTCTTTTACGAAGATACCCAAATTCAAAGCCAAAATAGCAGAAGTCCTCCCGAAATGGCCCAAAGTGTAGTAAAATAAAAATCAGTAAAAAAAAAAACTACAACTATGGAAATAACATGATACATTAATTTAATACATAAAAATAATGTAAATGAATAATATAAAATTTTATTTGATTAAAATTCAAAAATGCTTATGTTAAACCAAATGTACTATTATCACAATTGTAAATGAATATGTTGGTGTTTAAAATTTGAATTTTATATTTAATTCCCCAACTAAAAGCTAGAGAATTGATGTGTGCAAATTTAGGATATGTTTCTCGAATTCGGAGTGTGTTTGGCGGTGATCGGTGCATGTCGGGTGGCCAAAAATCTATGGTTTTCGCAGCAAAATTGTCCGGATCCGAATTCTTCTGATACTTTGGTTTATGAATACCCAACTCAGACCCGAATTCAAGGATATCGAGTAGACGGATTTCAGAGATTTCTGAAATTCAACTAACACGTGCGATCGGAATCCATTTCAGGCCAGATTGGACTATATTGGGTAGACTTTCAAAAGAAATATTTCTTAATATTTTGATCTGCTCTTTTTCAGAAAACAGTTAATAGTTGACCATCTAGCCATTTTTTTTTTTTTACCATAGAAAGAATCTGCTAGGATTTTCACAAATCAACATGCATGTATTTCCCTCCAACCCCAGCCCATCAAAAATGTAATGTTTATAGAAGCCAGCAAATTTCTAATTGGTTTTTTTTTTAATACTTATACTGTTAATTTATATTTTTGCCTATAATTGAATATTATATGTTATATGAGCAGTATTAATGTCATGCAGACCATTATGTTTAAATCATCCAGCACCCTGACCTTTTATTTGATGTTAGATATGGAATGCTGAGCTGGTGTCCATCTGTTAGATGTCAAACTGTGGTCCTCCAGCGGCCGACGGCCTACATCTCCCATAATGCTTTGTCAGCCACGACACTGGCAAGGGAAATATGGGAGATGTAGTTCTCCAAGATGCACAGTTTGACACTCCTGGTTTAGAATTATCAGTTGTATCATTTAAATGTAAAGGGCATGTCATGCAGCAACAGTTAACCAAAATAGGAGAATAATGACCACAATGGTCAAGTCTGAGCAAATTCTGGGGCATGGTTCTAAAAATGGAACAATCGGCAGCAACATCTCCCTGTTTTCTATGGTCACTGCTTCCTCTTCCCCAGAACTGACTTGTATAAATAATTCTCACTTTTTGTGCCAATTACACAACTAGGGTTGCTACTCAGCCAGTATTTCACCAACAAACCAGGAAAACAATTTGCTTGATGCTAATTGTAAGTCTTTGGAGGCAAAAGTATGGCTAATATTTGTTGGAAGAAGAAAGTGGTAAACCCAGACAGAACACGTCATGTCCTTCCATCGCTGCATGAAATATACTTAAATTAGGATGGTAACAAATAACAATATACAGAGGGGTCTGTCTACTAAAAGTCGAGATTGAAAGTTGAGATTAGTACTGAAAAGAGGCAAGTTGCGGGAGGGGGTGTCTTGCTTTTCACTGAAGAAAGTTTGAGATGGGAGATCGAGATGGACTTTGGTGAAGGTGGAAGGAGAGCGATGGTGACTTTGTGAATGAGCATGAGGTCAACTTGGGAGGTTGACTTTTAAGGTAGAAGTCGACCTCCTCGCACTGTTCTCACCTTTTAGTAAACAGACCACGTAGTCATGTCTTAAGGAAGTGGACTGTTGTAAACTGACAGGAGTATTTCAGAAATCAGGCCAGCATAGATGTCAAATCTCTCTAACTAGTAAATTTTCCCAGCTCCTGTTTAATAATAATACATTTTCCAATCATGTATTTAACTCAGCTGGCAATACATTCCACATTTTGTAAACCCCCCCCCCCCCCCCGAAATACTAAACTACCGTCATTACATTGCACTTAATATGTAATAATCATTGATCTGTATACTTTAGATTGTAAGCTCTGTGAGCAGGGCTCTCTACCTCATGTACCAGTCTTTTCTTGTTTGTCTAACTTAACATATAGTTCCGATCTATACATTGTACCTAGCGCTACGTAAATGGTTGGCGCTATATAAATAAATAGTAATGTAATGTAATATCTGCATTCTTCACAGAAGTTAGATTTTATTTGGTAAATAATTTGATCCAAGTTTTTATGCTTCAAAGCTCTACAGGCTGCCAAACCTCTGAGATGAGCAGCTTCATTTTTAGTTTTCTGTAGCATTATAAAACACGAATTCACATATAATTATATCTATTTTCTCGCTTTTCATTTCCAAAGCAAAACGGACATAAATATTGTGTCTATAATAACTTTTTCAGCAAGACTGCACTCAAACAAACGCGGTTCGCGAGTCGAGCCTCTCTGGGTGTTACAACATCAAAGGTAAAAATGAGGGTCTTTGGATAGTGAAGCAGTGGTCCAGCCTTGTAAAAATTATTTTTATTACCTGTATAGTGAAAAGAAGGACATGTACATTGTGCTGTGGATATACACATACATTTAAGGGTCTGCTCAATAAAGAGACTATTTCATAGAATTACAGGGAATTGAGACAAGAATTTCAAACTTAAAGGATAAAGTAGCCAAGTAGGAAAAATTCTCTCATTCAGCTGCATTGGAGAATTTGCTTAAGAATCTGCTGTGATACTAAAAGTAGGACAGGGTTTGAGCATTCTTGAGAACTGACAGCTGGCTCTTTTGCTGACAGAATGACGGTTACCTACCTCAAGGATTTTTTCTCTGTAAATTCTCTTTTTTTTGCTGTGGGGGAAGAGAGTTCTGTTTTTCTATCTGTTATATTTCATTGGAGAGGTGCATCTTCAATGAACTTTATACCCTCCCAGAATTAATGTTGCTGTAGTTGTGACGTAACTTCAATTTGATTGGCTGGGAAAGCCAGACAGTTTCATAGGAACATTCTACAGAGCTTGGAGTTGGAGTTTAATCTTCCAGCCGTTGCATTTTAAAAAATATCTGCAGAAAACAAAAATAAAAGCTACTGTAACAATTTAAGTTTGCAAAAAAGAATCAAGCCCCATCCCCTTTTTATGACAACCACTTGGTGGCACTGTGGTAATAGAGCGCCGTTGAGTAGGAAGTGGCATGTGGAACAGTTAGCGGATTGTGAATTCTATGACTGATTGTCAGTAAAAGGGAGGAGCTTGGATAATTGTTTGAAGGGTGTATTTTAATTAATTAAAAATATTTGATGCTATTTACCCCCCTGAAGCTGTCACTTTAAGGTGTATTAGGTAAGTAGGAGTTAATAGACACTCAGCTTCTAATTGCCAGAGACTTTGATAAATGAGGTTCTTTAATTGACTGTGCGCTAATCAAACAAACTAAATTAGAGGCGTTAATACTACGAAAGCCTTTACCCCAGAATAGTGTTTTTGTAGACGTGTTTACACAGCTGGCCTCACTTCTAGTCTGAATTGTGAAAACTGGAATGAATGCGTCGCTTGATTGCGCTAAACGATATGTAATTAACTGCAATGGGGGTGTATTAAGGGAAATAAAGGCCATAGAAGCATGATGTTTGCACACTTTGTACTGCCCCAGTTGCTGATGTTAGGCCAGTCTTTGCATTACGTAAGGGCGGGTCTCTAGTGAAGGGCGGGGCTTAGCAGTCCTGGTGGAGTATTTATATTGGTTTGTATGGTGGAAAAAGGGGTTTACACATCCCAAAACCTTGTGGGACCACCTCATCCTCCATCTGTATGTGTTAAAGTGTGTATTTCTGAGCGCTGTGGTCATTTTGTTTGCTAATTCCTGGATGTTTTGCACCAGTATTGGTGCAGTGATGTTTTGGAACAAGAGCTGCACAGGACTTACATTTATGTTTCTTGTTCTTTGTACATTTCTGTTAATGAACAAGTCACTGGAGAGCTTGATATATAACCAAAGAACTAATGAGAGCGAAAGTGTAGTAAGGGTTCACCAAGGTGACCTTAAACTCTCAGCACCAGCGGCACAACCCTCACTCGGTGGACAGAAAGCCTACGCATTTCACGCCAAACACTCGTCAAGGCCGACACAATTGTTTGTCTACGAAAGAAACAGAATGAATATCTCACCTAAGAACTAATGTTACAAACTCTCCCTGGCTATGATTATTTCTCTCTTTACTCTATGACAGATGATAATACATTCAAATATATGGTTTTTTTTAATTTCAGATATAACTATGCGCAAGCAGGGAATAGAAAAATGTTGGTGCGCTGAGCTTGTCACCGGCTCAATTAATATAAATATATAAAATGAACCCTACCTACAAAGAGTGTGCCTTGATGTGGCGGGGGAGATTAATTATGCTTTGGCCAATTCATAGAAACAAAACCTTTGTTGCCAACTTTATTAGGGTGAGAAGCGCAGACAGTTTTTGTTTGTTTTTGTACGCATTGTACAGCCAATCACACTGTATTTGCAGCATGCTCACATCTGTTTGGTAGGCTTCATTGTATATATTTAGATTAATTGATCCTGGGTCAGTTTTTCTTTTCCCTGCTGATACAGTCGGCACATGTAACAGTAATAAAAGGAAGGATCTCCTGTTTTTTGCGTCTACTCAATAAAGAGGGAGCTGCGGGAATTAAGAAGGGAATTTCATACTTTAGACCAAAGTAGCCGAGATTATCCAGTGCAGCTGAATGGGGGAATTTTTCCAACTCGGCTAATTTGGCCTTGCGTTTGCATTTCCCATCTCAATTCCCTGCTCTTCTCTCTTCATGGCCTAAATCCTTTCCTGTTTCCTGTATTAATAATCTGGTTTTGTTTGGAAACATTACGCCCATTATTATTTTTGGGATTTTTTTGGGACACCCTTCTCGCACTGGGATCTGCCCTGTTCTGTGTTATAGTTTCATTTTTGTTGATGTGATTTATTTTTGTACTGTGGATTAAGGCTGCAGTACATCAGTGGATCAGTTTGTTCTGTTACACAGACAGTCCTTGTATCGTTCACTCATATAAACAATATTACAGAAGAGCTTTAACCAGCTCAGTGTCTGATGAATTTCCAAACACCTGCATCAAACGCTCTCCAACAGTGGTCCATGGTCCTGTATTGATACATACAGTTCGTACAGGGTATCTGCAACCACAGGAGAAAAACACCGCCGTTCCTCCTCTCTGCCAGAGCACGCGTGATCACATCCACATCACATGCGAATAAACATGACCAGAATAAACACATCAGTATAAGTGCTAGGGTTCCATGTTTATGGGGTACCCTATAGTGAGCAACAAGAACAGAGATGTATGGACCTCATGCTATTAGATGTTATAAGACTAAAGGCTCTATTCAATAAATAGAGAACTGCCGGGAATTTAGACGGGAATTTCAGACTTTAGGCGAGTTGGAAAAAAAATCCTCAATGCAGCTGAATGGGAGAATGTTTCAAGCTCGGCTACATTGGTCTTAAGTTTGAAATTCCCATCTCTATTCCCTGAAATTCTCTCTTTATTGAGTAGACCCTACTGTTTTTGAATACTGGGGTTTATGTACAAAGCAAAATTCTAAAAATGGAGCAATTGGATGTGGTATCATTGTATTGGTTTCCGTGGTGACTAGAACTCTGTGCAGCAGTGAGTCCTACAGTTACATATCTGCTCCTGTGTGGTATGTATGAAAACGGGCAGGTTTGCTGTGGGGCAAACTGTTCCTACTGATTGCTCCCCTGTTAGATCCCAAAATGAAGCTTTTTTAAATAACTCCCAATGCCTCCAAATTAGACCATTTAAACAATGGCACATCTTCCGAAGAACATTTTAGGAGAAGCAGGGGACCAGTTGGAATTCATGAAGGCCTCATTATTATAATAACTGTAAGTTCTCCCCGTGTTCTCATGTGTGCTGGGCCCTTCTGTACAATCAAGAGATGCTTTGTTAAAATATGTTTTCTCCCCTGCAGCAGCAGTAACAACAGATGGCAATAGGAAGTAAGTAACGCAGAACCTGCGATTGTCTTTTATCTCATAGGTGACATTATCAGGCTGCTGTGTGTGTGACAAAGGCCCTCTATTATACAAAGAATGGGGGATGCTAAAAGCCCTGTAGAATTTATTAACAAAATACATTATTATTGGGAAAACTTAAAAGGACACTAAACATTTTTTTAACCATTTCTTCCTTTACAGATCCAACCCTTTTATAGTTGTGTGTATTGTTGTGTGTATAGTTGTGTGTATTGTTGTGTGTATAGTTGTGTGTATTGTTGTGTGTATTGTTGTTTTTATAGTTGTGTGTATTGTTGTGTGTAGAGTTGTGTGTATTGTTGTGTGTATTGTTGCGTGTATTGTTGTGTGTAGAGTTGTGTGTATAGGTTTGTGTATTGTCGTGTGTATAGTTTTGTGTATTGTTGTGTGTATTTTTTTTTTTTTAAATACTTTATTTTTCATATTTTCATAGTAATAAGACATGATACATAGACAAACGGAATACAAACATTAAAGAAAAAAACACCTCGATCATGGTGCCCACTCATATATAATGCGCATTGTTGTGTGTATAGTTGTGTGTATAGTTGTGTGTATAGTTGTGTGTATTGTTGTGTGTATTGCACAGGTACATACAGCAGATATCAGAAGAGCTGTAATTACAATTCACTCATTAGTTAACATTCCTCACCCCTTCCTTGAGTATAAGTAGCTTTCGGTAAATATATATACTGTACATCTGGAAGAATGGTCCTCGGAGACCTTGCAGACGTACATACACAACAGATCTAAATAATCAGTAGGTTCCAGACCTGGCCTAGAAATGAAAACGTCCTCCAGGAGCCTGCTAGCATCTCTTCTTGGGCATCGCTGTGTGGACCTTGGTGAGACCCAGATTTTGAAGTAGTGCTAAAAACTATTTTTGTCCCTTGTATTGCTTAAGCAAGCTGTTTCTTTTATTTGTTGATCTGCTGTTGGGGAAATAAAGTCTGCTGATTTTCCCCCCACCAAACTATTGCCTCCTGTCTTCACCTGTACGGCAATGCCTTACAACCAATTTCCCAAAGCACCAGTGCTATAATTTGTTACATGAGCCGGGTTTCACTACTTTTGTATTATCAAATCTCTTGTTATTTATGTCTTTACTAAAATGTTTATTTGTTTCACATTCACTGAAGACTTTAGGTCTTTGTTTGTAAAATAACATCAAGTTCTAGTTTTCAGAGGAAAGGAAGCAGGCACAGATCACAAGATAAATTAGCCAGTGCACAAGAAGAACATAATGTACACAAATCATATTCTTTAACCTTGTATAATCATTTTTCTCATTAGCAGTTATCTCCGTAACATGTTTCCATCCTCTTTTCATATTTTTCCAATGGAAACAATATTTGTATTTTTTTTGTTCCATGTGAAGGAAAGGTCAGTACATGTAACATGAGAACCGAAAAAAATGAAGGGCACCATTGAATCCCACCAACATGTACAGTTAGTCTGCTGGATTTAATTTCTACAGGACATGTTGACACAGAGAAAGCCCACACATGCTATAAAAAGCCCTTATCAGAGTAAGTGAGAGTAGAAACGGACGACTATTTTAAATTTAGCAGATTTCTGTATATTGGGCACAGTGGGTACTTGCTATAAAAATAGAGAAACCCCTGTAGCTTTTTGTCATCTTAGAGGGGCATGTACTAAAAAAATGTGCAAAACTATTTTTGCGCTTTGCTCCTATTGCAATGTACTAAACATTTAACACTCCAATAGTAACATACGAGCAAATCGCGAATAAAAACAGGCAATTTTACGAATATTTTTTCTACCTCTTTTGATAGCGCTCGCTAAAAGCTGGTGTAATTTTCACACGCAAATAAGAATTATTTTTCACAAAATATTCGCAAAACACTTTGGCGTGCGCAAATCTAATCGCAATTTATTAGCGCAACCGGAAAAATGAACGCTAAATAAAAATAAACTTAAGAGGCGCAAATCAGGAAAAACAAGCGCAAAATGTTACAAATAGTCGCAAATTGCTCCTTACTCATGTTTTACCTACTCTTTTCCCCCCACTTCACTTGTTTAGTACATGACCCCCCATAGGGTTTGATTTGGTGCCTTTTCTTCATCTTCTCAAATAATTTTGAGAAATGTTCTTTCCTGTGTTTCCAGACTTGGGTTTGAAACGTCTCTCGTTGATGACATCACTTGACAATACAAATAAACTACTTTCCATGGGAAATGTGCCACACGGTGATGTCATACACAGGAGACTCCACACACACACACACATTAAAATAGATTTCTCTAACACTAGGCACTTATTAGATTATTTTTGTTTCTCTGCATTCACAACTATGTCCTTTAAGTTTATGTTTTCATTCATGGTACTGTGTTAGTCATTGGAGTCATGGAACTCCTGAGATTATTGGAGATACATCTGGACTGTCTTCAGGTCGTCCTGAACTAGTATCTTTTATTGTACTGGTTTTTTTTAAAGTCTGTCAGCCATAAGTCCCCCCTTGTGCATCCCTTTCCTTCATCACAAATATACTTTGACTCCTTTAGGTCGGCTCAGCATACATACGATGATGATTACAATGTACTGGCCATTCACAGCATCTATAAACAGGACACAGCATCTTTGCACTGCATATAGGCCCGATTGGGGGGGGGGGGGGGGGATTTCGGGGTCTGTCCTGTCGAGCTCTACCTCTGACCCGTTTTTCTGGACAGATGTAGAAGCCAATGGGACAGTGGGATTCTGGACAGCAATTCCGCAGTCCGGATCAGATGCCTGAGACACTGGAGATGCTAGTAGAGGTGTCAGGACGACTGAGAGTGCCACCGCGCATGCGCGGTATTACAGACACTCATCCTCCCGTCCTGATTCATTGGAGGGGAAATGTTGGGATGTATGATATAATCCCTTTTTAAACTTGCAATTAGGGCCTCTTGTAGAATTATTTTTTTTTACTGTGAAATAAGAAATCTCTGTTGAACTTAACTGTTTCAAGTGCTTAGCATACATGGGTACATTTGGTGCTGTGATAAATCACTTGGAAGGATTGGCATGATGGTTGTAACTCTGTTACAAATTATATGTTGTTTTTAGGAGATTGGAAGGAAAAAAAACCATAAAAGACTTCTCATTACTTTACAGGATGCAGTATTTATCTAAAAAACATTTCTTGACACTGGAGGTGGTACTGCCCCTTTAATACAAAATAGCTTTATTAACTAAGGGTTTTAGGCTTGCATTAAGGATATGCACTGTATTATTTGTGTCTTGGTAAAAGGGTCCCTAACCTGCCTCATCTCCCATCTTCTAATCATAGAAAAACATCAAAAAGATTACACTGAAAATGTGTCTTGAACGGACCTGAGCTATTAATCATCTCTGTAGGAGAAGGTCAGGTTGCCAAGAAGCTAGAAAACAGCACAATTAGTTATTGTCCTGTTTCGGGTAATGGATACACGCAAGGTACTTAAAGAGAGAGGAGTGCGCAGAAATCAGTTTTGGGAAAAGAGGACATTTTACTTTCCAGAGATTGCATATCATTACCAGGACTAAGATTGAAAAGGATCAAAAACTAAAAGTACTCCTTCTGTGCACTGTTTAAAGTTTTTAACATACTTCTTTTTTTAAAGGGACTGTATTACCAAAACATTTTTTTTTTACTGTGAATGTAGAGAATAATAAAAATGATCTATACGTTGTGTTAGCAAAATTGCTTTTCAGGGTGTCTGTAGAGTCTGCTGTTTATGACAATTGATAACTATACATAAGGTATGTCTCCATCTATTGCACATCAGCCTGCCCAGAGCTCACATCTGCAACTTCTCCCTCCCACACTAGTTGTTCTATCAGAGTTGAATAAGAACTAGTGTTTTTCTATACATTTTTAAAGCTCCCCCGTAGAATGTAGAATGCAAGAGTATCCAGAAATATCCAGGAGTATCCAGGAGAGTATCCAGGAGTATCAAGGAGTATCTAGGAGAGTATCCAGGAGCATTTAGGAGAGTATCCAGGAGAGTATCCAGGAGTATCTAGAAGTGTATCCAGGAGTATCTAGGAGAGTATCCTGGAGTATCTGAGAGAGTATTCAGGAGTATCCAGGAGAGTATCTAGGAGAGTATCCAGGAGTGTATCCAGGAGTATCTAGGAGAGTATCCAGGAGTATCCAGAAGTATCCAGGAGAGTATCCTAGAGAGTATTCAGGAGTATCCAGGAGTATCCAGGAGAGTATCCAGGAGAGTATCCAGGAATATCTGGGAGAGTATCCAGGAGTATCTAGGAGAGTATCCACTAGTATCCAGGAGAGTATAAAGGAGAGTATCCAGGAGTTTCCAGGAGTATCTAAGAGAGTATCCAGGAGTATCCAGGAGTATCTAGGAGAGTATCCAGGAGTATCCAGGAGAGTATCTAGGAGAGTATCCTAGAGAGTATTCAGGAGTATCCAGGAGAGTATCCAGGAGTATCCAGGAGTATCTGGGAGAGTATCCAGGAGTATCCAGGAGTATCTGGGAGAGTATCCAGGAGTATCTAGGAGAGTATCCACTAGTATCCAGGAGAGTATAAAGGAGAGTATCCAGGAGTATCCAGGAGTATCTAGGAGAGTATCCAGGAGTATCCAGGAGAGTATCTAGGAGAGTATCCAGGAGTATCCAGGAGTATCTAGGAGAGTATCCAGGAGTATCCAGGATAGTATCTAGGAGAGTTTCCAGGAGTATCCAGGAGAGTATCTAGGAGAGTATCCAGGAGTATCCAGGAGAGTATCTAGGAAAGTATCCTACAGAGTATCCAGGAGCACCAGGTCAATGTGTCTAATAAAGAGTTCACCATGGAAATTAAGAGAGTGTTCCTGCTGATTGTTCCACTTTAGGAAGGCCCAGAATGGCCCTTTCTAATAAAGAGTGTTTTAAGTGTAAACCTATAACATTCATTCTCCAGAGTGCATATATTTTTAGCAGCGGTGTTCGATTACCGACTTGCTCATGTTTACTTGGCTGATTCACTAACCTAGAATACTTACTCCGTGACCGAAGCTTTCCCTCCGGATTGGCATGTACTAAACAAAATATGTTTCAGCTATAGCAAATGTAATTAAAGATAAAGACATCCAAAAATATCATTTTATGGTAACTGATTCCAAACAGATATTTCCAGTATGTTACTGAGACGGTTTTAACTCTTCCAAGGTTTAAAAGACTGTAAGGCTCTAAATGATGCTTATTGAGGTGTAGTAAAGTATTAGTAAAAAATTTAAACCAGAAAAAAAACTACTACCCCTGCTTTTTTTTAATTTTCCTGTAAGGTCTTCTCGCTGTTCACCACGGAGAATCTATGTAACTGTTTTAGCTTTGTATACGTGAAAAGACGCATGAGGTATACAGTGGACACATCCGACGAAACGCGTCGAGTATAGCAGAGGTTCTTCCTTTTCTTGGAGTGAGGACATGGTGATATTGGAACCACCGCATCGGTCCCACCTGCTGTATATCTCATGCGTGTTTTTGTACATCATCCGTGTGCCTATACCATTTGAAATACTGCACCAGTTTTTAAATTTTTTTTTTTTTACAAACTTTTTGTGCATTTGTAAAAGTGCAACTCTCCATTGTGTTAACTGTATTGCACTATATTTGTTATGTTCTTCTCTCCTTTTCCATGGTAACTGCTCCACTTTCAGAACTTTGCTCCATAATTTCTCTTTATGCATGGGTTGCCATCTTTACTTCAAAACATACTATTCATTCTTTTTCTCTCATAGGCCTAACATTGGCTTCAAATCGATATCCTACTGGCCTGCCGGTAAATACCGGCCGGGAGAATACCCTATGTACACGTGGCAGCTGTCATATATAACAACAGTATTTCATTTAATACACACATTTCCAAATTCTGACTTATAAAGTACCAACATTTATGTATCACCTAAACATCACTTATACTGCGAGTGTAGAGAATAACAAAACGATTGGAAATGATCCATTGTGTTAACAGAACTGCAAGAAAATGCCTAAATTAGGGGACAAATGTATTTTTTTTGTCTGTTGAGTCTCCTGCTTATGACATCACCTATGGCACGGTATGCAAATTACACATTTCCCACTCTAAACGAGTTCATTTGCATATCAAGCCACAGGTGATGTCATAAAAAGGAGACAAAACAAAAACAATTAAAACACATTTTTCTCCTATTTTGGCATTAGCTTTCAATTTTGCTAATACAATGTATGGATCATTTTCAATCTTTGTTGTATTCTATACATGCACAGTATACTAATCAGTAGATCTACCAGAAGGTAGATTATAATGTTACAATGTTTATTCTGGAACGTCTTGCCAAAATGCCCCTTCTGTTTATCTGCTTCAATAAACTGATGTCCTTATTATGTTGCTAATAAAAATTTTTGTTGAATGAATATATGACTAATTAAGTGCTCCAGAGCTTCTGTTTACTGACCATTCCCAGCTATGATACAAAGTTTTTTCAATTTCCATTTTTTTTCTTTCAAACTTGGCATTAAGATTTAAATTCCACTTCTCCTTACGTCTAAATGACGTGTAATCATTTTACAAGGCTCGGAGCTGGGGAAGAGAGTCAGTGCCAGAAAGGATGGAGTGCATTATTTTTCTAAGATGCACCAAGAGAAAGATCTGTGCCCAAATAAAAGGATGGTCAATGCCGAAGACAAGAACCAATTGGCTCATCTAGTCTGTCTGTATTGAAAGCAGGCTGTCGTAAATAGCAGACATTAGCTCCAGGGGCAAAACGGTGATCATTGTTAATCTAATTTTGCATATGCGGTCCCAGACTCCCTTGCAGTATTGGTAGCACTGCAGGTTTACGGTTTCTGTTGGGAAAAGCCCTTCTTCTGACTTGTCTGGTGTGTGTAGATTTGTGCTTAATAATTCATTTGCTACCCTCTGATTTTTAAGTGGAGGGGTTTTCCGATCACCTTCTCCACACCATAGCTTAAAGCGATCAGCCATAACCCTATGATCACCAAGAGGTGGCAAGCTGGCGGAGGCAGTGTCATGCTTTGGGCAATGTTCTGCTGGGAAATCTTGCCATTCATGTAGATGTTACTTTGAAACATACCTACCTAGGAATTGTTACAGAACATGTACACTCTTTCATAGAAACGGTATACCCTGATGGCATTGGTCTATTTAACCATGTCCTATTTTTTTCTATGCATAGTTTTTACACATTTGAGATTTGCCAAGAAATCTTGGATTTTGGAATGTTCCAACCCACTAGCTCTGGTCAGTAGTGTATCTTCCACAAGGCAAACAAGGCACTTGCCTAGGGCGGCACTTTGCCAGAGGGTGTTAAAGCACACTTCTGGCGCTTCAAACATTTTTGCACACCCCCCCCAACATTCAGCAAGCTTTAGCTCCTTCCAATTAATCGGGGTGATGGGGGCATGTTATGGACATGGTGGGGTATGTAATGGTGGTGATGGTGGCATGTTAAGGGAGTGATGGGGCATTTAGTGTGTATGCAATGTGGGTGATGGTGGCATGTGATGGGGTGATGGGACATTTAGTGTGTATGCAATGTGGGTGGTGGGGCATGTAATAGGATGATTGGGCATTTAATGTGTGTGCAATGTGGTTGATGGGGCATGTCATGATTGTGCAATGTGGGTGATGGTGCATGTCGTAGGTGTGCAACGTGGGTTGGGGGGTGCCCAAATTCTGCCTAGGGCAGCACAAAACCAAGATACACCACTGGCTCTAATAGGAAAATTCTGAGCATACAGCTGTACACTCAGGGGGTCTGTTTACTAAAAACTGAAATGACTGCAAATGCATACCTCCCAACTTCTGCCTCTAGTGTATCAAGATGCCGTGGGCGGAGCTTGAGAGGTCGAATGCCAGCTCTGCTACTGAAGCGCTGTAGCACTGTCACTCCTCACTGACAGCACTACTGCTACACCAGAGAATTGGATCTGGACTGTAGAATCTCCTGAATCCTGCTGTCCCGTCAAGTTCTCTCTTTGTCCCAAAATTCAAGGTAGAACTCGGCGGGACAGAGGACAGAGCCTCTAAATTAGGATTGCCCAGCGGAAATCAGGACAGCTAGGAGGCATGCAAATATCAGGAATTAGTCGCTGAGCTACAAAAAGCGAGGTAACTCTAACTCGGCTACTAATGTCTGATTTTTAAATTCACTTGCAGTTCATTTGTCTGCTCACCACTGCTTACTTTTAAGTGAGTAGACTCAGAATCAGAATTGTGCACGTCCAGTGCTTCAAGAGTTTTTTTGGATGCACTGGCCCCGTACAGAGGTGATGTGATGCGCACAAAGAAACTTGGAATGTCCCATAAATTTATCGATGATGTACACGCATGCACAGTGGGAGAAACATCAATTTTAAATCTACACACTACAACTACAAAAAAATAAAAGATGAAAAATATATTGAAAATTGAATGAAAAATGCATTTTAAAAAAAAAGAAGTCACTTTTAAGTAAATTACTTATCAAGTGTAATTAATCCCAGTTGTTGCAGTTTTCCCATTTTTCTTCTTTTTTTAAGTTTAAAACTTTCAGTTTCTTTTGGATCTGCATAAACGCAGAAATTTAGTGAAAGAGAGTCCTGGTGATTTCAAAAGGAAGGGCGAGCATGCGTAGGAAGGAATTGTCGAAAAACCAACAACTTTTCATGAAAATAAATAAGGTAGTAGAGAGAAACAGGGCAAATTGGGTTGTTTTTATTGAGGTTCTTTGCAATTCGCCAGACTCTGTCTGTCTACATGACTTCAAACATAAGGTTTGGAAATAACTAAATAAATAAATCATGTGCGGTGTGAATTATTCTATGGGGAAGTGTTACACTTCTGTATTTATGGGTAATTTGGTTCGATTTTAAGATTATTAAAGTAAATCGAATGAAATAGGAGACATGTATCTGTTTGCAAGGACAAATAGAATCATATTTTCCATATATATAAATGATGATAAACTATATTATAAAGAACCATGATGTTTTTGTAACGCATGATTAAAGTGTTCAAAAAGATGTATTGTAGCCTAAAAAAGCTTTCTTTGGTCCATTCAAAATTGAAAAAGACAGAACTTTTTATTAGTTCATGAATATTAAATTCGTTAGAAACATGTATGCATTCATTACCGTTTAAATATGTGTATTCTAAAGGTGTTTAATTTACTGACAAATATAAAGTTTGCAGCTTATAGTAATCCTCCCACTTGTTAGTTTTTAGCTGGAGCTTGTAAGGAATTAATAACCCACCGAATAATCTCAAATGGTAGCTGTACTCACGAGGTGCACATACATCACACAGGACCTTGTGTGTGCAGGTGTTTTTCAAGTAGGTGTACAGCTGTACGCCGGGAATTCTTTGGATATAGAATGTGGGTGGAGTTAAGGTAAGCTCTATACAGGTCAACGGTAGTGAGTCAGAAAGTTTGATTGGCTGCTTCGAGTATATATTTTTTTTTGTTTGCCTGATGTGCACCTTTCATTATGCTGGTTCATTTTTAAATAAACACATGATTTACCCCCAAATAATTTTAATTAGGACAAGATTTATCAAGGCAAAGCAGGTGCTATTTAAAAAATAGACTAAAAGTGAAAATCTCAGGCATTAAGGTGCAAAGTTGAAAGTAAGAACCTTACATGACCCCACATTTTACTCTTAAAAACTGAATTGCAAAATGTAGAAAAAAAAAAAAGTTTAAGCTGGCTGAGTGTCATGGGAAGTGTAGTCCATACCGGTGAAGTGCCACCGCATTTTTCACTTTCCTAAATCCATGCACATTTGCTTCCAAGTCAAGAACTTTTCCTTCAAAGTGGATTCATTACTGGATTCACTTTTGCAGAATCCACCAGATTCTCAGATCTGTGAACCATTCGCCTCGCCATTTTTACTTAGTTCCCTCCGGTAAGATGTTGCTAAATCATGGTCTGATGCAACTGCTAAACTCAGGGACGCCAGCCAGATACTTCATGCTGTGACAGAGCTATAGAAACATTAACAAAACTTCCCTTAATGTATCTATCGCTCTCATACATAACATTAAAGTGTGCCAGATGTTTGAGGGCGCGGTTTGCAAATTCACACGCTTAAAAGTGCAGTTGCATGTATCATGGCTCCGTATCAGTGCTGCACCATGTAAAGAGGATGAAGTGTCCCATCCCCTGTAAAGAGAAGCTAAAAAAACAGGTCTAGCATTTTATTTTGTTTCCTAATTCTCCCTGTCCCATAAAAAAATCTATAAATTTCTTATCATCAGAGTCCCCCCAGTCACCCATAGTCCTCCTCTATCTGCGACATCACTGCAACGAAAACTCATCCAATCCCTCTAACTTTAATCCCACATTAGTACACCTGAAACAAGAACTCTCAATATACAATGCTTTCCCAATGGTAGCCAATGAGAGGGTTTGCTCTGATGAATATGTGGAATCAGCCTCCCATCAAATAAATAGTTATTTATACATATAGATGGTGGTGAGCTGCAATATGCCAGAAGAATGCCTGGAGGATAAGGCATGATATGGTATTATATTACACCTCATCTCCAGCACATTATACCATATCACAAGCAGGATATCAGTGACACGTCATACCAAATGTCATTCCTCAGAGTAAGCACATTGCAGGCATATTACTTCATCACAAGCGTGTCATACAACACAGTACATAACACACTTGGCTCTTGGCTCCCAGACCCTATTCTGGAATTGCTGGGTTCATTAAGCTATTTCGATTAATGGGCCTAAGCGGGGAGGCAATATGGCAATAAATGAATGCCTTCAAACAAACTGCAGTGAAAAATTCAATATTTGAAAGCACTTCATATGATTTTTATAGTAACATTCCCCAAATGGCTACTTTTTAATCTTTTCCAGAACCCCTTTGGACAATAGCGCCCCCATCCTAAGTCCGGATTTTTCTGTATTTGCCTTTGATAGATTGATTCCTTTATTGTCTGCAACAAAAAAACAACAACTATTTTTGTAGCCTGAGGCCTTGTGGTTGTGCCAGCCAGCCTTGAGCCCAAGAAACAAGATGGATGGTCTGATTGCTTCAAAGCTCTTTGGAAATCTTGATAAGGGAGATAAGCAGCACGGGAACCAGAGCAGTTGAATATTTTGTATTAAAACATTGGCCATGCAACCTCCAAACGTATGGTTTGAACCTTGCCCGAGAAAGTACAATTCCCTGACATGAACATTCCATCTTATAACATAAAAAGCATTACAAAATTCGAAATACTCAGAACTAATAATTTTTAATTCTGGGCAGTTTATGAAGGATACATTTGTTTTTTTTTATTTTTTATCAAACTACGCCATCAAAATATCATTATATATTGACTTTGAAAAGACAGCGAGGCTTCAATTTAAGTGAAACTTATTTAACTGAATCCAAGTAGTGAAAATCAAATAAACCTGGAACATTTGTAAGGTTTTCCTGTTTTTACCTCGATAGTTCCTACATTTTGAATTATACAGGAGGCTGCCATTAGTTTATTCTCACCTGCTTATACGGTCAGTGACCATAAGTTGAGCTGTAACAGTATCGATGACATCAAGACACCAAGAATCCAATACAAATGCAGCTTTAGTTTCAAATGTATCCAGTGTTTACCTGGGTTTCTCTCCCTAGTATTCATTTCTTTGTTTGGATAAACTGATTCCTATAAATATTACCTGGTCCTAAATTAAAGGACTTAATGAATTAAATGAAATGTACTTATGTTTCATTGAAAGATTGTATCAAGTGTAAATGATTTATAAAGAAAATCTTTAATGAAATAATACAAATGAAGTTCCTTATTCAGCCTTCTTTACCCCATTTTGTTCTCTCAGGAGGCAGACATCTTGTTCAGAATCTTGGGTCAGATATTCACTCACCTTGGTTTAGATGAAGAAAGATCTGACCAAAGATTCTAAACAAAATGTCTGCCTCCTGGTAGAGCTATATGGGGTAAAGATGGCTCAATAAGGTACTTTATTTGTATTCTTTTATTACAGTATTTCTATATAAAATGCCTACATTTGATGCCATCTTTCAAATAAACTGAATGTTTTTTGGTATAGTTGTCCTTTAAAATTAGTCTTTAAATTCCAGTATATTTTTCAGTTATGGGCAAATAATTGAAGTTCTGTAGTTGAAAATTAAAAACTGAAGGAAATATTTATTTAATGTGGCCAGATCTCAGATAAGAGGAAGGGTAACCTTTATTTGTCATATAGCAAACTCTAATGCTTGGTAAAGTAGTCATTATGTCAGTTATATTTTAGGGGTACCCTTGTCTACAATGCAGGAGTAACTTCTGCAGTGCTGTTACTAGAAGGTCACCCACTTTGGACAGTAGGTCATCACCTAGCTTTTTTCAGTTCCCTGGTAGCAGAGGTAGTTGACACCTGAACCTCTGGTCCCCAGTAAGTCAGTGTTTTACCTTTATAAACAGTGCATTAATTGCAATGCGAGGAACGTGGTTTATCTCCTCAGCCGCTGGGTCTGCTCTGCACAGTATGTGGGAAAAACTTAAATTTCAAATAATGGAACATTTGGGATAAACCTCTTCCAAAACGGAGTGTTTCAACAATTCTGAAGCTTCTAAATGCAGAGTCCAGGGTAGTGAGAGACAGCGGAGCCCCCTTCCCCCCTGCCCCCCCCTTTTAACTGATATACTTGCCCCTCTAGAAGTTAAGTGGATATTTTATCTACAAACACAAAAAACGCATGGTTTAAATGCCCAGCTAGATGTGGCCCATTTCGTCTAAGCAGTACTATGTATTTGGGCCATCCATCTCTCATTTTATTTTACCGCTACATCTATTATTATTATAAGACTGCTCTCATTTAATTTTCATTTATTTAACTTACCTTTTCTATATTGAACAGCACACTGTGTATGACATGTTTGCTTCATTGAGCATAGATATGATATCACAAAAGAATGATTTTTTACTTAACCATGTTTATTTACTTATCTCTTTCTGTGTTCTGTACATAAAGGGACATTTAATTCTCTGTGTGCATATATATATATATATATATATATATATATATATATATATATATATAATTATATATATACACCATCCTGTAATTTTGAACCTGGTCCTTTTTTGAACCTATTAAGTGATTATTCTTATTTGATTTATTTTATGATATGGTTCAATCTGTTAAACTAATAAACTCATTTTGACTATATATATTTTTTTCTATAAGCCTTTGAATTGTGTACTGGTTCTTTACCCTCTTTTTATATATAAGTTTTGATCCTCAGTGATATACGCTTACCTATTTGGAGTTCTCTAATATAGTATGATGTCATGCAATATACAATCATTCAGATGATGGGTTTTCTTTCTTATCAACACATTGTATTATGTTTCATTTTGTTTTTATTCCCTGTTCGGGGTTTGTTTTCCCCCCATTTTTCTCGCTGACACGAGACACCAGTGATTCGATTTTTACCATAAATGCTGTTTTCACAGGTTTCTCGTCAGCTTATGATTATGTGCCTATAACACAAAACGCGTCAGGCGTTGGCAGTTTGCCTTACCTCATTTTTGTCCTTTTGGATGTTTTTTTTTTTTACCTTATAGGAAATAAATGGATTTTCTTAATTAGCCCTGGATTTGGTGCTCTGTTGATGCATCAGTTTCTGTTTTTCCGGCTACACTTGCCTGTTTCCATTCTCCAGGATACTCTACCTGATTGTTTATACTGAGGGATGGTCTGTCTGTCGTCCTCCACTGTTGCCGCTCTGGCTCTGGTGTATAATATAATCCAAGTCTTGGTTATAGGGATAAATGGCCCAAAATAATATATTGCAGAGTCAAACATAAATATAACAGTTTCCCAAATGCAGCTCTGTAGCAATGTCTCTTCAACTAAAGAACGTGGAAAAAAGAAAGAAAAATCCAATAGCGTGATACTGTAAATAATACGAGTGTAACATAATGGATGATCTGCTACTCAAGTTAAATTGAGCAATAATTTGCTCTGACTGGTATATACACTCCTGAACGCTCCCCAGTCAAAGGCTTGCAAAAGAGGTGAAAAAATAATCAGTAGAAAATAAAAAATCTATAACATATTTAAACAGCGCAAATTATTGCTCAATATAATGTAAGTGGACATTTATCAGATCATACTTTGTTTCACACTTGTGTTATTTGCGGTATGAAGCTATTGGCATTTTCTTTCCTTTGTTCACATGTGCTTTGTTTTCATACAGACATTTCCACAGAACTGCATTGAGTCGGGAACGTGTTATTAAAGGATCCACTCAGTTTGTGGCAATTTTCATCGAAGTTACGATTTCTGGGCCACTTGAATTTGCGCTACTCAGGGAGCAGGGGTGGGAAGTGGGGGGTGTGAAATTATTTTATTATGTGGTCTAGAGGCATTTGAAAAGCTCCCAGACCTGTTATATATTTATAGGGCTAGGCCTGGAGGCATTTGGGCAGCCTCCGGACCGCAGGGCTCTCTTATGTAATAAAATGTATATTGTAGGGAGCCATTTGGGTTCTCATAGCATTAGCCATTTTTATTTGTTGACTCAGTTATAATGTAAGGATAACCTCAGTTATAATGTAATGGTAGCCTCAGTTATCATGTAATGGTAGCCTCAGTTATAATGTAAGAGTAGCCTCAGTTATAATGTTATAGTAGCCTCAGTTATAATGTAAGAGTAGCCTCAGTAATAATGTAAGGGTACCCTCTGTTATAATGCAATGGTAGCCTTAGTTATAATGTAAGAGTAGCCTCAGTTATAATGTAATGGTAGCCTCAGTTATAATGTAAGAGTAGCCTCAGTTATAATGTAATGGTAGCCTTAGTTATAATGTAATGGTAGCCTCAGTTATAATCTAAGGGTAGCCTCAGTTATAATGTAATGGTAGCCTCAGTTATAATGTAAGGGTAGCCTCAGTTATAATGTAATGGTAGCCTCAGTTATAATCTAAGGGTAGCCTCAGTTATAATGTTATGGTAGCCTCAGTTATAATGTAATGGTAGCCTCAGTTATAATGTAAGAGTAGCCTCAGTTATAATGTAAGAGTAGCCTCAGTTATAATGTAAGAGTAGCCTCAGTAATAATGTAAGGGTAGCCTTAGTTATAATGTAATGGTAGCCTCAGTTATAATCTAAGGGTAGCCTCAGTTATAATGTAATGGTAGCCTCAGTTATAATCTAAGGGTAGCCTCAGTTATAATCTAAGGGTAGCCTCAGTTATAATGTAATGGTAGCCTCAGTTATAATGTAATGGTAGCCTCAGTTATAATGTAAGAGTAGCCTCAGTTATAATGTTATAGTAGCCTCAGTTATAATGTAATGGTAGCCTCAGTTATAATGTAAGAGTAGCCTCAGTTATAATGTAATGGTAGCCTCAGTTATAATGTAATGGTAGCCTCAGTTATAATGTTATAGTAGCCTCAGTTATAATGTAAGGGTAGCCTCAGTTATAATGTAAGGGTACCCTCTGTTATAATGTAATGGTAGCCTCAGTTATAATCTAAGGGTAGCCTCAGTTATAATGTAATGGTAGCCTCAGTTATAATGTAATGGTAGCCTCAGTTATAATGTAATGGTAGCCTCAGTTATAATGTTGTAGTAGCCTCAGTTATAATGTAAGGGTAGCCTCAGTTATAATGTAATGGTAGCCTCAGTTATAATGTAAGAGTAGCCTCAGTTATAATGGTATAGTAGCCTCAGTTATAATGTAATGGTAGCCTCAGTTATAATGTAATGGTAGCCTCAGTTATAATGTTATAGTAGCCTCAGTTATAATGTAATGGTAGCCTCAGTTATAATGTTATGGTAGCCTCAGTTATAATGTTATAGTAGCCTCAGTTATAATGTAAGGGTAGCCTCAGTTATAATGTAAGGGTAGCCTCAGTTATACTGTAAGGAATACCCCAGGTAAATATATTGATGGCTTCTGTAATACATTCAAGCATTCCTCCAACTACATTGGACAGTCCCAATTAAGGGCTGTTATCTAACCTAATCCAGAGAATGAATACTGCGCATGCACACCAGCAGTGTCACACACCCTTCAAAGGCACATCTCTGGCATCCTGCGTGACCGGGTGGCATGCTGTGAGGCATGCATTAGGCATGATGGGATTATTAAATGTATGTTAAATAACCCTGCACTAATGTATACAGTAACCAAAGAATGATATATAACAGTATATACAACACACTTGTATTTATTGGTAATTAGTGCCAGACACATGTACTATATCCCTTTATTATCCATTAGACATGGGGATTTATTCATAAAAGAGGGAATTGACAAGGGAATTGCAAACTTATGCCCAAGCTAACAGAATTGGACACATTCCCAAATTCATCTGAATGGGGAGGGATTTTTTGGCTACTTTGGCCTCACATTTGAAATTCCCTTGTCAATTCTTTCTTTCCTGGATTAGTCCCACAGTAGCTAACATGTGGCAACAATAATGTGCGGGGTTGTAAACTTGCTTCCTCCAAAGGGTTAAATGCAGTGGGAGGAGCTGGCTAGTGGGGAACTACATTGATTTTCTTTTCAGGGAGCTGCAGGCTGGAAGCTGCTCGTTTATATCTGAGACAAGCTGGGAAAAGTCTTACTCTGGATACTGATACTCTGCAAACGAAGACGCCAGAGACTGGATCCCAGGGTACGGAGCTCAGCCTGACTTCCAATCCCTCTCCGGGTCACTAATTCATTTTGGAAGAATACCTTCTATATTTCCTAACAGCAAGGGGAGAGAGCATGGCAAACTACGAACCTGGGACATGTCAACGGAATCGTAACCCAGGTACGAGAAACGAATGGACAGATTTACTAAAATAGGTATTACAGAGTAACATAGTAACATAGTAATTTAGGTTGAAAAAAGACACAAGTCCATCAAGTTCAACTTTTCTACCTATCATTTCAGCTTTTGATCCAAAAGAAGGCAAAAAAACCTAATTACGCTGTGTCTTTTGATAACTATCTTTTGTAACTATAGAGTCCAGTGGAAGCAAGTAGAGTTAAAAGATACCTTTACTGACCAGCTCAGAATCTGAGTGCAAGCTTTTAAGACCACCGTGGTCTCTGTTCCAGGCAAGTTGTTTTACAATCTAACAATTTAATGACAATAGTGAATATAAAAAATTGTGTATTTAGTAGCATCTTCCACAGAGCTGTACAGTGCACAAGATAAAGAAAAGTGGATAATGATAAGTTTACACATAGGTGATGCAATATATATACATTACATATAGAGATAGTCTGTTTTTAAAAAATTCTACTTTGGATTAAGACACATGAGTGCCACATTTCTGGGTATTTATATATGTGTATTTGAATATATTGCACATTTTTGGGATGATTATATGGCTGTAGGTGTCTTGTGAAAGTGAATCCATTTAGAAGTTTCGCTAAGGATAGCTGACAGACTAATTGGAAAAGCACATTACTGATTACTAATATGTATCTATTTATCGGTCTAGTTGGGACAGCATCTATAATAGTAATGGGGTAGGTTAAAAAACAACAACATGAAAATATAGGACGCAAATAAAGTTAAAATGATACATTTAAATGACTGACTGGGAGTTTGAGTGCAAGCTTTCAAGACCAAGTTGCTAAGTCCCTGCCATATTAAAGGGAAAAAAATGATGGATAAATGAACACATTTGATAGAATCTGAACCGTGCTATAGATCAGTGTATTCTACTTTTCCTTGGCAGGAAGTGGGTTAAATGCATGTGTTGAACCCTCAGTGGCATTGGCAAGGGCAGATATTCAAGATTTGAAGCTGGCAGAGCCCCAGCATGTATTACCTAACCTATTGTAGTATAGCATCTCAAACATGAGAAAGAGGTTCTGCACTTCTGTAAATTCCCCTTTTTATTCCAGTGCATTCTGGATCGCAGAAAGGGTGACATAACCTAACGCATTTCACGTCTTAACCAAAGCTTATGACTAAACACCGATTAAGATGCGAAATGCGTTGAGTGCGAAAAGGCCTTCTTTTCTTTGAACTGCTTTTGAATTTCTTTGAGTTGTACCACATGGAGGCTGGGCGCATGGGCAATTATTGACGTACAAACCTTTGCTCTGCTGCATGATAGACCTCTGTCCGACGGAGTGGAGAACTGTATGTTTAAAAATTGTTTGCCCAGACCTGGGGCTGTTAGTCTTACGGTACCCCATTTTATGCCAGGTTACACCCATATTTGCTTTTGAACTTCTCGATGGATGTGCTTGTTTGAGTTGAATGTGTTCAGAGATGTTATGTAATCTGTCCAAAGTCTAATTAATTAAGAAACTGCACCCCTCCCGCCCAGGTTTCCCCCAAAAAATGTACAAGAGAAAGAGGTTTGAAGCATTTAGCAGGTTATAGAGATAATGCCTGGTGCCGTAGCTTACAAAACGAATCCCCAGGTGTTTAGGTTTCCAACTTTTAATCCTGCAAAGCAGATGACGGAGAGAGAGAAAGAGAGAGAGCTAGCTCCAGGAATATCAGTAATACTCTGCTGGGGGTGTCAGGGAAAGTTGACCACTCACTCACATTACTCATATTATGTACTAAGGATTAATTGGCTAATATATATATATTTTTTTTTATTTTTTGTTTAAACTGGATGACAGCCTGGCCTGTGGCTAAAATTCCAACCTGTTAAACTAAAAAACAAACAAAAGCTCTTTAATAAAATTCCTTCTGGTGTTACCTAACTTGAGATATTTTTGGGGCATTAAGTGCGGTGTAAAAATTACTGAAAAACAGCTGGGTAGACTGGCCATGTCCTGGTAAAAAATAATAAATAAAGATGTGTTTTCAACTGAAAACATCCCAAAATTCCGTGGCGCCAAATGTAAAAAAAAAATGTAAATTCAACGGACAGCAATAAAAAAGGTTTATTTATTTTGTTAATCTGAAGATTTTTAAAAGCCGTAAACTCTTCCTGTGTGGACAGGAGACTGGAAAAGTAAGTGCACATGCCATTACTCTATGCCTGCTAGTCTATAGCGAGCAGTCCCTCTCACCGCTAGAGTAAATATGTTAAATTTAACTCTCTTAGCGCCACGGAACTGAAAGTTTTAAATTGCGTTTTCTGTTCAACTCTGTTACTAATTACAAACACAATTTGGTGAACATAATTTATACTCTGAATGTAGAAAAACAAGAAAAATGACCAAAAATTGTCTATAAGTTGTGTTTGCTGAATTACAAGCAAATGCCTAGAATAAGAGAAAATATGTTTTAAAGGTGTCTTTAGAGTCTACCGTTTATGATATAACCTGTGACTTGATATTCAATAGGAATGTGTAATTTGCATATCAAGCCTCAGGTGATGTCATAAACAGGAGACTCCACAGAAATATTTAAGCCACAATTTTCCTCTAATTTAGTCATTTTCCTACAGCTCACAATGTGTCAAAATGATCATTTTTTTATCATGTTTTTTTATTCTCTACACTCTCAGTGTAAACAATATTTTGGTGATAGACGAGAGGTGAAGTTTGAAGTATGTCCTAAAGAGGATAAAGTAGTCATTTTTTTTTATAAGCCTTGTTGTTTAGCTAATCACTCTATTGAAATGTTTTGTTCCTGCAGATTGTGTCCCTTTTAAACCAGTCGAGATGTTTTAAGCCCTCGGTCCATCCCCACCAACCATGAACAACACTTCGGAATTGGCCGTGTACGGTGGACGTGGAATCGGGTCCAACACCACCTACCTCATGGAGCAGAAAATATCGGTATTTTTTTCCATTGTATTTATGACAGTCGGGATAATATCCAACCTCCTGGCTATTGCTATACTCATGAAAGCCTACCAGAGGTTCCGAAAGAAGTCAAAGGCTTCCTTCCTGCTCTTTGCCAGTGGTTTGGTCATCACCGACCTCTTCGGGCATCTCATTAACGGAACTATTGCTGTTTTCGTCTACGCCTCTAAACGGGACTGGACCCGGTTTGATCACTCGAATATTCTTTGCAGCATATTCGGTATGTGCATGGTGTTCTTTGGGCTGTGCCCACTTCTGCTTGGGAGCGTGATGGCGGTGGAACGGTGTATAGGAGTCACCAAGCCGATCTTCCACTCAACAAAAATGACGTCCAGGCACGTGAAGATCATCTTGAGTCTGGTATGGCTCTTTGCCATTTTGGTTGCACTGCTGCCCATCTTTACTTTGCGATCCTACCACATCCAAGGAACTAGAACGTGGTGCTTCTTAAAAACCGAGCAGATCGAGAACTGGCTGGACCAATTTAATCTTCTCTTTTTCTCTTCCTTGGGGCTGGTTTCCCTTGCCATCTCATTTATGTGTAATGCAATGACCGGTTTGACCCTACTCAGATCCAAAATGAAGAACCAGCAATACCGACAAGGCCGATCTCATCATTTAGAAATGATTATCCAACTCTTGGCCATCATGTGCGTCTGTTGCATTTGCTGGACTCCATTTCTGGTAAGCATCAAAACAACATAAGGAAAGGGTTTGACGGTTCGGTGATGTCAATGCCCTACCCACAGGCAAAAGACATCCAGTTAATTTACTTCTCAAGTGACCTGTATATTAATAGGTGCACAGTGGGTGGTTAACAGACTTGGTATGGTCCAAGAAAAAAACACGACTACAATGAAAGCTAAACATTATTTTTCTGAGCCTTTTTTCTGCTCTTGTAAATAGTTTTAGGTTTTAATGTTGGTCGTAAATCTCAGTCTGTTGGCTCAACGGGCTTCTAGAAAAAAACAATTCTGAATATCTCCCCCCCTATTTCAGGCACAGGCGTTGATAGCTCCTTGAAACACTAGAGTATTATGTAAGCCAATGCACCGAATGCAATGAATAAAGTTACAAGCAAATCTTTATACTCTAGAAATTACTTTTTACATTCTCCCAAATTATTGATGCAACACCCACTGCTCATTCCTGTTCTATTTCCCAACCTTGTGTTTACAACACATTGTGGTTATTGAGACATAAGTTATGCATGCAAAGAAATACATTTAAAAAAATGCACAGATATTTGGAATTACCATCATATACCTTTAAAAAAGAATGGCCGGATATTTACATAGTGGAAAATCAGCCTCAGAACCCTGAAAAAAGCCAGGTTGGAAATATGAGTATGGAAAGATGTCTTATGAAGGGGGGAACCTGAGATCTTAAGGATTTTTTCCATTAACCAAAAAATAAACACGATACACTGAAAACTAGAAATTACACCCAAAATAACTTCGAAACAATTTGCATGATGATGACCAGAATTATTATTTGACAAAATATAACCAAAACAAAGTAATGCAAAAACTACATACTCTAATACTAATAAAAAAGCTAAGAAACTTTCGGAAACCACTATACTGAGAAATAGATAAACAAAACATATAAATACCCGAAATTTAGACATACCAGAAATAAAGGGGAGCAGGGACTTGGTCCTATGAGCTTACTTTCTAAGAGGAGAATTCCTGGGTAGCTATCCTAGTATGATTAATTAATATGTTGCCTATTTTTACATTTTTTTACTAAGCTTAGAGTGGAAAATTTCCATTTATATAGGAAAAATAGATATAACCTTTATATCCACCAGCAAAGGGAGAGTAGAGAAAGAATATCAGCTCAGTATATGCTGTCTGCTCTCTGAATACTGCTAATTAGCAGGATAAACGGTTATCTAGTCCATTAATGGTCTTCCATGCTGTGAAACGACCGTGTTCTGGAGGGTATGTGCAAGAGGGGAAGAGAAAGTAATTCCAGTGCTCAGTCCTCAGGTTTTCATTCGTTCAGCCCTTCATCAGTCTGAGGTCAGTAAAGTGATTACCATTAAGTTGGATAATAGTAACATCTCTTGAAAATGTGAGAATATCTTCTGCTTAAACACTTAGGGGGTCATGTACTAAACAAGTGCAGTGGGAAAAAAGTAAGTAAAACATGAGTAAGGAGCAATTTGCGACAATTTGTAACATTTTGTGCTTTTTTTTCCCTGATTTGCGCCACTTCCGGTTATTTTTATTTAGCGTGCAATTTTCCGGTTGCGCTAATAAATTGTGATTATATTTGTTGCTAAAGAGTTTTGCGAATATTTTGTGAAAAATTATTCTTACTTGCGTGTGAAAATTACACCAGCTTTTAGCGAGCGCTATCAAAAGAGGTAGAAAAAATATTTGCAATTTGCTCGTATGTACTATTGGAGTGTTAAATGTTTAGTACATTGCAATAGGAGCAAAGAGCAAAAATAGTTTTGCACATAAAATATATTTGCGTTTTTTAGTACATGCCGCTCTTAATGTCCATTTTTTTTTGTAATGTTAATATTACAGTAAATAAAAAAAATTCAATGTTGACTTTGTAAGCTCATGCTAGAGTCTTATCACTATTCATTTTATTTATTTTTAAATATCAAAGATCACATTATAATAGGACTATTATAACTTCTGAAATTTATTTCATAATACTATACATATTACATCGTTAAATAGTAGTTTAGGTTGCAAAAATATTTGATGGACCCAAGTATTTTTTCAACCTAAACTTATATGTAACTATGTAATATGTACTGTATTATCTCTCTCTAACCTTCTATTGAGTCCTCTATATTGAGCCCCTCTTACCAGATTTAACCCAGTTTCTAATGATTAATAACTTCCTTGGTGTTGATTATACAGAGCAACATGTTGAATACTTTTTTCTGCTTTTCTATCTGCCAAAAAAAAAAAAAAAAATACAACATTATTTATTACTATGCATTGTTTACTCCATATTACAGGCACAGATGGGTTCCCTACTGTCTTTTATTACTGTACTCTATTCTTTAATTTCATTGTATAGTCAGTGACACAATAAGAATATCCACAATAAGCTCCCCTCCTGAAGATGTTGCATGGCCCCCCTGGGGGGATATTTCTTCACCTAGTGATGGGAGCATTGAGCTTGCATGGTCCATGGCTGTAAGCGGTGGTTATATGAAACGAATATACGGATATTGTGATTACATGGGTACAGATGACATGCATTGTAAGGGGAGAGGTGTCTGTCTCTGCTCTGTATCAGCTCCGTGAAGATCCTGCTCCTGTCTGAGTCCCTTGTAATTATAACTGCTGTTGTGGTTGATGACAGCAACATGTTTATATATTGTACCAGGATATATTGACTAGCTTAGTAGCTAGTTGACCTCTGGCTGCTGCTCTTTATACCACTTCTTAGTCATGCCTAATTCCACAAGGTTATACAATATCCTCTCGTTAATTACACGCAGCGATGACAGCTGACATGGTTATAGTAGAAACATGATTATGTCATCTCCATAACTGGGAACATCAGCTTTCCCATTAACCCCAACGCATTTCACAAACATGATCCAGAGACCAGGTGATTAAAGTGACCAACGCAGGGGTTGACTATCACCATAGGCGTGCGCAGCCTATTGCATTAGGGTGTGCACCCTAAAGCACAAACACACACGCCGCACACGTGTGTGTGTATAGATATATAGATAGATATATATCTATCTATATATCTATACACACACACACACACACATACACAAATGCACTCTGCATACTTACATACAGACCCGCATTCATATAATTATCAATATAAACAAACATTTAAAAACTGTATTAAAACTTTTTTTTTATTAATTAAGCATTTAGCAATGTAAACAAACATTTCACATTTTTTAACTTAAAAAAACACTTACTTAAAGTTTACCAGCCAGCCGGCCGCCCCAGAACCCCTCCTGGGAAAAAACGATGTGCCTGTGCTCCGCTCTGCACCCTCTCCTCTGGCACTGCGGCTGGGCCTCACCCTTGCGTTGCCGTGACTCCGCCTCTGCGTGACGTCACGGAACGCGTGTACGCGAACGCGTACATTACAGGGGAGGTCTGAGGGAGGAGAAAGTCCGTCCTTCACTATGCGGCGCTTCCGCTCGCATAGTGAAGGATCGGATTAGGAGACAAACTCGGGCGGCAGACGGCAGTGCAGCACGGAGGCAGGGCCGTCTTTAATAGTGATTGGACCCTGGGCAAGCATTTGCTTGGGCCCCCTGGATCCTGCCCCCTCCCCTGCATGCAATCCCGCCATCCATCGCGATGTTACCCCCCCCCCCCCCCCACACACACACACATATGCCATAATTGTTGTGCCATTCAGATGCCAGTAATATTGTAACTTTCGGATGCCAGTAATATTGTGCCAGTCAGAGCCCAGTAATATTGTGCCAGTCAGAGCCTAGTAATATTGTGCCAGTCAGATGCCTGCAATATTGTGCCAGTCAGATGCCTGCAATAGTGTGCCAGTCAGAGCCCAGTAATAATGTGCCAGTCAGATGCCAGTAATATTGTGCCAGTCAGATACCAATAATATTGTGCCAGTCAGATACCAATAATATTGTGCCAGTCAGATACCAGGAATATTGTGCCTGTCAGAGCCCAGGAATATGGTGCCTGTCAGATGCCTGTAATATTATGCCAGTCAGATGCCTGTAATAGTGTGCAGTCAGAGGCCAGGAATATTGTGCCAGTCAGATGCCTGTAATATTGTGCCAGTCAGATGCCTGTAATATTATGCCAGTCAGATGCCTGTAATATTATGCCAGTCAGATGCTTGTAATAGTGTGCCAGTCAGAGCCCAGGAATATAGTGCCAATCAGATGCCCAGTAATATAGTGCCAATCAGATGCCAAGTAATATAGTGCCAGTCAGATACACAGTAATATAGTGCCAATCAGATACCCAGTAATATAGTGCCAATCATATGCCCAGTAATATAGTGCCAATCAGATGCCAAGTAATATAGTGCCAATCAGATGCCCAGTAATATAGTGCCAATCAGATGCCAAGTAATATAGTGCCAGTCAGATACCCAGTAATATAGTGCCAATCAGATGCCAAGTAATATAGTGCCAATCAGATACCCAGTAATATAGTGCCAATCAGATACCCAGTAATATAGTGACAGTCAGATGCCAAGTAATATAGTGCCAATCAGATACCCAGTAATATAGTGCCAGATACCCAGTAATATAGTGCCAGATACCCAGTAATATAGTGCCAATCAGATGCCAAGTAATATAGTGCCAATCAGATACCCAGTAATATAGTGCCAGTCAGATGCCAAGTAATATAGTGCCAATCAGATACCCAGTAATATAGTGCCAGATACCCAGTAATATAGTGCCAATCAGATGCCCAGTAATATAGTGCCAATCAGATGCCCAGTAATATTGTGCCAATCAGATACCCAGTAATATAGTGCCAATCAGATGCCCAGTAATATTGTGCCAATCATACCAGGAATATTGTGCCAATCAGATACCCAGTAATATTGTGCCAATCATATACCAGGAATATAGTGCCAATCAGATGCCCAGTAATATAGTGCCAATCAGATGCCCAGTAATATAGTGCCAGTCAGATGCCCAGTAATATAGTGCCAATCAGATACCCAGTAATATAGTGCCAGTCAGATACCAGGAATATTGTGCCAGACACCCCCCCCCCCCCCCGTACTTACACTTCACTGCTCCGTGTCCCCCGCCGGATGTCTCCTCCGTGCAGTCTTCCCTCTTGCACGGAGGAGGGAAACAGAAACCGAAACCGGATGTGAACGCGGTAGCAGGGGCTGGGGGCCCACGGGACAGCTGCCTTGGGGCCCCCCAGGAGTAAATGGGCCCAGGGCAGCTGCCCCGTTTGCCCCGCGTTAAAGACGGCCCTGCACGGATTAGGGTGTGCCCAGGCACACCCGGCACACCCCGTGCGCACGCCTATGACTATCACACAGGATTCACAAAGACCAGGCGATTTAAGTGCGTTGGCTTCTGTCAGGGTCCAGGGACGGAGACCCCTAAAAACCACCCATAATCCCAGAGCATTGCATAGGGTCAGGTGGATGGGGGTGGTTTCTTTTATTCAACCTTTCTTGAGCAATATTTACTGATATGAAGCTTGAACTCTGTGTCCCAGGCATGTAGGCATCACCTAAATATGGCTCATCCCGTGAATGTGGAAAATAAGACATCATTAAAAATGATCTATATATTGCCTTAGCAGAATTGCAAATACATGCCTAAATCAAGAGAATTTAAAAAAAAAAAAAAAAAAATCCATCTATGGTGTTTCCTGTTTATGACATCACCTGTGACTTGATAGGGAAAATAATACTTTTCAGGGGGAAATGTGTAATTTACATATAAAGTCATAAGGTGATGTCATCAACCAAAGACACCACAGGTACAGTAATAGACACAAACTCTTAGTTTATGCATTTTTTTAATGCATTTTTTTATTCTCTACATTTACAGTGTTAACTAGGTTTAGATGACGCAGTCCCTTTAACAGGAATTGGGATATTCTCACCAAACCATCCCTCTGTCAGTGTCATTATCAGGTTACTAGACCTTATTTACCAAGGATCAGGGAGAATGCAAATGATCAGTTTACTTTCTGGAGCCCTGATGGTCTGGTAAGGATCAGGGGAGATTAATTTATTGTGTTGAAGTAAATAAGATTATTACAACATTGTAGAAAAACACTTTTTTTTGTGCTACTGCCAACTAAACACTGCAATGTGGAAACAAACACATGCTGTAATATCTCCTGTCTCATGCTTCAACACAGAGCCTCTTCTCTGGAGACAGGGTTTTACCTGCAAACTGATTTAAAAAGACAGTACTCCTCGATCACGTATAAAAGTGCCAACGTGTGTAAAAGGAATATTCTCCTGGACATCTGTAATTTAAAACAGCAAACTGTTTGCTGAAGGAATATAGAGTACTATACTTCACAACGCGTTTCACGTATTGCAGCTGGCTTCCGCTTGACTAAAGTATCTTATGGTACCATGTATACCCATATTGAGAGTTTATACATACTACACTATTTGTGTTGTTTTTGTGTTTTCTCCAGTTCCAGTTGCTGGACAGATACTGTCTGAGATTTATTACATACATGTAGCAGAGGTTGTATAGTATTTTAAGTTTTAGTTTTTTTCATTTTTTTTATGCACATATCCTCACAAAAACTCACATTGTGGGGGCACCATCATTTATTTATTTGCTGTACTTTCTTATAGTGCACCTATATCTCCGTACTTTTTTGTAATATTTCTTTGTGTGATTTTAGGGTTACACAGTTTAGGTTTTAACTTGTATATCTATATTGTACACGTAGAAACATGGCAGACAGACAGACAGACACATAGAAATAAACCTACTGACATACAGGCAGACACATAGAAATACACTTACTGACACAAACACAGAGACATACATAGAAACTTACTTACTGACACACACAAATAGTCACACGTAGACATACATAGAAACTCACTTACTGACACACACAGATAGAGACATACATAGAAATACAATTACTGACACACAGACAGACATAAACAGAAATACACTTACTGACACACACAGACAGACATACACAGAATTACACTTACTGAAACACACAGACATACATAGAAATACACTTACTGACACAAACACAGAGACATACATAGAAATAAACTTACTGACAAACAGACAGACACACATAGAGGTTCTCTTACCAACACACAGACAAATCGACATTAACCTGCACAAACAGACAAAAAGAAACTTGCACTGACAGCCACATAAACACACAGACAGACACATACTGAAACACACAACCAGATACACCTGGTGACACACAGCTAGACAAATACCAAAGAGTGGATAAAATTACTCATACCCCCATGAGGGCTCTTTGTCTAATTCTTCTTCTCCATAAAGTCCTGGTATTTGTATTTGCTCTGTGATATATTATGTGATTGGAGTTTGACGATACTGCTTGGCGGAATGTATTCCTCTGGGCACAGAGATAATGAGAAGACACAATTAGCCTCTTGACAAACACCAGAAACTCGATATTAACGTAGATTTACAATTATAAAGACATAGAAAAGTCTCGTCATTTCGGTTATTTACCGAGAGCAGACAAGTAACTAACCATTTCCCATCATCTTACTCCAAGGCTTTAATAATAATTTAAGTGCTATTAATTAGGGTAATACAAATGGAATCTCTGACATGTGCATTTTTATTTAATATGATGCATTGTTTTTCTTCCCTCGTACAGGTCACAATGGCCAACATTGGATTAAACGGAGATTCGCGAGAGTCTCGGCAGACCATCTTGTTTTCCTTGCGCATGGCCACGTGGAATCAAATCTTGGACCCGTGGGTCTATATCCTACTGAGGAAAACCGTCCTCAAAAAACTCTTTCGCATCGCCAGGCGTTGCTGCGGGGTGGAAGTCATTGGTTTACACAACTGGGAGTTTAGCTCCTTCAAGAATTCTTTGAAAGTGGCCACAATCTCCGAGTCGGCGGGGGGCAGCACGAAAACTAACACTTTAAGCAACGCACAGAAAAGTGACCCCGACCCCCAGAAATGTGAACTGATGGAAAGTAAGCTATCGCTTCGGGTGAGCGACATTTAGTGGCATGGTGGAGGTGGCTTAATCCCACGTAGGAATACACTATATGTTAACGCACGGAAGGAATATTTATCAGTCAACCAAGTTCGCTAGAGAAGGGCTGATGTGAAGAGGGCCAGAAACGATCGAGAGATACACCAGCACCTTACTCAGTCAGCCGCTACCCTTTGTATTGGGACCTTAATGGAATAAAGGGCGTGATCCTGGAATAAATGGGAAATGAGCTAACGATACCTACTAGAAAGGATCCTCTCCACACAGCAACTCAATGCCAGCTACCTCCGAGGTCCAAGTAATTCTGCTTAGCAGTGCACTATGCTCTGGACTTTAAAAAGTCACAAGCCATCTATATAAATGGTTATGTTGATGTGTATGTGTCTCAAAATGTACCCACCTTTAAAAAAAATGAACCCTCATTTAGGGTATCTATGACATTACTCACTCATTTTCCTAACAGTTTTTTCAAACTCGGAATCTGAAACTGCACTTGGGGTGGGGAATAAAATCTATGCCATATTTAGTAAGGAGTGCCCATTCTGTTATGGTTACATGATGCCAAAGTGTTTGTGACCCATGGGCTCTCACCCAACGGTTACATTGAAAAGAGATTTTGTTTGGAGAGTACCTTTCAACACCAACTACCCCCAGCTAAAAGTAAAACATCCCAGGCATTCTTCTTTAATGTACATCGATAGTGCCTGGTATCTTACGCCATTACGGTTCTTTTACGATGAAGTGACATAACCTTCTTCAACTCTTTTATATAGACAAGAGGATTTCAAAGCTTTTATACAAACCAGAAGTTGAGCTAAACTTCCTGTAGGTTAGATACGTTGTCGATGAACAACAGTCTGATGGACCGGTCTATGCTAATACCTAAATTGGTGCGACAGACAAATAATGGAGCACCTGCAAACCCCATGCCCAACAATGGACACAATGGAGAAAGTAAGTGCCCCAGTGATTGGTGTCTCCCCAAAAGAAGTGTTCCCGTGCTTGTTTTTTCTTCTTCTAGCCATTTGAAGGACAACTGTGTGAAAAATAAAATAAAAAATTATGTTCAATTAAAAAATTGCACCAGGTGTCGCCATTTTCAATAGAAGTTCTATCTGGGGGCAGACATCTTGGGTCAGATCTTTACTGACTCAAGATTCTAAACAACATGGCCGCCCCCTGATAGAACTATACAAGCAAATAAGATTAAATAAGGTATTTTGTTTGCATTCTTTCATGAATGATTTCAGCTGCTTACACTTGATGTAATCTTTCAGTTACACATAAATTTTTTTGCAACCGTTGTCCTTTAACTGTCTCCTACAAACCAGTGATATGATAGATATCTTTAAAATTGTAATATAGAAGGTGTTGGCAGATCAGACTCATTGTCTGCCCATATTTCTACTGTAGAATCCTCATACTCCATATGGTCCGTGTCTTATATTCAAGGTATCCTTCTGCTTGACCCATGCATGTGTAAACTCTTTTACCGTATTAATCACTGCAGCTGGAATTTTATTCCTTGCATCCACCACCCTCTCGGTAAACAGATCCTTTAATAAAAATGTTGGTTTTACTCTCTGCTTAAGATCTTCCCCATGGTATTATAGAGTGCATCATTCACATCATTTCATTAGTAACAAAAAGATGTGTAAAAAAAGAAAAGAAAAACAACATTGTGATTTTAATTGTTGCAAAATCTGTTTTTGAAGAATGTTACCTTGTTCCATTGTCCAATATTGGGTCATTTTTTTTTTTTTTTTTTTACATGTGCAATATTGTTGTAAATATAGGATTTAAAGAATATTAAAAAAAAATAATATTTATGTGAAGAGATTTTGGAAATGTATTTTTTTTTCTTACCTTATGATGTTGTCCAGATGCCCGGAGTTTAAAAACATAACCAAAATAACATTTATTTTTCTAAAATACCAAAGTATAACTATTCTAATTAGATTATGCAAATACCAAACAGAAGCTTTAGTTACGTCATATTTTCTTTTTTCGTAACCAACCAACCGTAGAAGCATTTTTTATTTCAGTGAGAGTTTAATGGTAATAAGCAGATTTCGGAAAATGAAGTTTAATTATCAATAATTGAGCCCCGAGGCTTGTATGTCTGTTTGTATATTAAATGTATTGTGATCTGTCTTTCTGTTGTCTTTTGTAAATTGTTCTGTACGATATCCAGTGTGACTCATTCGTGAATTAAATGGTTTCACGCCCAAACAATTCATTTCTTTCCATTTATTTTTACTTAAATTGGAAAGAATTTGCATTGGTTTATAAACCTGTTTATCTTTTTTTTTTTTGGGACAATTATAAAAAAAATTGTAATTTTCGCAGAGAAGCATAAAATGGATTCACAAAGAAATAATTCCAGGCTACCCAGGTGGTGTACGCTGAATAAAGGTATTCGATCCTATAGTCCTCACCTGGTCTCCGGTGCCTCCCGCCAGCGCTCGACTCCCACTAAGCAATAGACGATAAAGAGTATGCAGGAAAAACGGCACTCCTGGAGCCAATTTAAAGGTGAAAAAGGTATCTTTTTATTATTCCATAAGGTAATTATAAATCCACAATGGTAGTGCAGGGACAAAGATGAAAAAAAGCTTGACGCGTTTCGCGCCAAGCTTATGATTAAGCGTCCAGAGAGCGCGAAACGCGTCAAGCTTTTTTTCATCTTTGTACCTGCACTACCGTTGTGGATTTATAATTACCTTATGGAATAAAAAAAATACCTTTTTCACCTTTAAATTGGCTCCAGGAGTGCTGTTTTTCCTGCATACTCTTTATCATAAAATGGATTCAGCCTCACGGGAAAAATTTTATTCTTTGTTCCAAACCTAACAATTTCCTTCAATGTATTTTCGAGGGTGAAATAATATTGTACTTTTGCAGGTTAATGTCTTTGTTGTGTGTGAAATTCTGTTGATTTATAAGATGGACACAGTATTTAAACTATGATTCTGGACTTTATGAATCGCAATATACATGCATTATTTCTTTCTTCCTTGCTGAAAGCAGAATATACAGAACCAAATGACCGAGTATTTGTATTCAGTGATAACTGAACTGATGCATACCTTCACAGTAAGCCATTACATAGGGCCATATTGGTGATGCTGTTAATGAATTATTAATAACCAAAGAGTTACATTTCTCTCCATATTTTGGAAAGCTTTTAAGGGGGTATCACAATCTAAATTTTGTATGAATCTGGCTATATCCAGAATGCTTAAAGGGACTGTATCACTTAAAGGGACACTACCACTTACATAATATGTAACTAGATAACCTGGTCATTTAAAACAAACACATTTATAATTCATATGCCACTTTTTTTTATATGATTGAATTAATTGCATATAAAAGTAAAAATAAAATTAGGTGTTTTTTTTCCTGGCTCCATGTTGTGAATATTTCCCATGATGTAACAAAATGTTCCAGCCAGTCTCACTTTACAAGTGTAGTCAAAGCCTGCATGATGATGTCATAAGATACTCACTTGCTCTCTTACTGGCTCCTGTGTATCATAGTGGGCAGGACTAGGTGGCTGTGTCCAACTTTTTTTTAACCTGTCTTCCAACACAAAGAGAGGAGATCCAAACAGGATCATAACTCCGCCCCCTTGTGATGTAATAGTTACATTACTCTCCCATTCAATGCAAGTCTATGATCAGAATTCTGACTTATAGACTGGATTCTGTATCCCCAGCCCCAAAGTGAGACACTAGTGCTGTAAAGTCACTGGGGGGTAACACCCCAAAACACCATATTTCACAAAATGGCAGCGCCCAGTCACACTTGTTTAGTAAAATATTTTATTAAATAAACTCACATAACAAAAACAAGACATATCTGAAACCAACAATACAAAAGAAAAAAAATAAAACCTTTCCATTCTTTGGTGGGAGTGTGCCTTTAAAAAGTGTTTTTACTGTGCCTGTAGAGAATACAAAATTATTGAAAATGATTTATACATTGTGTTAGCAAAACTTCAAGCAAATACCTAAATTAGGAGAAAAATGAGTTTTTAAATGCGTCTGTGGCGTCCCCTGCTTATGACATCACCTGTGGGCTTATATGCAAATGAACGTCTTTTTAGTGAAAAATGGGTAATCAGCATAGCAAGTCACAGGTGATGTCATGGAAGAACTCACAGACACATTTAAAACACATTTTTCTCCTAATTCAGGCATTCTCTTGCAATTCTGCTAACACAATATATAGATCATTTTCAATCATTTTTTTATTCTCTACATCCACTGTAAAAACAATTTTAAGTTTATTTGCAAGACACTTGACAAGATTCACTTATCATTTTAGCCAAATGCAGAATAAATCTACTAGTGTAATACTAAAGGAACCTTTTCCTACTCTTTCTTGACTGTTTGCTACTCCAAATAATCTCTTTGCCTTTTTATTCTCTTTTTTTTCCAATTTAATTTCACTCACTGTGCACATTTGCACATGGAAACCTGTGTGTGTCTCTTTAAATAAATTAACTATTCACATAACCCCCATGCATGTTGAATACACGGATGTTAAGTACAGGTTTATGTTGCACTGTCTGTAACTTGTAAACGTTCATTTTATTTTTTCCTTTAATCTTTTTGTGTGTTTTTTCTCCCATGCTGTTCTTGTGACTGTGTGAATAGTATGATGTTGTTTAAACATAATTTAGGTATTCAGCTAGGCATGATGTCTGCCCCTTTACACAGTTGCACAGCCTACTCTATTTCACAGAGAGCTGTGTGTGGGCCGGTCTCTGGGGCTTTAGGGCACATTGTGAAACCATGGTGCCAAATAAACAAGGTCTTCAGCAGCAAGGATCTGAGTGGGAGCCAGAGAAAGTCTTTAGAGGAGAACTAGAGGTTCCAGTACTCTCCTATACCAGAGAATAAAAGGTTCCAGTACTCTCCTATACCAGAGAATAAAAGGTTCCGGTACTCTCCTATACCAGAAAATAAAAGGTTCCGGCACTCTCCTATACCAGAGAATAAAAGGTTCCAGTACTCTCCTATACCAGAGAATAAAAGGTTCCAGTACTCTCCTATACTAAGGAATAAAAGGTTCCGGTACTCTCCTATACTAGGGAATAAAAGGTTCCGGCACTCTCCTATACCAGAGAATAAAAGGTTCCAGTACTCTGCTATACCAGAGAATAAAAAGTTCCAGTACTCTCCTATACCAGAGAATAAAAGGTTCCAGTACTCTCCTATACCAGAGAATAAAAGGTTCCGGTACTCTCCTATACTAGAGAATAAAAGGTTCCGGTACTCTCCTATTCTAGGGAATAAAAGGTTCCGGTACTCTCCTATACCAGAGAATAAAAGGTTCCAGTACTCTCCTATACCAGAGAATAAAAGGTTCCGGTACTCTCCTATACTAGAGAATAAAAGGTTCCGGTACTCTCCTATTCTAGGGAATAAAAGGTTCCAGTACTCTCCTATACCAGAGAATAAAAGGTTCAAGTACTCTCCTATACTAGAGAATAAAAGGTTCCGGTACTCTCCTATACTAGGGAATAAAAGGTTCCGGTACTCTCCTATACCAGAGAATAAAAGGTTCCAGTACTCTCCTATACTAGAGAATAAAAGGTTCCAGTACTCTCCTATACCAGAGAATAAAAGGTTCCGGTACTCTCCTATACTAGGGAATAAAAGGTTCCAGTACTCTCCTATACTAGGGAATAAAAGGTTCTTGTACTCTCCTATACTATGGAATAAAAGGTTCTGGTACTCTCCAATAATAAGGAATAAAAGGTGCCGGTACTCTCCTATACTAGGGAATAAAAGGTTCCAGTACTCTCCTATACTAGGGAATAAAAGGTTCCGGTACTCTCCTATACTAAGGAATAAAAGATGACGGTACTCTCCTATACTAAGGAATAAAAGGTGCCGGTACTCTCCTATACTAGGGAATAAAAGATTCCAATACTCTCTTGTACTAGGGGGGGGAGAAAAACTGGAAATTTACTAATTTGTCTTTTCCTTTCTTGCAGTTTTTTAAGTACTTGTGATTATTAAACTGATGCAGTGCATAATTTATAAAGGTGAAATTAATCAAAATTAATGAATGCCTTGAGATCAGTGATAAAAAAAGAAACATGTCCAACATGTAATTAGAAATATGCTCCCCAAAAATCTGAGAAAGTGTAAAAAATAGTTCTGACCATAGTGTATAAACATGAATAATGAATACTGAACCAAAAAGCACATGTGTACCCTCTGAGGCATATGGTAAATACATAATATAATAATACTCTCTTCATCTGCAGCAGCCTGGATAAGCTCTCTGGGGCAAGCGGAATACAAAAAAACGAAACAAAAACAAGGTAGTTAGCTTAAAGATCAATACACAGCAATCATAGTGTAGTATGGAAAGGAAACAAGTGAACTGAAAAAACAATGAAAAATTGTCGTTTGCAAAGTCTCCGTCCTCAAAGACCAGTCAACGCATTTCGCCAAGTACCTTCCCGGCTTCCTCAGGATATTCAGTGATAGTCAGAGATAGGCAACTTGTTTATAAAAGGAACCAGTGTCTGTGGCACCTGTCCCGGCTGACCCTCTATACCTGCTTCAAATCAAGTCCTTATTTTTGCGTTCCATCATATCCTATAGATACCAGGCGTCAGACAATAAACGTATCTTCAATGCTAAGTGATGCTACTCTCTGCTCCTCCTCCCAGCCAAACTCAGAGGTGCAGGAAACAGTGTATATACAGTTAGCTAATACAGTAACACACTAATTATAAGAGGACTAAATGGCCAGTATACTTATTAAACATTAACAGTAAAATAAAAAGCAGAAAACACTTAAACCATAGGAAGGAAATTAAGGTTTTTATGAAAAACTGATAACTAACATGTAACAACTATATACTGAATTAAAAATGCATGCAAGTGATATATATATGTATATATTTATATATTTGTATACAAACGAAAAAGGATATTTTAAAAGAAGTATATAGAAATTTTTTTATAATGCATAACTATCACAGCGTGTAGAAATGGATAGAAATTTATATAAAATGAAATAATAAAATATGTACAGAAATATCCCTTATTTCATTAGAAATATTACATTATTCTCCATTTTAAATATATATATGTGTACTGAAGTTTGAACTGTAAAAATGTCCCTTAATATATTCAGCCATATACATCTCCAGAGGCACAGATAATTGTCCCCCAGAATGGCTAAAATCTCAATCTCAGTATTTGACCCAAAGTACTAAATTTGTAAATAAAAATTCCTTCTCTTTTTGCTAATTGCTGACATATTTATTTATTTAGAAAACATTTTACCAGGAAGAACAGTGAGATTTCTCTCGGTTTCAAATATATCCAAGTCCAGAACGGTATTACACATTTCAAATTTAACTGCAGATCAAATAATACATACATACATACAGTGGTGTATCTTGATTTTGTGCTGCCCTAGGCAGACAAAATCCGGGCACCCCCCTACCCAAGCTGCACACCCACGTTACACACCTAAGACATGCCCCATCATTCAGACTCACATCAAGCTCACACTCCCATCACACTCAGTCACACACTCCTACTCCCATCACACTCAGTCACACACTCCTACTCCCATCACGCACACACTGTCTCCTATCACACACACTCTGACTCCCATCACACTCAGTCACACACTCTGACTCCCATCACACTCAGTCACACACTCTGACTCCCATCACACACACTCACACACTCTGACTCCCATCACACTCAGTCACACACACTGTCTCCCATCACACACACTCTGACTCCCATCACACTCAGTCACACACACTGTCTCCCATCACACACACTCTGACTCCCATCACACTCAGTCACACACACTGTCTCCCATCACACACACTCTGACTCCCATCACACTCAGTCACACACACTGTCTCCCATCACACACACTCTGACTCCCATCACACTCAGCCACACACACTGTCTCCCATCACACACACTCTGACTCCCATCACACTCAGCCACACACACTGTCTCCCATCACACACACTCTGACTCCCATCACACTCAGTCACACACACACACACACACACACACACACTCTGACTCCCATCACACTCAGTCACACACACACACACACACACACACACACACACACACACACACACACACACACACAGTCTCCCATCAGCACTTACCTTTCATTGGAGGCTAGTGGCAGGCAGCATGGTCCTTCCATGCTGCCTGTTCGGCTTCCCGGCGATTGTGCCGACAGGTCACGTGACTGGGCGCGCTTATGACGTCAGCGCGCCCGTCACGTGACTGTCGGCACTTCCGTGTCGGCACACTGCACGGGGAGCCGAACAGGCAGCACGGAGGTTTCTCTGTGCTGCCTGTTCGGCTCCCCGTGCAGCCTGGCAGGCAGAGCGATGGTGAGGAGGGATCTTCCGATCCCTTCTCACCTCTGTCTCTGCCTGCAAGTGCGGTGGGGTTTTTTTTTGTTTTTTTTTTTTAAAGGGCCGGATTTTTTTTTTTTTTAATTTTTTTTTTCCAGTGCTGGGGGGCGCTGCCGCCCCCCAAAATTTGCCGCCATAGGCATCCGCCTAGGATGCCTCGCGGTAAATACAGCACTGCATACATACATCATACATGCATACATACACACAACATACATACATAATACATACATCACACATACATACATACATACATACATACACCATACATACATCATCCATACATACAACATCCATCCATCATACATACATACATATACCATACATACAACATAAATCCATCATACATACATCATACATACATAAATTAAACAAACATACATCCATCATGCAAACATGCATCCGTCATATATACATACATACATCAGACATACATACACATATAACCACCTCGCCAATCAGGTTCCACTTTGTCTGTATATATTATACACATGATCGGTGTAGTGTATACAGGTAGGGGTATAGAGTGTTTGGGTATATTTTATCAATGTTAACATTGCTAAATGAACTGAGAGGAGTAATGATTGTCTGTGTCACTTTGAAATAGAGATAATCCAAAAAATACAACCCAGGCAGTAAGTTTGGTACCAGTAACAGGGTTTCCATCACTTGATCTAATTATTGCTGAGAATTCTGGGGCTGAAATACATTCGTGAATGAATCAAACACAGCATGATCCATTGGTGAAACACAAAACATAATACACTGATGATAAACCAGATAACCAAAGAAACATTACTTGGCTCTGCTTCATAAATTCAGGTTAATGTATTTTGTATTATATAGGGGACCAGCTGGAAAGGCCTATTAATAAGCCTTTGATTAAGCGCCTCTAAGTCCAAAATGTGTGAAGCAGTCTTTGTTCCTGACTCTCACCGCACATTATTGCACCTTGCAACGACTGAAAAAAATTGCACTTTAATACTATGAAATAGGTGAGCTCCTATTTAGTATTTTTTTCTGTTATTTCAGTGCTAATTTTGTAATCTTTCACTGGGACACTCCAGGCATCAAACGTACTGCATAATTTAGTGTTTAACTGCACACGTTTTTTCCCCTCATTTGTATCCTTGGAAACATCATTCAAAGTTTGTGGCAGCAGCTCATCACCTGCTTTCATCCAGTTGCCAAAGGATCAGTGCCGATGCAGTAGGTCCTTTTTGCACTGAGCATGCGCCTGGAGGAGCAGGAAAGTTGTGTGATGTCACTGGTGTAACTTATCCAAAATAAAAAAATGATGGGAATTATCTAGAACTAGTCAACTGAAAATGACAGAGCAGCCCGATCTGCTGTCTCTCAGGATGTATTGTTTCAATGTAATGATACCAGGCTCTTCCTTTCTTAGCAGAAAGACGTGAGCAGTACGATATAAATAATGTATTTACTAATGACTTATGGCTTGTATGCTGTAAAGGTTGATGGATGATATAATGTTCCGGTATGCAATTAATGCTAATTATTTACATTATGGTAAAGCACTGAAGGGGAGATGCTCATTGTGCCTATATAACATTGTATATCCAAATCCTTCCCGTTATTGGAACTCTAGTAATATAAACATTTTATAGAAGTTACAGGTCACCCTAAAATCAGGTATAGAAACCGACATTGCCCATGGTAGATATATGCTAGGTTCTGTTATTTAACTTCCACGTGACTCGATCATCCTGCACAAAGATACAATGTCCCACTGGATCAACAGAGCAAATAATGAAGGGATCAGGTACAAACATTTCCTATAGACGAAGACATAATGTAACAACTGATATTTACATTTGATTTTTTTTTTTTGCACAATCCTGCCACTGAAGGAGGAAAAACAAAAAGACGTTTGTTCAAGCTGTGGTCTCTTCCAAAATTTAAAACAGGGCCTATAAAAGGAGACCGTTTCCAACCCAATAAATACGTGTGATTAGTGGTTTGGTTGATCCAACATGGAAAATGAAGGTCAGAAGGAATTTACATGTTTGGGGATATTCTCTCTCGCTCCCCCCTCCCAGTGATTCCCTTTCTGTCTTTACTTAGCAGACATAGACACGTGAAATAAACAAATTCTCAGCAGAGAATAACATGTCTTTCGGCGTTTGGTGGGTATATTTTTTTGTTCTTATTGAGCAGATATTACATGACTTATTGAAGGAGACAGAACAATGGTAATCCTGTTACAACGAAAGATTTGGTTTTAATTCGATTTTTGTATTAACAAAAGATAAGACCCAAACCAATCAATATACTAGATAAATATGCAAAAAGAATGACTCTACCCTATAGGGTCCTGTCAAAAAAATGACCAAAAATAATCATATAAGTAAATAATAAGGGAATTAATAGAATAATATTTTTTACTGGCGATACAAAAGTAATATGAAAATGTGGGTCACATATCAAAGTATTAATACAGATAAATACATATCCAAAAATATCATGAGAAGCAAATACTATAAGATAAACACTTAGCCATCAATGAGCAATATTATCTGATAATATACATCAAAGTAAACACAAGCAAGAAATATATAAATGACCAAACAAATGCAACAAAAGAAGCATGTAAGCTAGTTTGGACGGGAAGGCTAGTATTTGCTTCTTACAAACTATTGGTTCACAATGTAAATTACACTCTTAGAGGGGCATGTACTAAAAAAAATGCAAATATATTTTATGTGCAAAACTATTTTTGGGCTTTGCTCCTGTTGAAATGTACAAAACATTTAACACTCCAATAGTACATACGGGCAAATTGTGAATAAAAACAGGCAATTTTGGAGATATTGTTTCTATCTCTTTTGATAGCGCTCGCTAAAAGCTGGTGTAATTTTCACACGCAAATAAGAATTATTTTTCACAACATATTCGCAAAACTCTTTAGCGTGCGCAAATATAATTGCCATTTATTAGCGCAACCGTAAAAATGCACGCTAAATAAAAATAACCGGAAGAGGCGCAAATCAGGGAAAACAAGCGCAAAATGTTACAAATAGTCGCAAATTGCTCCTTACTCATGTTTTACCTACTTTTTTCCCCACTGCACTTGTTTGGTACATGACCCCCCTTAATAAGGCAGAAGTGGTATAAAAAAGAAACAGGTTTTAAAGTGTTTTTCCTCAGTTCTGGACCCTCAAACTTATCCTATTAATTTTCACAGCTCAGTGCGTAAGTTTGACTTAAGTTATCCTTAAACCGATTGGTTGACGCATTGTGGAGCTGTATCAGAAACATCCCACGAGCCAAATCCAGGCAATGAATGTTTTCATACACATTGTATATATTATTCAGTTCCTTTTCGAGCTAATGCTTTTAATGAGATGTTCTCCATAGAGCTAAAAACACAAATAATCATTGTATACACTACGCATGGATAAAACGATAAGCAGGTGAAGATAACATGGAACATGACCATCCAGCCAAACCCCCGGTGGAAGTAATGTAACATATCCTTGTGTTTCTTCTTTCTCAGTCTACCCCAGCAGATGTTGTTTGTATGTGTGTTTGGTGTTTGTTTGTAGCGTGCATGGATTTGGTATGTAGATGAATGGACAAAACTTGGAGACTAGTACATGAAATTGAAGCTTGGTGAAAACTGGCCGGCATTGGCCTGGGGAATTCAACCAAAATATTGCAGGGTAAGAAAGACTTGCAGCTTGCGGCATGTGGGACTTGCAATGGTGGTGTAGCTCCCAGACGGAGTTGGGGAGGGTCTTTGTTGACAAGGTGACGTTCCCATTGTATGGTAAGGAGTCTCTACTATTATCAATGCCGGCCTGTATCAAAACATCAACACCAATAATAGTGATGATATTAGATTGTAGCAAGGCTCCGAGCCCAAGTCTAACGTCTCCAGCACTGTATCTGTATCTCATCTTGCGGCTTTGAGAGGACAGATCGAGATGACAGCCAAGTACGGTGAGATGCATGATTCACTCCTCAGCAGATGCTACATTCTCCTGGGTGAAGATAAGTTCAACTGGATAAACCGTAAGAGTTTAAAGCTACAGACAGGGAACCGGAGATTTAATGTCAAGAAATCCATGCAGCCTACATACAAACACATGTCATGCTTGGCACCTGCCCAAAACAGTATTGCTGACAGCATCAAAAGTAGCCTCTGTGATATATATATAATACAGACTTCAGTTCTGCTAATCTAATCACACCTAAAAATAACACTGTGTACCAATATATTATATTACACCACTTGTGAAACTTTAACAATATGCAAAGCTCAAAAAAAAAATTACTTGTATGTGTCAGTACAAAATTTGTTCCCTTAGTGGGTGCATGGGATAGCCTTCAAGCAGAAGTGATAGAGGTTAATACAGTGAAGGAGTTTAAGCATGCGTGGGATTAGGCACAAGGCTATCCTAGATATAAGATAAGGCCAGGGACTAATGAAAGTATTACATTACTGAGAGGGTAGTGGATGTATGGAATAGTCTTCCAGTAGAAGTGGTAGAGGTTAATACAGTGAAGGAGTTTAAGCATGCGTGGGATAGGTATAAGGCTATCCTAGATATAAGATAAGGCCAGGGACTAATGAAAGTATTACTTTACTGAGAGGGTAGTGGATGCATGGGATAGCCTTCCAGTAGAAGTGGTAGAGGAAAGCACAGTGAAGGAATTTAAGCATGCATGGGATAGGTATAAGGCTATCCTAGATATAAGATAGGGAACTGGGACTAATGAAAATATTACTTTCTGAGAGGGTAGTGGATGTATGGAATAGTCTTCCAGCAGAAGTGGTAGTGGTTCGTACAGTGAAGGAGTTTAAGCATGCATGGGATAGGCACCAGGCTATCCCAGATATAAGATAGGGCCAGGGACTAATGAAAATATTACTTTCTGAGAGGGTAGTGGATGTATGGAATAGTCTTCCAGCAGAAGTGGTAGTGGTTCGTACAGTGAAGGAGTTTAAGCATGCATGGGATAGGTATAAGGCTATCCTAGGTATAAGATAAGGCCAGGGACTAATGACAGTATTACTTTACTGAGAGGGTAGTGGATGTATGGAATAGCCTTCCAGCAGAAGTGGTAGTGGTTCGTACAGTGAAGGAGTTTAAGCATGCGTGGGATAGGTATAAGGCTATCCTAGATATAAGATAAGGCCAGGGACTAATGAAAATATTACTTTCTGAGAGGGTAGGGGATGTATGGAATAGTCTTCCAGTAGAAGTGGTAGAGGTTAATACAGTGAAGGAGTTTAAGCATGCGTGGGATAGGTATAAGGCTATCCTAGATATAAGATAAGGCCAGGGACTAATGAAAGTATTACATTACTGAGAGGGTAGTGGATGTATGGAATAGTCTTCCAGTAGAAGTGGTAGAGGTTAATACAGTGAAGGAGTTTAAGCATGCGTGGGATAGGTATAAGGCTATCCTAGATATAAGATAAGGCCAGAGACTAATGATAGTATTACATTACTGAGAGGGTAGTGGATGTATGGAATAGTCTTCCAGTAGAAGTGGTAGAGGTTAATACAGTGAAGGAGTTTAAGCATTCATGGGATAGGTGGGAGATACTGATTTCTATGGAATACCTGCATTGTATGCCAACATCTGAAATCTTATTACTAGCTGCTCCAATATGATCTCCTTTTATAAACAGTGACAGCAATTACAGAGTAATTAGTTTGAGTCAAAGCCTTGAGCACAACAGGTTTCTTTCATGCATTAGTAGGATGAGCCAGTATTATCCATGGACTTGCTGATTTCATATTTCATAATGCTTATTGGATTGAGATTTGAAGGCACGGGGGTCTCTCCCATTCCCGGTGGTTGGGGAGGGTAAATTTTCCCCTCCTCTGTTTCCTTATATTTTCCTCCCTGCCACCCCCCCCCCCAATTGCCAACCGATTGGATGTGGGGATTCCTGGTGGTCCAGTGTGGTTTCTGATTGGTCTGTCTTCTTTCTTTGCCCCCCGCATAGTCCTACACATTAAAACCTCTTGTCAAGGTACATCACAGAACATGCGCAATAAGAATTCAAAAGAATTCAAAAATTGTGCAGTAGCAGCTGACCTCTCTAGAACTTCAGTGCTCTAGAATGCTCTACTGCTCTAGAATGAATCAACAATCAAGGTTGAACATCAAGCAGAATAGCAATAAACTCTTGTTCTTGTTTGTTTGTTATATATTTTTTTGCAGGGTGGACGAGGGGAGTTTATGTGAACATTAGAGGGAAAATTGACTGTTTTAAAAAAAAAAAAAAAAAAAAACATCTTTTCCTGTTCTCAGATTCCATCATTTTTAGTAATTTAGGGAACCCGTCCTGCTCGATGGTTTTTTTCGTGTGTGCGACTATATGTTGCAGAATATGTTCTCCGTCTGCCGGATCTTGTCCTGCTGTGCAATGTGATTGGATAAAAGCAGCATGAGAGATTTGTCCATTAGTGATTAATAATATCCCTGTTTTCTGTTCTAGTTCTTGTGATTTGTAAGATGTGCATAATGATACATAAACTCGAGCTCACAGGCCAATAATCTGGTACTTTTTTCATGCTTAAAACAAAGTGTAACATCTTGTTCTTATTTTAGCCAAACTGACCCTTTAATTTCACGTACAATTTCCAACTCTTTCCTTTTCCAAATCTTTAAATTGCTCCCTAACCTTCCTACCTTCAGCTAGAACATCTAATCTGCCAACTACCTTTCCTTCTCTCCATCTACACAAAAACTAAACGCAGATTTGGGTTTTTGCACTTTACCTTTTTGCAGACTGTCTACAGGGGATCTCTAGGGGTTCAGTCCTCTTATAATGCCGCTGCCTAGCTTCAGTGTCAGTGGAGTGCCCACTTGAATCTCTATAGAGAAGCCGGGGGAACCAGTCTTGCTCGTATTGTCTGCAAATCCATGTGAATTTCAGTAGGAAAATTGCTGGGGATGTGCAGTTCGATGTGTACAGCTGTATTTTCAGAATCCACAGAAAAATCTCAGGGGTGGAGCATATTTATGAGGTGGCCTACTCTGCTTGATGCCTAACTGAGCATACTCTTAAATAGCAAATAAAGGACAATTTTACTTTAAAGTACTGGACTTTGGCCTATTTCTTTTCTCCTCCATAAACAGAATAAACTTGTGGCAATTTGCCTTCCAACGGATTAGTTGACATCATGCCTTAGCTGAAAGAGCTTCAAAAAGACCAGACCAGATTTACTGTGTGTGTATTGCAATAAAATCCAGTTTGTCAGGTAATAAAAAAGCAGAAATTGTAAAGTGATTTTAATAACACAAAACACAAGAAAAAAGTAACAATATATATATATATATATATATATATATATATATGTATTTTTTTTTTATTCAGTTGTATTAACAAGTGAACATACTTTGCACGTGACATAGCAGATATTCTCACCGGACGTCGCACTTGGCGTAGTGACAGTCGGCCATTCCTTTTCTGTTGTATTGGATGCTGATCTGAACCAGTTTTTTCGTCTCATCTTAAAACTATTTCTGAAACAGCTCGTCAAGGAAAAACGATCCGGCCATCAATTATTCCAGGGAATGTTGAAATGCACATGTGGTGTGCATGTGAGGTGTCTGCAAAATCCAAAGTGACTTGTGTTCGCTTTATTCTGTAGGCAACCTGTGCGTCGATTACTTCACCAGATTACTTGTGGAGTTTAAAGTTTTCAGGCAAACCTTATTCCCTCATAATACAAAAAAACACACACACTACCCTAAACAGAAATTCCTCCATGTGCAATCACTGCTAAATTGGAAATTACCATAAACGCAGACCACTTGACGTGTTGACTGGTAGATGGTATGTATTGTGCCTATATCTTTCTGGACTTTGTGTTATACATGACTGTTCAAAAGTTTGGGGTCAATTACAAATGTCTTTGTTTTCCATGAAAACAGCAAACAAATTGCAAAGTCAAGACGTTATAATTAAAATGTAAATCTTGGATTAGCCAACACAATGGGCCATTAGAACGCAGGAGTGATGGCTGCTGATAATGGGCTTCTGTATGTATTACACTGTACAGTCTACACTGTCTACAGTCTACATAGTACAGTCTACACTGTCTGCAGTCTACATTGTACAGTCTACACTGTCTACAGTCTACATTGTACAGTCTACACTGTCTGCAGTCTACATTGTACAGTCTACACTGTCTACAGTCTACATAGTACAGTCTACACTGTCTACAGTCCACACAGTACAGTCTACACTGTCTGTAGTCTACATTGTACAGTCTACACTATCTGCAGTCTACATAGTACAGTCTGCACTGTCTGCAGTCTACATTGTACAGTCTACACTATCTGCAGTCTACATTGTACAATCTGCACTGTCTGCAGTCTACATTGTACAGTCAACAATGTCTACAGTCTACATTGTATTTCTAATCCATTTGATGTTATTTTAATGTAAAAAAAACCTTTTCTTTCAAAAACAATATTTGGCACTATTTCAACATGCACCTATTTTCTGCATCATCTCGAGAACCAAAATCATTCCCCAAACCATTGGGAATCTAACAAACAAATTAGCTTTGACATTAGAATGCCAGCGATGTGTGTTTATATATACCAGCTCAGAATAACATATATAAAGTGAAGCAGGCCTGTAATGGAGCTGATTTGCCTCCCAGGGGGAGCTGAGACTGTTTGGGTTTGTGGTGTATAATAATAGTCAAGGTTTATGTGAAGCTGAGATAATAAAATAGGTTCAGCCTCAGGCTGTACATTAAATGAGAAGTCCAAAAGAGCATGGAGATGTCTTGGGACACAGCAAGGATCAAATGGACACAGCAAGGATACATGGGACACAGCAAGGATCAAAGGGACACAGCAAGGATCAAAGGGACACAGCAAGGATAGATGGGACACAGCAAGGATACATGGGACACAGCAAGGATCAAAGGGACACAGCAAGGATCAATAGGACACAGCAAGGATCAAATGGACACAGCAAGGATACATGGCACACAGCAAGGATCAAAGGGACACAGCAAGGATCAATAGGACACAGCAAGGATCAATAGGACACAGCATGGATACCTGGGACACAGCAAGGAGACATGGGACACAGCAAGGAGACACGGGACACAGCAAGGAGACACGGGACACAGCAAGGATACATGGGACACAACAAGGATCAATGGGACACAATAACGCTGGCTGTTCCCTAAACCTTGGACATTGTTCTGGAAGTGGCCAATTGTCTGTGACTACACGTGGCCCCAGAACTCCTAAACCACCAGAGAAATGTATCATACCAAGTCTGAGTATTCCCAGTAGGGACCCCCAATGGCTAAACAAATGTGGCAGGAGGTCTGCAAATCAATGTGATCATTAGCTCTGGTTGTAAAATCGAGGACAATGTGCGGATTATTTCTGCCCACGGAGTTTATTATGGCTCTTTGAAACCTGGAATGAAACCCGTGTGGTTATGGGTAAGTGCAACTCATCCAAAGAAAATTACCCACATGTAAACACTTATTATAATACCTTAACTAACACAAACCAGCCAGAAACTGTTACTTTGCTGAGGAAATATTTATTTTCGGGGAAATTTTAAAGGTCAATCTAAATTGTTACAAAAGTTTTTGTAAAGGTTCGGAGATGGATAGTCTGCATTGGAATTTAGCAAACCATGTGTCTTTGCTATAATAAATACTGCGTCTCTCTCGGCAGTGACTGGGAAGATTTGAGGGGTCCAAACCTGGCAGGAATGTACTGCTTACACACACAAGGGTCTGCTACAATTATTATTTTTTGCCAAATGATAAAATGTGCAAATCTGATCCCAAATCCCTTTATTGTACTGTAAGGGCCAAATAGTAATTACATTTACAGAAGGTCATGGAATGTATCGACCAAATGTATAGTTTTGTATTTTCATTTATTTTATTTTATTCCCCCCCATCTAAGATTCAGGTTCCTTAAAGTAACTCCCAGAAGAATCCAAGTAACTGGAAAAACAAATAAATTAATATTTTGGTGACAGCTGTAGCTGTAAGAAGAGGAATAGTTTGTATCTAATCGTGGTCAAGTTATGTATTAACACAATGGACAACCTTTATTTGCTACTACATCTCAGGAAGACCAATGGATATTATTGAAATTTATGATGCTGGTGTAAGGTCCTGAGGTTAAATGAGCTGTGGAAGTGATCAATGATTGCTTCCACAGCTCAGCGGTTGTTGCCGAAATCGAGGCATTCAGCAACCCCCAAATTTGCAGCCTGGGTGATGATCGCAAGCACCAATTAAGGCATAATGTGTTTCCAATATAGCTCTGCTTTGCTGTGGGGTTTTTGCTATATATATATATTTATAGGCTAAGTTAGCCTTCAAGCAAGGGCTAGGCTAGGGTTAGGGCTAGGGTTAGGTTTGGGGTTAAGATGTCACTGCAGGAGAAAATGGTTAGGAAAAAGCAATACACCACTTTCCATTAGTGCCCTATAACTTGCAGATAAACAACATAAATGTAAACATATCTAAACTCAGGACAAATGCTACAATCTATGTATCAGGCTGTTTTATTAGCATTTGTAGATGTGTCAAAGACTTTTCAAGTAGACATTAAGCATTTTCTTTAATAGTAATATGTGTGGGTACAGAGAAAGAACACAATTACAGCTACACACAAACAGCAGTGTTAAAACAGACTCTGTCATGAGGGGTTAATACAGGTCAAACAGGAAGGTTACAGGACCTTTAAGCTGGTAATATGTCTGCAGCCAATGAGAGGAAGAATCGGTGCCATGATTATCTCCCATTGGCTGCACAGTTTTATTATTATACTATTATATTATTACACTGATCTGCAGATACAGATGACATCTTACTCATGTAGATGTATTTGGGGACATTACACATACACCTCAATGCTCTATAATGCCAGTCTTTCTGTATGACCGTGCTGTGTGCTTTTAAGAAACCTATCTAGTCATCTAGTCAACTGGCCAGTCTAATCCGACCAAAACTATAAGTCTACTCAATAAAGATAGTATTGTAGGGAATTTCAAACCTTAGACCAATGTAGCCAAACTGGAACAATTCTCCAATGCATCTGAATGGGAGAACTCTTTATTAAGTAGATCCTTAAATGTCACACTTAATTTGACTTATTTATTATTCAGTATAGCCTCACATTAAAGTAAAGCATTCTTGAATCCCTTGCAGTATTTTTATTACCTCTGTTAGAATAAATCTTGCCCAATTTCTTAAATCTCTACCATACCCTCATTTTTCTCTCTCATGCTGCTATGTGCAAAATGATTGAAATGTGTGTATTTTCTTTTTCTTTAGAAAAGTAAGAGGAAAAAATATAAGAGGGGTGTGTAAATGGGCTACATACAGTGACTGGGATACTGCCTAATACGGGCATTATCAATAGATGGGCAACATTCTAAAAGTGGTCCATTCACCAAGGAAACCCAATGAATGTTCCTGCTGCTTTAGATCACTTTTAGAACTTTACCCCAGAAATGTGTTATACATTACACCACTATTAGATTTTGTATGAATGTTTTTCTTTTCATATGGATCTGGCAGGTGATTGCTGGTGGGGACCCAGAGTACAAAACCAAGCACAGTATGCCAGGAACAATGTTTCTAGATGTTACAGTACATTTTTTGATAACTATAATGTATCCATGTATTGTCTATGTCTTTGTTTGTCTGTCTGTTCTTTGCTTCTCTCCTGTTCGCACTGTTTATCTTACAAATGACTCAGCAACTGAACAACATGATTTACAGAAACATCTTTGTATGGAGAATAAAACATAAATCATCGCTCCTACGTTGCAGGCTTTTATGTCCCTCTCTAAATCAGGGGATGCTGGCTCCCTGCTGATAATCCTAGGAAACTGAAGGAGACTACATGTAAACACACAAACACACAACCTCAAACAGCTATATCCATTTATATTGAATAGGTTAATGTCTTCCATTTTTATCAATACCATATGGTGTTTGAGACAGACATGTTTTGGTGTAGGTACTATGAGAAAGGAATGGAAAGAAAGCAAATACGGGGATACATACCTGAAGAAAGTTTCCCCCCAAAAAAGTATAAGAGTTTACTATCAAAGCATAATAGGTTAAAGACTTGATAGAACTGGAAATATAATTGGTACAAATTGCACATGAATAATAAAACACAAATGTTTATAAATGTACAAAAAATTGTTTATTGGAATATTGGCCCTTGAAAATGTGTGTGTGTGTGTGTGTGTGTGTGTGGGGGGTGTGTGTGTGTGTGTGTGTGTGTGTGTGTGTGTGTGTGTGTGTGGGGGGGTGTGTGTGTGTGTGTGTGTGTGTGTGGGGTGTGTGTGTGTGTGTGTGTGTGTGTGTGTGTGTGGGTGTGTGTGTGTGGGGTGTGTGTGTGTGTGTGTGTGTGTGTGTGTGTGTGTGTGGGTGTGTGTGTGTGTGTGTGTGTGTGTGTGTGTGTGTGTGGGGTGTGTGTGTGTGTGTGTGTGTGTGTGGGGGTAGATCCTGATGCGTTTTGCTCTGGGAGGCTTCTTCAGAGGTTAGTGAATGACTGTCTTATTTATTTCTGTCTCTCCCATTAAGATAATGAGAAACCAAAAAGAAATAAAGTATGAATGCCGATAAAGTTACGATATTGGAAAAGTGTGAAACAAATAGCTAATCAGATTTTATCATATTATAGATAGAATTTGCCACAAAAAAAGAGAAACATATAGCAGGAATGTATCTTATTCTGGTAGGTTACACGATAAATAATCCTACCCAGTGGTACTCATCAGCATAACATTGGGGTCTATTCACTAAAAGGTGAATTGCGGGTGAGTTGAGTTGTAGGTGAGTTGAGGTGAAATGTAGGTGAGTTGAGGTGAGTTGCAGGTGAGTTGAGGTGAGTTGCAGGTAAATTGTAGGTGAGTTGAAGGTGATTTGAGGTGAGTTGAAGGTGAGTTGCAGATGAGTTGAAGGTGAGTTGTAGATGAGTTGAGGTGAGTTGTAGGTGAGTTGCTGATGAGTTGAAGGTGAGTTGTAGGTGAGTTGCTGATGAGTTGAAGGTGAGTTGCAGGTGAGTTGAGGTGAGTTGTAAGTGAGTTGAGGTGAGTTGTAGGTGAGTTGAGGTGAGTTGAAATGAACATTCCATCTCACCAGTTTAGCTATACATTGTGCAGTGACATTCATGGTGAGTTTGCTTAGCAGGGAAAATTCACCAGACTTGTCCTTGCCAAATGTATAGTTAAACTGGTTAAATTAAGTGTTCATTTCACCTCAACTCACCTGCAACTCACCTTTTAGTGACTAGTCCCCACTGACACTCCACAGAAGTGGAGTAACTATACATCCCCATAGGATAATGTGTGTTTTAATTATAACAAAAAACTTTGACCTTTAACCTATGACACCTGTTAATCCATATGATCGTAACACTGTGTTGTAGATATTTAAAAAAAAAAAAAATCAATTTTAAACAGTCACATTCCTGGCAGTAGCATCGTTCAAATAAACAAAAACATGTCTTGTTTGTTGCCAAATAAATGACTTACAATAGTCACAGTATCCGTCTGTCAGATTACACACTTCCTTTCAATGTCTCAAAATAGCCAATTCCACTGACTGTCCGATTACAAAATCCAGCATTCCTATAATAGTCTGAGGTTACATTACACACGAGATGAGGCTGATAGATATGTACAATTAGAATGACTTTAGGAAGAGTGAAGTGTGGAGTTTAGAATCCAATGAAAGTATAATTGACTTACTTGTGCTGAATATACATATAGATGTGATATTTGGAGGATGGATAAGAATGCTAATATCACAGTCTCTGTATATTACTCAAAGGGACAGTGTCACCTAAACATTGTTTTTCCTGTGCATGTAGAGAATAACTATTGATGATCAGCATATTGTATTAGCAAAACTACAAACAAGGGCCTAAACTAGGAGAGAAATGTGTTTTAAATGTGTCTGTGGAGTTTCCTGTTTATCACCAGGTTTTCTGTTCTCTGTGCAGGGTTCAGTTCTCTGTACAGGTTTTTTTGCTCTCTGTGCAGGATTCAGTTCTCTGTGCAGGGTTTCTGTTCTCTGTGCAGGATTCAGTTATCTGTACAGGTTTTCTGTTCTCTGTGCAGGGTTCAGTTTTCTGTGCAGGGTTTCTGTTCTCTGTGCAGGGTTCCGTTCTCTGTGCAGGGTTCAGTTCTCTGTGCAGGGTTTCTGCTCTCTGTGCAGGGTTCAGCTCTCTGTATAGGTTTTCTGTTCTCTGTGCAGGGTTTCTGCTCTCTGTGCAGGGTTTCTGTTCTCTGTGCAGGGTTTCTGTTCTCTGTGCAGGGTTCAGTTCTCTGTGCAGGGTTTCTGCTCTCTGTGCAGGGTTTCTGCTCTCTGTGCAGGGTTTCTGTTCTCTGTGCAGGATTCCGTTCTCTGTGCAGGGTTCAGCTCTCTGTATAGGTTTTCTGTTCTCTATGCAGGGTTTCTGCTCTCTGTGCAGGGTTCAGCTCTCTGTGCAGGGTTCAGCTCTCTGTGCAGGGTTTCTGCTCTCTGTGCAGGGTTCAGCTCCCTGTGCAGGGTTCAGTTCTCTGTGCAGGGTTCAGTTCTCTGTGCAGGGTTCAGCTCTCTGTGCAGGGTTTCTGTTCTCTGTGCAGGGTTCTGTTCTCTGTGTAGGGTTTCTGCTCTCTGTGTAGGGTTTCTGCTCTCTGTGCAGGGTTCAGTTCTCTGTGCAGGGTTCAGTTCTCTGTGTAGGGTTTCTGCTCTCTGTATAGGTTTTCTGTTCTCTGTGCAGGGTTCAGTTCTCTGTGCAGGGTTTCTGCTCTCTGTGCAGGGTTCAGTTCTCTGTGCAGGGTTCAGTTCTCTGTGCAGGGTTCAGCTCTCTGTGCAGGGTTTCTGTTCTCTGTGCAGGGTTCAGCTCTCTGTGCAGGGTTTCTGCTCTCTGTGCAGGGTTTCTGTTCTCTGTGCAGGGTTTCTGCTCTCTGTGCAGGGTTTCTGTTCTCTGTGCAGGTTTTCTGTTCTCTGTGCAGGGTTTCTGCTCTCTGTGCAGGGTTTCTGTTCTCTGTGCAGGGTTTCTGTTCTCTGTGCAGGGTTCAGTTCTCTGTGCAGGGTTCAGTTCTCTGTGCAGGGTTCAGTTCTCTGTACAGGTTTTTTGTTCTCTGTACAGGTTTTTTGTTCTCTGTACAGGGTTCAGTTCTCTGTACAGGTTTTTTTGCTCTCTGTACAGGGTTCAGTTATCTGTACAGGTTTTTTGCTCTCTGTACAGGGTTCAGTTATCTGTACAGGTTTTCTGCTCTCTGTGCAGGATTCAGTTTTCTGTGCAGGGTTCCGTTCTCTGTGCAGGGTTCAGTTCTCCGTGCAGGGTTCAGCTCTCTGTATAGGTTTTCTGTTCTCTGTGCAGGGTTTCTGTTCTCTGTGCAGGGTTTCTGTTCTCTGTGCAGGGTTCAGTTCTCTGTGCAGGGTTCAGTTATCTCTGCAGGGTTCAGTTATCTCTCAGGTTATCTGTTCTCTGTGCAGTTTTCATTTATCTGTGTAGGGTTTCCAACTTTCCATTCATTGTTCAGAGTTTCAGTAACTATTTTTAATTATCTTAATATATCTGTCTGATTGATCAGACATACATGCATGCAACCCACAGAGCTAGCACTCTGGGACAGTGCATCAATCCAGTCCATAAAGAAGATCCCTGACATAGACTTGCAGCAGTACAGTGTATTATGGGGACCGGAGGGGGGTGAAGCTGCAGCAATCTCTAGTAATTACCTTTCAGTCTCCAGAAGCCTGACATCCAGACACTAGACTCACAGTATAGCTCTCTCCATCCGCACAGCTCCAATTCATTCAGATAACAAGTCATTTGGAAGGAAATATGCTGTTTACACTGGACACTTGTGCTGAGCATCATTCCCCCAAATACTCTGCGTGTGCTGCAACGAAACATTGTTTGGACATGTTAAATGAACGCCTGTTTCGGGAACTCCTACAGTAATAATAGTCCCAGTGTTGTATCCAAACCACTGAGAAGGATCCGGTCCAAATGATTAGCAAACACACTGCCGTAATAAGCTGTGAAGATGAACGACACTGACTTCTATATACTCACCGCTTGTGTTATGTGATATACTTTAAATCAAACGCTTATATTTCTCACCATTCACTTAAATAGAACTTATTGTCTTATTATAGGCAGTAGGGTTTAAATGGGGTATGACAATTACCCCATCATGTGTGGAGTAAGCTTGGCATGGATGGAGTGAGATAGCTCAGTTGTAATCGGCTCTGCCTGAATTTGCAGGGACTTTATGGCAAATCGTTATTTATTTATTTAACTTGATAAGTCCTTTAGAATAAAAATACAGTATTATATTTGCACAAATTAATTTAATAGTACATTTACTGCCGTTTAAATACAATTTATTGTGAGTTTTGTTGATCTGGAGCTCTGTGATAAATGTAAAACCAAAAATTCCAAGCTCCCAGAAAAGAGGAACAACAGAGGAGGAAAGAGGGACCGGGGGATTTGGATACAAGATAGTGTCCCCAGTATATAGAGACACTTGGGAGGTATGTTAAACTATAAATCACATAGTCCCCAAAATATTGGGACTATAAATATTGGGCTCACTCAGGATTTCAGCCAGGATGTGTACCTTGGGAATCCACTAGTGCCAAGCCATTGTCCACAGGGTTAAGACTGTATCCTGTATTGCAAACTCCAGTCTCTCAGGAGGTGTTAAGAAAGGTTATTATATGTTAGTGTTGAAATGAATACTTATCTAATCAACAAGTGTTTTACTGTCCTGGTGAACCATCTATTGTCTCTTGTAGTTTGGATGTCTGTATCTAAAGGTGCCATGGTTAATTATGTTATGTCCTACTGTATTTAATTACAGTTACATTCAGTTACATTTACTTGGGTCTATGACTTAATAATAGTTTATAGACCCTCTCTGACCTTGTCACTGACACTGGTGTCCTCAGACAGACACTTTACCAATCGCTGGGCGGAGAAGCAGAATAAGAAGCAGAATAATGATGACTAATGCAAAATAGGTAATAATAATAAAAATAATAAAAATATTAAAAAATCCAACCTGTACAATGGAGAAAGGAATGAAGCATTTTATATGTAAAGGGGTCCCTTTTCTATCCCATAATCCACCTAAAATACCCCTTCTCCCCCTCAAATCCCAATACTCTGGACACGAGACGTATTTATTTCCTGTCATTCCCAATGTGTGGACAAATCCTTGTGTATTTATGAAACAGACAGTGCTCATTCTTGCCAGTATTGGGCATTTATTTTCGTGGGACACATATGTGTTCCACATGCTGCAGCCCATCAAAGTGGAGATCCCATAGGACTTGCCAAGTTTAATTAATTGAATTCTGTCTGGGCGTGTACATACATCATACATACTTCCGAGTTGCGCTTTGCATGCTCTTTTGGATTAGTTGCCAAAAGTCCCCAAATCTCATTTTATGGTGTCCTGTCCTGGCAATTTTGGGTCTGTCCGGACATTAATACTACATATGCACAGTGTAAAAGAGAGGAACCGAGCTGCAGACACTCGGTATCTGTGCCAGGTAGCCTGGAGCTTATTGTCCCATTCATAAGTCCCACCCCCTTTTCATCCAGGTACCCACTGCTACCATGTAGGCAACATGTTTCTGACATATGTGTCCCTGGAAACATGGCCGATGTTGAACTCCAGCCTGAGAGATGAAGCCTATAATCCAAAAAACGACCCCTGGATTTGGTCTGAAATATTCTCTCCGCTGGTGTTAGTTCATGACAAACAGTTGTTGTGACAAACTTGAGAGCATCACAGAAGCCCATTTCCGGTAACTTTTATAAGGACAAATGCCAAACTTGAGTCATCTCTGTGGAGCCAGCCTTTCTCGCTCCACTGACCTTTCATGATTATTTCATATTAACTCCTTCACTGCTTTGTTCGCAGACCATTTTGGACCCTCTGTGGAATATTGGATTCCACTGGCTGTGAGTTGACCTTCCTAGCAACTCCTATCATCTCCAAAGAATCCTAAATCAAGTACAGGGAAATTGATTCCAGCACTGCTGCCTTGACATTACCCTTGTAGCTTGTATGTCTTATATATATACAAGGATCCACCATTGAAAGCCAACTCTGCTTTCTCTTATGCAAAATGCAAACATAGAACCATTTCAGCGGAGTCCCTGGTCCTCCCCCTTCCAGGCTACGCCCACCGCACTCCCGCATTGGTAGGTATGTCGAACACAGAGAGAATGGAAACATAGTTACTGATGGCAAACAAGAACCCCATGGCCGATCAGTTCAGCTCTTAACAAAAGCTCAGATTTATTTGCTCTTCAAGATAGCCTTTAATACTTTTCTAGTGTTAGCCTTTACTACTTCCTCTGGGAGGCTATTCCAGGTATCTACTACTCTGTGTGGTAGTGCCTTACTACTATTAATGATCAATGTAGAAATGAAAACGAAAAATAACAAGAAAATAAATGACAACAATAAATAATAATAAATAATAATAATAATAAAAACATAGTAAAATAAAATATAAAAATTCTGTACTTGTTAGTGCAGAACCAGGACATCAAGTGTCTGAATTTGCAAAACATAATAATAAACAAGTAACGTGTGTGCTGATAATTGGTATTTCCAGTGGTTTGCTGAGATTCCTGTGATGCTGTGCCGTATAATATACTCTTGGTTTTGCTATAGTTTCTTTACCAGACCAGATGTCTCATGGCTTTGAGTTTGTGGTTTTAAAGAGACACAGAATCCAGTGGACTAAATATCCTGAGGTTGGACTGAAGATGAGCTTGTGTCGGTTTCTTGTACTGTATTCAGTTAAACCCTGCTCTCATTGAAATTACATTCCATTAACATTTCTTTTTCTAGCACCAACAATTTACATGCTGAGTTATACAAACTAGAACAGACTGGTGTGTGAGCTAGAGAGCCCTGCAATCTAGAGGGAATGGGGGTACGTGAAACGCATAAGGGAGTGAGGAGGACATCCAAAGTTAAAAACAGAACAAACAAACAAACATGAAAGCTGACATTTAAAAATAATACCGTATGCATTTACTGGTACATTTACTGGTACATTTACTGGTACTTTTACTGGTACATTTACTGGTACATTTACTGGTACATTTACTGGTACATTTTTACATTTTGGTTTAAAATGACATATATTGGAGCGTTTATTTGCAGGCTTTCTCCCGGTGATTGTCTTTCTTCTAGGGGCTGTCTTATGTACTAGATGCCCCCAGAACCTCTTGGCAGGCACTCAGAAGGTTCTTATAGAAATGCAGTAGGTTCCCTAATGTATAGGTGCCTGAGGCTAATCAATGGTGCACAGCTGACATGGTAATGCATGTGTGATAGTGATTCTGTGAATCCTCATGTCTTTCCATAGATCCTGCTCCATTCCATTAAAGGAACAATAAATAAATAAGAAACAAGATCATTGTGGACGTTTAACTGTGCTCTGGACTGGGCAAACAGGAGACATGTAATGTTACAATTAGACATGTGCAAAACTAAAATTTTCGTTTCGTTTTCGTCCATTCGGACGAAAATGTTATTTATTTCGTCTAAAACGAATTTCGTTCATTAGTGCATTCGTTTCAGACGAAATTCGTTCATTATTTTCGTTTCGTTAATTTTTTTCGTTCGTTTTATAGAATACAATGTAATACTATTGGCTTTCTATAAACCGAACGAGAGCCCCATTCATAAGAAATTCTTATGAATGGGGCTCTCGTTCGGTTCATAGAAAGGCAATAGTATTACTTGTATTCTATAAGCCGAAAGTCTATAAACCGAACGACTTTCGGTTTATAGACTTTCGGCTTATGGAATACATGTAATCCTATTGCTATTCTATAAACCGAACGACTTTCGGTTTATAGAATAGCCATAGGTTTACATGTATTACATAAGCCGAAAGTCTATAAACCGAAAGTCGTTCGGTTTATAGGCTGTCGGCATTTAACTATACAGAGACAGAGTCTCCATTCATAAAATTATGAATGGAGACTTTGTCTCCGTGTAGTAAAATGCCGACAGCCTATAAACCGAACGTTCGGTTTATAGGCTGTGGGCATTTTACTACACGGAGACAAAGTCTCCATTCATAATTTTATGAATGGAGACTCTGTCTCCGTGTAGTAAAATGCCGACAGCCTATAAACCGAACGTTCGGTTTATAGGCTGTCGGCTTATGGAATACATGTATTCCTATTGCTATTCTATAAACCGAAAGTCGTTCGGTTTATAGAATAGCAATAGGAATACATGTATTCCATAAGCCGACAGCCTATAAACCGAACGTTCGGTTTATAGGCTGTCGGCATTTTACTACACGGAGACAGAGTCTCCATTCATAAAATTATGAATGGAGACTTTGTCTCCGTATAGTTAAATGCCCACAGCCTATAAACCGAACGTTCGGTTTATAGGCTGTGGGCATTTAACTATACGGAGACAGAGTCTCCATTCATAAAATTATAAATGGAGACTTTGTCTCCGTATAGTTAAAAGCCGGCATTTAACTATACAGAGACAGAGTCTCCATTCATAAAATTATGAATGGAGACTTTGTCTCCGTGTAGTAAAATGCCCACAGCCTATAAACCGAACGTTCGGTTTATAGGCTGTCGGCTTATGGAATACATGTATTCCTATTGCTATTCTATAAACCGAACTTTCGGTTTATAGAATAGCCATAGGATTACATGTATTACATAAGCCGAAAGTCTATAAACCGATCGTTCGGTTTATAGACTTTCGGCATTTTACTACACGGAGACAAAGTCTCCATTCATAAAATTATGAATGGAGACTTTGTCTCCGTGTAGTAAAATGCCGACAGCCTATAAACCGAACGACTTTCGGTTTATAGACTTTCGGCTTATGCACTACATGTAATCCTATGGCTATTCTATAAACCGAAAGTCGTTCGGTTTATAGTTTAGCAATAGCATTACATGTATTCTATAAACCGAACGTCGTTCGTTTTAAAGACTTTCGGCTTATAGAATACTATTGGCTTTCTATAAACCGAACTAGAGTCGAGTCCCCATTCATAAGAAATTCTTATGAATGAGGAGGGACTCTAGTTAGGTTTATAGAATGCCAATAGTATTCTATAAGCCGAAAGTCTTTAAAACGAACGACGTTCGGTTTATAGAATGCATGTAATGCTATTGCTGTTCTATAAGCCGAATGTCTTTCGGCTTATAGAACAGCAATAGCATTACATGTATTCTATAAACCGAACGTCGTTTGTTTTAAAGACTTTCGGCTTATAGAATACATGCTGCTATTGGCTTTCTATAAACCGAAAGAGTCCCCATTCATACGAATAGGTCAATTGACCTATTCGTATGAATGGGAACTCAATTTCGGTTTATAGGAAGCTAATAGCATTACATGCATTCCATAAACCGAAAGTCATTCATGTCGGTTTATGGAATGTAGTACAATGCTATTGGTATTGTAAACCGACTCTATTTCGGTTTAGAATGCCAATAGCACGAATGGACGAATGGACGAATGAACGAATGATTTTCGTTTATTAACCATTCGTTCATTCGGATTTTGTTAGTTAAAATTTTCGTTATTCGTTTTTCGGACGAATGGACGAAAATGCTATTTTCGTCCGAAAATGCATTCGTCCGAAAACGAATGCACATGTCTAGTTACAATACAAACATCACATCAATGAAACACACAATATAGTGGACACAGGAGTTTGATTGGCAGGTTCAGTTGTTTTGGAATATTCCATTGGAATGTTTCCTTATTGAGGGTGGTCTTCAGACTGGAGGCTACAAAAAAGCCCCATGTTGATGGCTATCTGAAAATATTTGTAGAACCTGCAGATTTTGGTTAGAAAAATCAACAAGTTTAAACATTACTGTTAAAAACATAAAAACTGCTTTTCTCCTTCCACTCCTTCATTCCCATGCTTTTAATTTACACAGCTGGATTATTATATCAAACATGTCATTGCATTATCTGTGTCAATAAATATATTAAAGGCACAGTCTAGTCCCAAAACTCACTTTGGTGCAAGATGAAGATTACTGCTTGGATAGCGCACAGGCTTTTATCCCTGTGTGATTTTGATGCAGGCATTCTGTATAAATAACATTTTTAATATTTGACTCAAGCCCTCCCCAGTGATTACTCTGCACGTTTACTGCAGGTGCGGCAGCACTGATTATATAGACACTGAGGATATAAAGTTTTGTTTCATGTAGTCACTTCCTGTGCTACTAAAATAGAATAGATTCGAAAACTTACTCTTGTACACAGTAGGATCTCTTAACAGTGCAACACATTCTCTGATGACATCACTAGAGGAAGTGAAAATCCCATTCTTTTGAATGGCATTATTCTCATTGGTTCTAAAAGAGTAAGACCTTGGAATTAAAACAATTTAATTCCAAGGTCTTATTTTGATGCTTAATTAGCCCACTCCAGTATAATTTTTTTTTGATTATTATCACCATATGCCCTAGAGAATTCTGACAATAAAAATGGAGAAGAACTTTCTGTGTCTAGACTATTTCCAGTGTCTAGATTATTCTTTAATGAAAAGTTAATGAGACAGGCTCATTCCATCATTAAGGGGTTTTAATGTATAGATAATTCTCTGTGTATATCCATTATCATCGGATGTTTACTTGCAATGTAGCTATTTTCATTCTCGCCAAGGGAGTTTCTGACACACTGAGTCACTGGCAGGGGGCATGGATTGTTATTTTACTTTGTAAAATATTAAGTGACTTGTTATTTTTGAAGGTGTTTCATCATCTGACGTTGGAACCGGACGAGTGTTCGGTAAATAAAACACTGTATTTGTATGACGTGAATTTACTGAAGAGTTGAAAGATCTCAAAGTTCGGGAACTTGATGTGTAATGAAAATAAAGTCAGTTTGCAAACCCAAACCAAGCTAAATGTCTGAGAAATATCAGATGGATCCCGTAACTCATATAACGGTTACATAGACATTGGGCTATATTCTATGGCACCCGTTATTTGCAAACTGTGGAGTTTTACAGGACCCGTAAAAAAAAACGTGATTGAAAAACAAGCAAAGCGTGGAAAGAATAACATGAATCTTTGGAAAAGAGATACTTTTCTTGCATCTTACGTAAACAAAGTTACTGGTGAGCGAGCTAAAAAAATTACAGACATGTGTCAACTGGAAAGAAATACAGCAATTTAATAAAACATGATAAAAGAGATCAAAAAATGTATAAACATTACAATATGGTACATATGTACATATGGTAGTAAGGTTAAAACCCATGTCGAGATAGACAGCTGTGTGTGTCAAATGCGGTGGTAAACCTAACGCCTTTCGCAACGCATGACTTGTTCGGAGGTAGAGGACAACAAAGTGCAACGAGTAATCCTAAAATGAAGATGGAGAAGGAAAAGAAAAGTTTAAGAAAAAAGGTAAGGGGCTGGGGAAAGGTCGAGCAACTTGGAGGCATAATTCCTTAAACAGCACCTTAAATTACAATATACCGGCAAAAAAAAAACTAAAAAGGAGAGTGGCAGTAACTACCATAGGTCCATTCACACACCAATCTCCGCTGCATCTTACGCGTCACTTACACAAATATGCACATTTTTGGGTCATTTATTAGGATGTTGAGACCGGGATGTGGAAAGACGAAGGGGTTGGGTACTAGTATCTTTATGTTGGTGTTAGATGTGAGACGGAATCGGAGTTTGCACCTTGTAATCTTGACTTACAACAATGAACTTCTGCAATTGAGATTTCAGGTCTGTGTTTAGGTTTCGTTCATAGCAGGATTCACACTGTTACCTCTTACACGATGCACGAATGAATGTGGCTGCTCCACAAGAGGACAATAGGTCATCCTCTGAGACCTCAAGAGAAAGAATATATTGTCTACAGCAATGGAAAGGGACTTTGTAAGGTAAGAGCAGTAAAGATAAGGAATTCCCAGCGTAGAGAGGTGGAGCCATCAAACACAAAAAAATGTGTTTAGAAAAGGGTCTGGATAATATAAAAAAATAAATAAAGTGTCCATACAGGGCTATACACAGCAGTAGTGTAATTATAAGGAAAGATTATTTTAGCTGCTCTCTTTATGATCCCAGAATGCATTGCACTCCATCAGCACCCAGTGCATTGTGGGTAGAGATACATGCAGTGCACTAACGAGGGACAAACTTATATGTTTGTTTAGATGTTTACTGATGTTTTCATTGCATGATGTATTATGTCAAATTGTTTCATGCGTGTAGCAGACTGTGTCACGTGGGGGGGGGCCCATCAATCCACATTAAAACCCTTTTTATCTATTTTGTTAATTAAAGCAATTTTTGTTATGGCTTCCTTTGAAATAATAACATTTTCCAGAGAGGGGCAGTTAGTGGTAACAGAGAGGCACGTGCCGGCCATAGGTGTGTAAATGAAGCATTTACTTGACAAGCCAAGTGGGGATGCCACAGCCCCCCGTCTTAGGGGGCTTAGGTCTTAGGGAGCAAGTCAAACGGTCTAACATAGGTAAACAGATGGAGGTTAATATGGAAAACTATATGATATAAACTTGCTCCCTTAATATATGTGAAAATCCATGCCATTGTGTATTGTATCCTTCTTTACCAATAATGTAGTGTGACTTCTGCGCTCATGACCTCACAAACTGCTTACATTTCTGTGATGTCATGCTCCACTTGCATCTCTGTAATGCCAACTGCTCTTTACTCACCTTTGATTGGACAGTCTTTTTTCTTCACTGTGATGTCACACTCTTCTTCCATACCTGTTATGTCATACTCCGCTTCCACAACTCTACGGCCCTGCCTCCGATGTCATAATCTTCTCTGTGATGCCCCCTTTGCATCGCTGGGATGTCCCACTCCTCTTGGCTTCCTGTGATGTCATTGTCTCCTTCAATCTCTGTGATGTCATGCTCCCCATCCGGAGAGTTTTTGTTATTGTCACTTTGCTTCATTAGAAAAAGGCAAAGCTTTAATGGAGCTGGCTAGAAATTGTTTTATTTTCTTATACCCTTTGCTCTGCTCAGAATAGTGCAAGGTGTTATTTTTAATAGTACACAATTCACATGTGTGAAGTAAAGTGTTGGGAAAATAAATTGTGACTTTATTTACACAGTAACGCAGGTGTGATGCATTAATTTGCATGCATACCTAATACTTTAAATATAACATACATTGGAGAAACAGGATTATATCTATTCTCTTCCATATAAGTTATGTAAAATGTTTTCCTTCCTGAGTATGTGCTATAGATAGTGCTACATGACACAATGAACATTATATTCATTTTGCTTTATTACTCAATTTTGATTATTATTTCTTGGGAGGGGGGGGGGGGGAGGGGGAATTAAAATGGCTAATATTTTGAATTTACTTTACTTTTTAAAAAAAATTTTGCTTGAATAAAATTGATCCCCAAATTCATGACTAACGTTATTCATGAAACTTTAGAAAACTTTTAAAAAAAAATAAAAAACAATAAAAAGATTTTAAAAAAAAAAATATTGTACTACAGGCAAATAATTAATCTAATATTTTATAGAAAATAATTCCACTGCTTTGCTTATTTGTTTATGGGGTGAAGGTTTAACTGATCTGCATGTAGGAGAATATACCATATTTCAGAGTTATTCCTTTTTTTAGAATAAGAGGGGCGTGTACTAAAAAACGCAAATATATTTTATGTGCAAAACTATTTTTGTGCTTTGCTCCTACTGCAATGTACTAATCATTTAACACTCCGATAGTAACATACGTGCAAATTGCGAATAAAAACAGGCCATTTTGCGAATATTTTTTCTACCTCTTTTGATAGCGCTCGCTAAAAGCTGGCGTAATTTTCACACGCAAATAAGAATTATTTTTCACAAAATATTCGCAAAGCTCTTTAGCGTGCGCAAATCTAATCGCAATTTATTAGCGCAACCGGAAAAATGCACGCTAAATAAAAATAACCGGAAGAGGCGCAAATCAGGGAAAAACAAGCGTGAAATGTTACAAATAGTCGCAAATTGCTCCTTACTCATGTTTGACCTACTTTCCCCCCCACTGCACTTGTTTAGTACATGAGATCCTAAGGACCTTATTTATCAAGACAAAACTGGTGCAATTTCAGGAAAAAGTACTGAAATACTAGTAATTACCATGCAAACCAATGGAATGCTATAGCAGTTTGCTCCAAATTTAGCTATGTGTTTTTAAAATATCACCATTATTGTCTTGATAAATCTGGCCCTCGTGTGGCATTATAATGCTTGAGTGAACAACACCCTCTAGTGGTTATAAATGAATATACATAATTTATATATCTTTTACCCAGAGAATGGAAAGTCTAGCTTTATAGAAAATTATTTTAATAGAGCTTTTCCACCTAACTTATTTTTTTGAATGTTGTGCATGTATTTAATATATGTTAAAATATATGTTATATTTTACTTTAAAACAATGTAATAAAGGACTATAGGACATTTTCACATGATGAATTTTGCTATTTTTAAAAAAAATATAATTTAACTTTTGGAAAATATATAGATTTAGAAGTGGGTGATCCCAATCTGTGCCAGAGGGCAGAAGAGGGGAATAGCGGAAAAAAAATGCTTGGTTTCTCTAAAATGCTGCTGACTGATTTTTCTGCAGATTCTTGCGAATGTGCTGCCATCTAGTGGTGAAAATGTTCTTTCTCTTGACGTTCTTAGCCTTTTGTATATGTAAATACATACGATTTGGTGACCAAGTGACGGATGTGAGAGGTGAACAAACTTTTAATTGTATTAAAATGGTTAAACATCCGGAACATCTAAATCTAAGACAGAGTATGTAATCCTGGTCTTATTTCTAAAATGCAGTGTAGATGAGTTAATCAAATTCAAAACCATTCAACAATAATATTGACTTGGTTTGCCTGATTATGCAAAACCCTAATTAGAATCATTCTGCAATGGATCAGTCTGTGTTTTCCTCAAATACCCCATAGTACCCCTGGATGGGAGAAACAGTTATACTTGATGGACGTCAAAGTATTTTGACTGAGATTTTAAAGGGGTCCATTCAGTAATGTATCTTCCACAAGGAAAACAAGGCAATTTGCCAGAGGGGGGCACTTTGCCAGAGGGTGTTAAAACACACTTCTGGCGCTTCAAACATTTTCGCTCCCTCCCCCACCGTTCAGCAAGCTTTAGCTCCTTCCAATTAATCTGGGTGGTGGGGGCATGTAATGGACGTGGTGAGGGTATGTAATGAGGGTGATGGTGGCATGTAAAGGGGGTTATGGGGCATTTAATGTGTATGCAATGTGGGTGATGGGGCAGGTCATGGGTGTGCAATGTAGGTGATGGGGAATTTCGTAAGTGTGCAACATGGGTGTGGGGGGTGCCCGAATTTTGTCTGCCTAGGGCAGCACAAAACCAAGATACACCACTGCCCTTTTCCTATCTCGTTGATCCAAAAGAAGGCAAATAAAAACCCTGAATCATCCTGGGAGATATGGTCCTGCTTATCCCCAGCTGAACCTGAAGGATTGATAACAAATAATGTATGCACCTTTGGGACTGACAAATAATAAATAAAACAAATATAGCATTATCCATGAACTGTGTGCACTGATCAATCTGCAGCTAGATAATATGTGTACAGTGACGGAGAAATAATGATTCCCGAATTGAGAAATCCTTGCAGTTTGTATATGGAAAGCACAGGATCCGGCAAGCTGGAGGTTTTATTTCTTTTATTTTCTTACCCCAGTCCAATGCATTAGTAATTCTGTATATTGTTTAAGATATGACAGCAGTATAATCCTCACCCCCCCACTGATAATACACAGCCAAGCCGCACAGCTCTCTGCCTTCAAGATATACACATATTACACTTGTCACGGTGCGCGGGAATCATTTGCAAACTGCCAGTTGTAAGAATTGATCTGTAACAATGTTGTGAACCTGCTGTGAGGTACAGATGTGTCGAAATAAAAGAAGGCCTTGCATTCAAGCCTCTGTCGCTGGCGATGCTAATACTCTGTAGCAAACTTGCTGTTAACGTGTGACAGCAGGCGATGGCCTACAGCTCGCAAACGGCTAACATTACATCATTTCAATTCTGTTTTTACTTGCTGTAAATGTTAAGTAATCACACTGGCAGCTTTCTGTTTTTTTTCTTTCTGTCAGATAACCTGATGGTTATTATTCAACCGGCACAGGGGGGGGGAAAAGTGATCTTTCTACATTTTAATACATGTTTTACAGCAAGAGGAGCATGCTGGCGGGAGAGTGAAACGCGCTGGGATCGCGGAGCTGATGCAAGGACCAGTTTGCTGGACGTGGGGGGCGCAGTGTTTCTTTTCTTTTTTTCACCGGCAGTGAAACGGTGAAGCATTTGATTTGCAGAGAGATGGAAGACAAAGGGTTTGACCCTGGCGATGGTTCAGACAGTCGCTCTTTTTTGGTCAGCAGAGCAAGGCCAGTAAAGGCGCTCCATCACCTAAACATTGTGTATACTGTCTCTACGCTCTACACGTTTCTGCAGTGTCTCTCTTTGATGACATCACCTTATGGCCTGATGTGCAAATGAAGGGCTTTAAAATCAGTAATTTCATAAAGAGGAGACACCAGCTCCAGGGTCTGCGTGGCCCTAACATTGCTTATACTGTGATTAATAATAAAATATCAAAAATGATCTAAACACTGGGTTAGCAGAATTGCAAGCAAAGGCCTAAATTAAAAGAAAGTGTTTTAAAAGTGTTTGCTTTGTCTCCTGTTGATGACATCACCATTCTCTGATTGGAGGTAGTGCCTTTCTATACCAGGCCGCATACCTGACACCACAGGCACATTTAAAGCATAGTCTCTTAATAAATGCCTTGCAATTCTACAAACACAATATACAGGCTGATTATCCTTCATCCAAAATGCCCGGGACCAGAAGTATTTCGGATAATGGATCATTTTCACCAATAAGATGTATTAAAGCCTCTTAGTTCTCATGAAATCCAGTAATATCAATGTAAATACTGGATAGAGTAAATAAATCACTGTTACTGTGATGTAGCTGTGATGTGAGGCATTGTTGGGAACCTGCCGTTGGCGTGTCAGGTCTGCACACGTGTCATTGTATTACCCTTTGTGGTTGCGGGGGAATCCGAGCATGCATGGAAAGGCTATATCACAGCTTTAGGGGGCTGGACACTGAATAAACTGTTGTGCGCTTGCATTCTGATAGCTGAGTGTGCAATTTGCAACTTAGGGCAAAATCCTATCAAATGTTTGGATAACAGATCGTTTTGGATAATGGATTTCTGGATAAGGGCTTCTCAATGGCCAGTTTAATGGACTGAACATTGATTTGGTGTACCAGAAAATACCTGTGAGTGTTGCTTCTTGGTTTGGATATGTATTTATATTCTCCCACACAACATTTTTAAAATCATTTTTTCAATTCTCTGTAAACAATGTTAAGGTGACAGAGTCCCTTTTACCACAATGTACAGATCCTTTTTATATTCTCTACATTCACAGTATAAGCACAATGTAGGTGACGGGTTCTCTGTAAATACTCAGAGGCACACAAAGAGTTTGCCAGTCAATGCCTGGGTGGGCAAACAAACAAAAAATAAAATGCAATCAAATATTTCACCCTTTGAGTCCTGGGGTGGTGGGGTGGGGGAGAATTGCCATGCAATGTTATGGTGGCAGATTTCTGTGGTGGGGTTTTACATTATAGCTTTCTGCAGTCTGGGGTACACTGGCAGTTACTGTGGGCATCCACTTCTTTAATGAAATCCTCAGATCTTCCCTTTGGATTTGTTTGCCAATCTACTAGCGGGATCGCCGAGTCTAAAAAAATAAATAAAAATAAAAAGTAATAATTTAAGAAAATGTTGACTATATGTTTTTGCCACATAAATACTTTTGCAATTTGGAAATTGTTAGCCAAGAAAGGTTACATTGTATGGTGTGAAGGGATTATTACTCTCACTCTGTTAAAGTGCAGTTAATCAGGTTTATTTAGAGGGTCACCTATGTGTTCCACATGCATTAGAAGTGCAGCGTGACAGTATCCACGAAACATTGAAGTAACACTCTTAGCACATCACCACGCGATACCACCAGTGCCTTACACCACCAGCCCTTTCCATGTACCAGCCTTGTCCAAACATCACGTGTAAGTTCAGGGGTCGCAGGGGGTCCCCACTGCACCTGGACAGGCCTTCCTAGGTATCCCTAGGATGTACAGACAATGCTGGTGGTATCATGTGCTATGTGGTCAGAGGGCCACGTGGCTGTCTTACTAATGTGGCAGGGTGGAGTCTAGTGCACCCACATGGACAATGGTGCTTTGCCAATCAATGTTGCCATCCACACTGTGGACATGAAATGGCACCAGGATACACGTGGCATGATGACGGGAGGGTACATATAGCTTAATAGCTGTCGACAATGCACAATAACTGATGATGTAATGCCAACCAATAGCCAGCATGACATCACTGGCATTGTTATACCACTAGATCTGTTATGGCAGTGTGTAACATAATATATGTTACTGCATGTACATATATATGGCATGTACGTATACATATATAAGTCTATGTGGCAGTGCCCTAACTTTTATTGGGGTTACTTAGCGGTGCATGGGATATGTGTGTGTTTTATTACATTACAGGTTGATTGACGTGATAATTACACCATTTATACCATAAAAGTCTATTTTCTAAAATATTAAAATCATAAATTTTTTTTAATATCCAATATGCTAATACGGCATATAATTATCAATTAATATGTCAATCAAACACTTTTTTTTAAAAAACGTTCTTTTTTAGCCCTATAATGTTCAATTCTCCAAATGCTATTTGGGGAATTGAAATGCCGATAATTTTGTAATTTTTTGAAAAATCAGTTTGCGGGAGTCCAGCCCTTTAAGAATACAAGGGAATCCTATGGATTCCCCCGACCGGGTTCCACACACCGAATAAGGCTGAGATGTTGTCCTGACTTTGGAAATTTGAAATTTGGAATAGCTGAATTGAGGATTGCTCCAATTTTGGCCCAGACTGGGGCATATTGGATAATCCCCTACAAGTTTCTCTTGTAGTGTCCCTTTAACATGCCCTACTTACCTATCGGAAGGCAGTGGAAAGCTATGCTTACAGGAACCGTTTCTGTGGGGTTACATCCGCCCATACATTTCAATACAGGTTCTACAGAATAACACGTATGTGGTTCTTCGTCATGTAATTGATTTTCCAACATGACAAACTGACGATTCAGTGCGCAGCCTAATAATAAAACAAAAATAAAACAAAAAAAAAGAGGATGGATGTTGTAAGTTGTGTATAAGAAGCGGGTCAGGGGAGATCTCTACATCCCCTTATACCAGGACTGGCAGACATAATTAATTTCTAATAATTAAATTAAAATAAGTTAATAAAAAATAAATAAAAAATAACACATAAAATGATTTGACTTCATAGAATCTATATCTATATCTACATATATCCGTTAGTGGCATGGGAAAACGATGGTCTCTCGCGGTACCACTAGTGAAAGACTGTCAGCGACAGCCTCATGATGCATCCCAGAAAAGTATCATGGCTGACAGTCAGCGTATAAACTGGTATATACCTTAAAAAGTACATACCAGTTTATCCTCATACTAGAGCCAATGGATTTTTCTCTTGTGCTTCCATATTCAAAGTAGTTTCCCATATATATCTATATCTCTTGGAAACGTTAATAGTTGGGCAACATTCTAAAAGTGGTCCCATCGCCAGTCCGGACAAAGCTTCGCGGCAAGTCGAGGCATCCAGACAAGATGAGAAAACTCCATGAAAGAATGTCACACTTCAGTCGAGTGCCACCAGGGAAGTGCAGGGGTACATACGGACGTCTCACAGTGCCTTACGCGTTTCAATCTCACAGGTGCTCATATGGGTCTATTCACTAAAAATTTGACAATATCTCGTGGAGGTTGACTTTCATTTTGAGACTTCGAGAACCGAGTTTGACATAGTCTCAAAAATAGCTTTGATTATGTCGCCTCCCAGTACTTTTAACGGGGAAAATTCTTACCTGGGTTTACTAGCACAGGGGGGCGAATTTGACTTAGTCTCAAAATGAGAGTTGACCTCCAAAGTGGACCTCCTCGAGCTATTCTCCAATTTAAGTGAATAGAGCCAAGAGTCTTAGTCCTATGACTAGGAGGTCCTTTGAGCTTGGAACACATAAGATGCTTTGAGACCTTCGTTTGTCCCTCTGTTTCTCCCCCTCCTGCACTTTATATGCTTTGAAGAAAGCTTGGCACTCTTGGCACTCTTTGCACTTGCAGTCTCTCATTTTGTCCTTATACCTTGGCTTGCATCAAAGTTTTGTCCAGTCACCAAAGAAACCAATGGAATGTTCCTGCTGATTACATCATTTTTAGAACTTTGCCCCAGACATGACCTGCTATACCCAGGATCTTAGTACATTGCTCAAGGTGCAAACTAACTTCCATGGCAGGAATTATCAGGCAGCGTCCAGGAATGAACCAGGGAGTTACAACTCCACGCTTTCTCCCTGTTTGGCTTTAGGAGGTCGTTATCCGCGTTGCCATCAGAGTTCCCACAAAGACCGCATGTTTTCCCTTTCATCCACTGCGAGATCATAATCTGGGAAAATAAACAGAACAAAACAATAAAGCAGCATAATAAATACAGCTGGATAAAAAAAAAGAATTTGTGGACTGTGCAAAACTTCAAAAAGGTGTAAAAGGCACCATAATATAAGGACACAAATCGTAAAGGTGTGTTACTCTCTCCGTACCTGAGCGGTTTCCCCATTGAATGAAACGCGTTCCACGCCATTTTTTGGTGCTTTGATGGTGACCATAGTTGAGTTTTTGTGAATTTGTATGCAATCTACAGAAAAAACAATACTATTAAACTAGTAGTTCTGTTATAAATGATAGTCCTCAGTGGGTTCACTGTCACTTCCTGTAGGGTCTTACTCCATAACGAGAGAATTACAGGGAATTGAGATGGGAATTTCAAACTTAAGGCCAAAGCAGTTGAGTTGGAAAAATTCTCCCGTTCAGCTGCATTGGAGAATTTTTCCAACTCGGCTACTTCGGCCTAAAGTTTGACAATCCCGTCTCAGTTCCCTGCAATTCTCTCTTTATTGAGTAGACCCTTTTGTGAAATGTCTTCTGTATTTGTTGCTTGCCTTTCTTTAAAAAAATGTTTTGTTTATACATTTGTCATTCACATTTCAAGCAACAGCATGATGTCATAAACAGGAGCATAGTTACCAACATCGGCCATGTTTCCAGGGACACATATTTGTTCCACATGCTGCAGAAAGAGCATGCAAAGTGCAGCCCGGCAGTATGTAGGATGGATATACGCACAGACACAATCCAATTAATTAATCAGGGTGGAGATCTCATAGGACCTACCATGATTAATTAATTGGATTGTGTCTGTGCGTATATCCATCCTACACACTGCCGGGCTGTACTTTGCATGCTCTTTCTGCAGCATGTGTTACAAATATGTGTCCCTGGAAACATGGCCGATGTTGGCAACTATGCTCCTGTTTATGACATCATGCTTTTGCTTGAAATGTGAATGACAAATGTATAAACAAAACATTTTTTTAAAGAAAGGCAAGCAACATTTAAAACATATTTGAGCAAAAACAACACTATCGCCAACCATTCCCCACCGTACTATCATACCTTTTTCATTTACATATGTGTTATTCTGAAGCAACATCATCTGTCCATTAAGCAGAACATAGAAGTCTTCATTGAAGTCAGCATATACCTTGATATCTCTGAAAAACAACCAGGAAACAGACTTTTGCAGCATAATACGAAGAGCATATATATATAGAGCATTATATAGAGCATTTCAGGGTTAAAGTTCTAAACGTGGAGCAATCAGCAGGAACATTCCATTAGTTTCCATGGTGATTGGAATCATCAGGAACATTCCATTGGTTTCCCTGGTGTCTGCTCCGCTTTTAGAATGTTGCCCTACAAATAACCTTTATGTTTAAAATAATGTGTGCCCCATTTTCAGACTACGGTCACGCTTACACAGATCCCAGCTTCACGTTGAGTCCAAAGCTTGAAAAGCCGTCAGCCATTTTTTTCATGGCGATGAAGAACCTTAACCTGTCGGTGCAGTCTTGGGCGAGCACGGTGTAACAGCTCAACGCGGACAACGAGCACGCCTTGCTCTTTTTATCAAATGTCGTTAAATGGTGCTTACTGACTTCACATTCCGCTGAAACACAGACATTTATATTGATCGGTCAATCAGGAAAGACATGAGAACATTTATTCTGGGAGATTCAGAACAACTCAGTATAAAACTAACATTGATGCATGTGGTGGTGCTTAATCTGTACATTGTAGAGCGATTTGTTTGCTTGCAAATACATGTATGCATTCCCTTGCAATGAATTTCAAAGTTTACTGCTCTACCCCAACCCTACTTTTGTTTACTTGCAAGAGTATCTGTGCATGTCTATTTTTTGCTTGAGCTGCCGATGTCATGTTGGGTTGGTTCAATCTCCTGGAGAAAGTCAGAATAATATGGGTTTCTCAAGTTATGTAGTGTAAAAAGTAAGAAAAAAAGAGATCAAATAGATGCTTACTTATTTTAAATTTTCATGTGTTTAATGTTATTTTTTTCTTTGATACTGGAGTGATTATTTAAGCTCTATAGAAATGGGCTGTAGTGTCATGTGCGACTTTTACAATCCATTAATAATTATGCAGAGGCATACAGAGAAGAAATGGAGCTGAATCTTAGAAGAACTTGGGATGCTCAATGCTGTTCTAGATATAGAGGTTAGGATTTTTGATTTTCACCCAGGTTTCGACTCCTGGTATGGGAAGTTACAGTATTTTTCTAGTTTGTAAGCGAGCAGGGCACTCTACCTCATGTATCGGTCTGGACCTGTTTCTCTAACATAGAATGTGTTCCCCTTTATGCCTTGTACCAAGTGCTACCTAAATTGTTGTTGGAATGAAATAAATGTTGATGTAATGTAATATAGTGTTAAACACAAGGGATGTTTAGAAAGTTTCTCAGATAATCTCAAATTTCAAGGGATACTTGCTTACTCAAGTCAACAGCAAACCCAAGAATGATGCAGATTGTTCTATCATATCTTACTTATATCTAGATTTTTACCAATGGGGGCATTACAGTGTATGAAATAATCTGACAAATTCAGACAGCGCTGTATGAAATAGTGAATCTATGGCTGATGTTCTAGAGTCTCAACTGAAGGATTCTTGCTACATGTAATCCATCCAGGTTCTAGATCACCTTATCCCAGCAGTAACTTGCAGGGAGAGCAGAATTTGTATATTTTTTTTTAGAATAAAGTTATGTCAGTCAACACATGTCTAGGTTTTAGAACAAGATGAATAATCAAATGTTCTGAAAAAAAGGAAAGTGAGGTAGACCTGAATGAGATCGGGTGAGGTGTGAGGAAGACAGTATCAGCAAGGAAACATTACCTTCTCCTTTCCTAGTGATGAGAGCTGCTAGATCATGAAAATAATTGGTTTTATGAGTCACATCCAGGGCATGGAATCCTTGGGACAGATCTAGCGGAACGGGGATGGCCTGTCTGTAATATGTGATCTGTAGAAATAACAAACAGGATTCCATGTTAGCTTGGGTTCATTTCCGCAGCACCGCTGTACGCGGTGTCGCCAACAACATAAAATTAAGTGGCGAGCAAGAAAAACAGCTCTCTTCCTAGGATAATGATAGAAATAATTCCAAATAATTCTAAAAATTCATAAAATATTCAGGCTTTATTTGAAATTCCATAAGAACTATTTGGCAGGAGAGAAGCAACCGGACTCGTTTCACAATTAGATATGATTAACCCGATAAGGTGAAAGGAAAAGGTGAAACGCGTGAGGCTGCTACCCTCGTGCCTTCTTCCATGTTCTCCCATGATTTAAGAATAAAAGCCTGAATATTGGGTTTCGTTATTAAACCATGCCCCATTAAACTTCTCTTTAGATCCTAACACAATATCCTGGAAATAAAAAAAGAATTAGAACCTCCGGAGTCTTGACAATTGTTTCAATGGTTTCCGGGGAGGTGGCAGCTGCTCGTACAATGAGCTGTCGAGAGGGGTTTCTAGCATGGGTGGTGGAAAATCCCATCATGTATGCCATTCCTGGGACAAATGCCATGACCCTATAGGGACAATAAGGGTGTTAATGATACACAGCAACTCCTACACATGTAGAGTGCATCAAACAAAGGACAATTAGTAATTATCAAAGTCACCTGCTAGCCGCGCTTCTCAGCCACGACGGAAGTCTTGTCCACTGCCATGTGAGCTGCACGGCGGGATTTCCAGCTATTTGCCCAGTAGACGCCTTGGCTGTAATCCTGTAATCCTGGCAATCGTGACCCCATTGGACAACTGCCTGCTCAGAAAAAACAAAAATGGCATCTTCAGAGGAAATGCAGCTGTGGGAGATTACTAGCCATGAGGTGAGCCAAGAAAAAAAAATATCCTTTTACTAGCACATACGGACAAAAATCAAAAGCCCCATGTGGTAAACAGAACGTCTTACCCGTTTAGCGCCTCTGCTTGGTGCTTACTCGTAGACTGATCAAATTAAATATACTTATATGGAACACAGATAACCCATAATATCCATAGCCAATAATAATCTGATTTGTTGGCAGGTAAAAACCTTAAAAGATAGGAGTTTGGGGCAGACTTTGGTTTGGTGTGGTGTGAGAAGAATAGAGAAGGCCTCCTGGAAGTGCTGCAGTATAACCTGGTGAATTGGGAAGATTAAAAAAAAATAAAAAATATATATAATTACCGAAGCTTTGTGGTTTTGCGAAACTGAGGCATCGACGCACGTTTTCCAGAAACTCTTTCTTTCCAGGGATACTGTCATGAGCTGCGCACGGCGCTTTCTAGGGTCAAGGTAGGCCGTAGTCTGGTATCCACGGTGTGTGTTATCACTCATGAATGCTCGAACGAGCATAACGAACTCAGGAACGACTGATCCACCAAGTAATTTGCTCTGCAAACAGGAGAATAAACTCTCATTAAACCAACCCATTTGCAATGTGATACAACTATGCTCTATCGTAAAACAATACAATATCCTTTCCTTTTTTTTTTTTTTTAAATCTCCATAAATAATCTATATTATTATCTGATTTACACTATCTATCCAAGGCTTGGAATATTTTAATTTAGTAATTAATCACACATTTATTTGTAATTAATAGTGATGAATCGAACACTTATGTTTAATTACTATTCCCGTTAAAACATAGACCATTTAATTTAATATAGCCTACTCAACGAAACTACTTGTGCCAACTGGTGTTGTAAATATTGAATCATTCATGAATCTAACAAGTTATTTTATTTTTCCTTTTTTTTTAATTGCTCAGAAGATCCCGATAGCACACATTACTTTGGGCATCATTCTATATTGCATTGTTACACTAATATATTGGCACAGGAATAAAACGTTAAATTACATTATATAAAATCTAAAAAGGTTTATAAGATTAGGTTTTTTATGTGTTCTATTTTTTTAAACCCTTTATGTACGCACGACAGTGAAGGTCAACAAGGTGTATGGCTAATAAAAAAATAAATCATAAGATTAAATGTGGCATCAATGTTTCATAAAGAAAATACATAGTTTGTATGAGTGCACTAAATGAAAAATAAAAGAGATATTAAAGTTACACACACATAACAAAAAAAAAAAAAAACACAAAAACCCCTGAAGGGTTTAATTAATGATGATCCAGGTAGCACAAAACTACCATGTCCAATAATGAATGAATAATTCAATATTTTGGGAATATTTCTATTCAGTGTAACTATCTTGTGTGGTCCAGTGTATAGAATATTTCAGCCAGTTGCCATAGTAACATTCTGATAACGCAGGGATGTTGATACAAGTTGCGTTACAGCATTGTTATATTGTGCTGGGCACGGGGGGGGGGGGGGGGGGGGGGGGGGGAAAGAAAACTCTATAAGGAATATTGTATCTACCAAAACGTAGCAATAAATATATATCAGCCAAACCTCAGAAGCTGGTTGCCATCGGCTGCTACTCTCAGTGTCACTCCTTTCAGGTCTTGAAGCGGACCATGGCTTGCGGCCACTGTCTCTTGCCTGCAAAGGAAATCATTAAAATAATCAGTGGGGTCATATGAATATATTTCCCTACCCTTCAAAAGTTTGGGGTAACTTAGAAATGTCCTTGTTTTTGAAAGGAAAGCAAATTCTACCAAATAAAATACCATGGCATGGATTAGAAATCCAGTGTAGACATTGATAATGTTGGAAATGACTATTTGTAGCTGGAAACTGCTGATTTGTCATGGAATATCTACACAGGTCTATTATCAGCAGCCATCACCCCCAGTGTAACCGTTCAGTAACACCTAATGCCAGGTTGGAAGTTCCAGACATTGTAGCTTTAGAGATAAATCAGAAGATTATAGGGATGGGTCATAATTAGGCTCTATCCATCTACCGGACACCTGAATACCATAAACTGTAACAGAAAGTATTGAGGAAAAAAAAAAAAATCAGTGATTAGTGATCGATTAACAGAGCAACATTATTTCTCCAAAAGTGACAAATATATTTTCAATTTTTCACAAGAATTCTGATAACACAGAGGGGGTAATAGCTTTCTGATAATTAACTAGACAGCAGATGAAATCATGTATAAGTGTTGACTGATTTTTGGAGTAGACATGATTTTCGGGGGGCCTGTGTAATCTGATTACATTTTTTCTTACACCTTTGCTCAGTGTCCTTAAACTGTGACCCTTTCAAAGCTTATGAGTTCCATAGCTATGGATACAACGTTACTGTATTAACATGATGGGGTTCCCTCTCCTTCCCCATGGGATTTTGTTGGAAACAAATGTTTCAAATCTCCTGCTTCCGTCCAAGTCAATGAAGGTTATCTTTACGGAGAAGTTGGCGGTCTGACCATACGGGTCAGATGTCCAGAGAGGTGTTAAGTGCTCACCGAGCACAGTAACGAGATTCTCTGTTGAGAGGAGGATCTGATCAGAAGGTCCTTGTGTCTGAAACACTTGACCAGGATCAGAAAATCTCCTCCGCAGACCGGAGATAATGAGGTGTTTCAGGAAGCAGCTGGAAAGAATGTATCAAGTGTAAAAAAAAAATACATCAAACTACGAACTAACAAACTAGACTGAGGGTGCAAAATAATACGCTCTCTCAGTGGGTGGAGGAAGGGGTTAATATCACTGCATCATCTCAGCTATTGATCTTACACGTTGGCTACTTACACAGCCATTTCTAAAGTGGTCATTTGTTGGGACTCAATTGGTTAATATGTGTCTGATTTATATATAGGTACATTTTTATATATATATATATATATATATATATATATATATATATATATATATATAAACCTTTATATAATTTAGAAAACTTTACCATCTTGATTACAATTAAGCTGAATTATGACTCATCAAAGGAATTGCCGCGCATCACTACTGCCTTCATCAGTGGCCGTTTTACATCTGGTGGAGGCCTGTCAAGGTGAGTGCTCCAAGAGTGCATGGAAGAATGGTTGAAGGAAGGAAGGGGGTATGCATGGAGCCTCCTCCATGTTTCCTACACCTTCTCATCAGCAAAGTCTTCCTATGTCTTCCTATGTCTTATGCATCAGCGTAGTCCTGGGTCTGATCCATATTAAGCAATCAGCACAGCATTATGTCTTCTCCACTCCTGCACATTGACACAGTCCCTCTGACTCCTCCACTCCTGCTCATTGACACAGCCCCTCTGACTCCTCCACTCCTACTCATTTACACAGTCCTTCCAAACTTCTCCACTCCTACTCATTTACACAGTCCTTCCAAACTTCTCCACTCCTACTCATTTACACAGTCCTTCCAGACTTCTCCACTCCTACTCATTTACACAGTCCTTCCAGACTTCTCCACTCCTACTTATTGACACAGCCCCACCAGACTCCTCCACTCCTACTCATTTACACAGTCCCACCAGACTTCTCCACTCCTACTCATTGACACAGCCCCACCAGACTCCTCCACTCCTACTCATTTACACAGTCCCTCTGACTCCTCCACTCCTACTCATTTACACAGTCCCACCAGACTTCTTCACTCCTACTCATTGACACAGCACCACCAGACTCCTCCACTCCTACTCATTTACACAGTCCCACCAGACTTCTCCACTCCTACTCATTGACACAGCCCCACCAGACTCCTCCACTCCTACTCATTTACACAGTCCCTCTGACTCCTCCACTCCTACTCATTGACACAGCCCCACCAGACTCCTCCACTCCTACTCATTTACACAGTCCCACCAGACTCCTCCACTCCTACTCATTGAAACAGCCCCTTTTTTCAATTCCTCGTTGCTCCAGGCAGATCTTTTTAGAATCTTGGATCAGCTTTTAGTTCATCTTGATTTAGATCTGTCCAATTTGATCAAAGATTCCAAACATGTCAGCCCTCGGATAGAGCGATAAAAATAGCAAGGAAGGCTCTATAAGGTGATAAGGAATTCTTACAGCATTTCTATTTACAATGTCTGCACCTGTATCAATCTTTCAATTATACAGTATACAGTAGCACTCACCCGAAGAGCGGCGGTCGATGTGAACTGTTCCTCACCAATGTTCAGTCCTACGACTTCCTGCCAATGAGACAGAAAACAATTATAATGACTTAAAATCAACGATTTGGGTTGGAGAAAAAGTGGTAATAAATGATAAACATATTACCAAAGGTTTGGATGCATTAGCATGCCGAGGAATATGACTGGATTTCCGAATATGTTTGTGTGCTTCAGGCGTGTCATGGTGGTCATGAGCAAAGTTTTTCCTGCCCTGCTTAGTTTCCCAGCTTCTGCTACTGCTCCACCAGTGTCTTCCCTGGCTCGTGTTGCTGTCTCTGTGTCCTCCTTGCCCTTTACTTCTACTGTCCACATGTTTTCTCTGGCTCATGCTACTACTACTACTGCTCCACCAGTGTCTTCCCTGGCTCGTGTTGCTGTCTCCGTGTCTTCCTCGGCTTTTACTTCTACTGACAACATGCCTTTTCTGGCTCATGCTACTGCTGCTAACCTGGTGGCTTCTCTGGCTCTTGTTGCTGTCTTTGTGGCCTCTTTGGCTTTTACTTCTGCTGTCCACATGTCTTCTTTTGCTCATGCTGCTACTATCACTGCTGCTACTGCTTTGGAATTTACAACGGCTATTACGATGTTCATCAGTATGACTCCTGTCTTCATCTTCTTGGCTACTGTGAGTTTTTTCTCCTTCCTTTTTTGTGTGTTTACTCTGGTGTTTGTGTATGTCCTTCCTATGTTGTGTGTTGTCCTTGTGTTGATCTTTACACTTTTTGCGCTGTATCTGTCGTACTTTCTCTAACTCATGCTGGATCTCCTTCCTTTCATGTTGTATCTCCTTCTTCTCATGCTGTACCTTTGACTTTTCATGTTCTACCTGGTGCTTCTGCTTTTGTGTCTTTCGCTGCTCATGTTTGATCTCCTGCCGCTCTTGCTGGACTTTATGTTTCTCATGTTGGATCTTCTGCCTCTCATGTTGGACCTCGTGTATTTGGTGTTGGACTTTATTTTTCTCATCTCGAATCTCTTGCCTCTCATGTTCAATCTCCTGTCTCTTGTGTTGGGCCTCCTGTCTCACATGTTGTGCTTCCTGCCTCTCCTGTTGAACTTTCTGTTTCTCATGTTGGACATCCTGCCTCTCATGTTGGATCTTCTGCCTCTCATGATGGACCTCTTGTTTTTGGTTTTGGACTTTATTTTTCTCATGTTGAAGCTCTTGCCTCTCGTGTTCAATCTCCTGTCTCTTGTGTTCGCTCTCCTGTCTCACATGTTGGGCCTCCTGCTTTTCATGCTGGACCTCCTGCTTCTCATGTTGCACCTCCTGCTTCTCATGTTGCACCTCCTGCTTCTCATGTTGGACATTTTTAGTTTCATGTTGTACCTTCTGCTGTGCATGTTCTATGCTCTGTCTTGCATGCTGTATCTTCTGCCATTCTTTTTGTACTTTCTTTCTCTCACGTTTTACCTTCTCCTCTTCATGCTGGCACTTTTGATACTTTTTCACTATCTTTTTGTGGTGCTGATGTTGGGAACATTTGCATTTGTTCTTCCTTTCATGCTGACACTTTATTTTTTTCTCCTTTTCTTTCTTGCTTTGGTGATGATGTTCTCCTCGATGATGCCGGCTTGTGTGATTTCCTTGTTTCTTTAGTTCTTGGCTCTCTGTGGTATTGCGGTGAGAATAACCAGATATCTCCGCAGAACTTTCAGAAGTCGAATTTGTGTTGTTTCGTATCTCATTCTGAGAAAGACAAATGATAAATATGTACATTATTATTGTTGTTATTTCGATTAATGCTTTATCATGTTTCTGAAATTACCTTGTTGAACCAGCTAGTCACCTCATATCCAATGTAGTACTGTACTGGAAAATGTGTAATTTGAATATGATGACATACTACATTTATTTTTTTTAGACTGGAGTGGTCCTTTAAGCTATTTCCAGTAGGACCATGTATGTTGGGCAAAGGGGGCTTTGTGGGACTATGCACATAGGACAATTGGGGCTCTGTGGGACTGTGCACATATTTTTCCACTTTTCACAAACCCATTAAGCAGGGCAATAAACCCTTCATTAATTGGTTAAAATCCTTTAAAGCCAACCCTTATGATTCCCCCTCTCTCAACTGTAACAAGCACCCGCACCATAGACTCCAGTCTAAGATAGACTCCTTCCTTCCTACAATTATATTAGCTACAATAAATAGAAATCCTCATGGTCACCAACAGTCTATCTCCCATTGGTTGCACCAGCTGTGCCTCCTTCATCTTACAGCATGAAGACCTTTCTATCCATCATTGAACATGTATACAAACAGCCACGCCAGCTAAGTCAGGCCATTTTTCTCTATTGAGTGACCAAACTCTACATCAGCCAACGTTGTCTCTCTGCTTCCAAGAATTTTCCTCAGTTTCGACATTGCAATCGAGGCCAGATGGTCCCTGTCGTCCTCTTCCTCGCACGATTCATGGAGATCCGTGGTACGAAGCAACTTGGTTGCCACTTGGGGTCCGGCTTGAAATTCGACTTGTATTTTCTCCACTGAGGCATCCACGCGTACTGCAAAGAATATTATTTAGTGGTCAGCTCTTTCCATCAAGCCAAACAGGTTCTCTTGTCTCTGTTAGTAATGTATCGGTTCAGTCTGCCAACACAACCTCCTTCAGTAGAACATTTTCATTCTGAAAGAGGTCTCTTGAGCAAATGAAGGCTATGAAAAGTAACAGAAACTAATACAAACACAGGTCGATTTCTGATCTATTTTAAGATGTGCTGAAAAAAGTTGATAAATAATGACTTCTACAGTAAACCTGAAATGGGCCATCTGGTGCCCTAATGTATCATCCTTCTGATGGATGCAAAAGCAGCATCTATACAGTCTTTTTATTACCTGGCATGAACAAAACACGGATTGAATGATCCTCAAGTACGCTGTGTAAGGGAATGTTTTGGAGTAATGCGGCTCTGGTATATTTCTTTTCCAAGCATAACTGAAAGCCAAGACTGCTGGCGGCAGCACACGTATCAGAGGACAATCGTCGGGGATATTGAACTAGCTCTTCATCATGAACCTCCGTGGAGGACTTTGCCTATTCAAAGAGGAAATACAACAACAACAACAAAAAAACAGAAAAGAAAAAACGAGAATATTTTATAGTATTAGAAAAGAACTTCCGGTATATATACTGTTTTTGAATAAAATACATCACAAAATGCAGACCAGACCTCATGAAGATGTTTTGTATTTTTTTTTGTTTTAATGCTCGTTTCTGTTAAGTGCATTTAAACCTCTAGAATCTCATGAACCCACCATTATTGTATGAGGGAAACGGATGGTTTTGTTCAAGGAGATTGATTGAAAATATGTTCTAAAATCTTTGCAAGAACCACATGCTGTCCAAACCTTGCCTTAAATCACTACCTACAGCTTTCTCTCCGTGCTTTCAATGTCGACCAAAAAAAAAAAAAGTACAATCCTCCCCAAACCCTGTATTTTAGTTGCATGAAAGTGAAGATATTTAACTGAAATACAGTCATATTAAATGATCAGTTTTATCATTATGCCATTGAACAGAACCTGATCGGCTTGATGTAAGAGGGTCTAGGATTGTTCCCAGTGTAATGATAAATTCTACTCACTTGCCTGTCAGAAAGGACAGTTCTGGGGCCATTTTGTTTTCATAATAGAGGCCACTGTGACACTAAATCACCAGAACAAAAAGCTTGAATTACATGTTATTAGGAAAATAAAGATGTTTATCTTGGTCCAGATGCAGCTAGGATTCAGATGCAGATGAGAGTCTTGAAAAAAAAATATTGGTCAATCCACAGACCTAACCCTCCGATTTTGTTTTACCAGCCTGCCGGTAAAATACCAGCTAGGTGGCAACCATAGATGAATGCCTTCTATAATTATTTAAATCTGCAAAGAATATCCGCACTCTAACCAGTCCACATGGCATGACCATTGGACCATTGGTCAACAATCTAGTACGGTCACAGCATTCCGTAGTGATGTCAGTAAAAAGGGGAGGATCTTCATGGGATCAGGGAATGAGTACATTACGAGGATTCAGTGGATAGAGCCTCAGTGTGAGTTTCTTATAGGGTGAATTAGTAGTTAAAGCAGCAGTTCAGGCATTATACAGAATTGCATTGTCGACTCAGGCTGTGTCAGAAATGCAATTCGAATGCAATTCGGGCCCCTTGGTTAATTTGTGTCGGCGACTATTGGCGACTCAGGAATTGAAGTAGGAGGGGCTGGGGACTTTATCAAGCAAAGAAAGTATAAAAAATATAATATAATATATAATTAAGTTCATTATTGACTCAGAGTTGTCAGAAACAACAAAAATTGTTTAGTTGACAACTGTGGTCCTATAAAACATACGCACTAAATAAAATAATTTGTGTATTTTTTAAAATAAAAATGGTAACATGTTATTTTCCTCCAGTTTTTCTCCCCAAACCTTCCAGTTAAGAGAGCAGCTCACTGACTCGCTGACTGTGTGTGCATTCCCTGTATCATTTCAGGATTGGATTATATTTTAAATGCATATTTTAAAAATCTTTTTTTTTTTTAACCCCTTAAGGACAGAGCCTTTGAAACATTTTTGTCCTTTCTGGACAATGGCTATTTTAACATTTCTGTGCTGTTTGTGTTTAGCAGTAATTTTCTTCTTTGTCATTTGCTGTACCCACACATATTATATATTGTTTTTATTGGGACAAGAAGGGCTTTCTATGGATGCCATCGTTTTGATAATATCTTATCATATTATTAAAAAAAATAATAAAATATGGTAAAAAAAAAAAATACACAAATTTATTTGTTTTTATTTGAAACAACTTCTCCTCATCGACAATAGCGAACGAAAAAACACGCTAAATAGATTCTACTATTTCTCCTGAGTACAGGGGTACCACCCATGCATACGTTTGTTGGGTTGTTTGGGGGCTAAAATGCCAAATTTTTGAGGTGCAGTTTTTTGTTTTCCAACTTGAAATTTTTACATGCAGACAGCCTGCACCCATGTCCCATTTGGGACATATTTGAAGCCAGCTAGTGTATTTTACCCCATCAACCCATATATTTTTTAAAAGAAGACACCTTAGGCTATCTCAAATGGTGGTATTTTTACACTTTCCATGCACTAATTCTACCACCAGCCTTTGTCAAACTTTGTGGTAGTAATTTTTTTGTGTTTTTTTTTCACAAACCTTGTACTTCAGACATGAATTCACAGATTTTGGTATGTGTCACTGCCACATAACACCCCAATAAGTGTTCAGCAACATCTCTTGAGTACAGGGATACCACCCATGCATAGGTTTGTTGGGTTGTTTGGGGAGTAAAAGGAAAAATTTGGTAGGTGCAGTTTTTGGTTTTCCAAATTAAAATTTTGACATGCAGACCGCCTGCACCCATGTCCCATTTGGGACATGTTTGAAACCAGCCAGTGTATTTTACCCCATCAACCCATATATTTTTTAAAAGTAGACACCCTACGCTATTTCAAATGGTGGTATTTTAACACTTTCCATGCACTAATGCTACCACCAGCCTTTGTCAAAGTTTGTGGTAGTAATTTTTGTGTGGTTTTTTTTCACAAATATTGTATTTTAGACATAAATTCACAGATTTTGGTATGTGTCACTGCCAAACAATAACCCAATATGTGTTCAACAACATATCCTGAGTACAGGGATACCACCCATGCATAGGTTTGTTGGGTTGTTTGGGGGCTAAAGGGCCACATTGTGAAGGTGCGCATTTTCAACTTGGAATATTGACGTGTAGTCAGCCTGAGCCCATCTTTCATTTGGGCCTTTTTTTAAGTAGGACAGTGTATTTTACCCCAAAAAGTATATATTTTGTAAAAGTAGACACCTTAGGCTATTTTAAATGGTGTTATTTTAACACTTTCCATGCACCAATTCTACCACCAGCCTTTGTCAAAGTTTGTGGTAGTCATTTTATTGTGTATTTTTCCCCACATACATTGCACTTTAGACACAAATTCACATATTTCGGTATGTGTCACTGACAAACAATACCACAATATATGTTCAGCAACATCTCCCGAGCACAGGGATACCACCCATGCATAGCTTTGTCAGCTTTGTTAGGGGTTGAAAGGCTACATTTGAGAGGTGCGCTTTTTGATTTTCAAACTTGGAATTTGAACATGTAGAGCAAGGAAGGGGTTAATAGCTCTTATAAGAGCCTTTGTAGTACTGTACAAAAAAATTAACCCCTAAAAATGCACAGACAAGAAAAAATGTTCTGCTGTGCAGTGATCAGTGGCAGGGAAGGGGTTAATACACTACACTATACAAAAGGTATGGCTTTTATAAAAGCCCTTGGGACTCACAATTTATTAACATTTTATTTAATTTATTACAATTTAAAAATTATGTTATACAGATCTGTCTCTTTCCCTCACTAAAACTCAAGTGAGGAGAGGGAGGCAGATGCATATGGGTCAGAACAATATTTACGAACCAGACGAATGGTGATGCTCATCTGAGAAATCACCAAACCACCTTTGCCACTGATCGGCTGTTACTGATCGCTATACACGCGTTCAGACAGCTTCAAAAGGAATACACGTAATCCCCTAGTGGGTATAATTAACCCCTAGTGAGTCTGACAAAAAAAATGCTGATAGCAAAAAAAAATCCTTCGGCGACTAGATTGCTCCATATGCGCTGCTTAGGCAGTGACCATATGCGCTGCTTAGGCAGTGACCATATGTGCTGCTTAGGAAGTGATATACGGCAAGGAAGGGGTTAATAGCTCTTAAAAGAGCCTTTGATATACTGTAATAAATCAAAGTAAAAAAAAATAACCCCTAAAAAATTGCACAGACAGCAAAAAATGTGCTGCTGTGTAAGATCACTGCGTACACAGCGATCAATTGCAGGGAAGGGGTTAAATACTGGAAACGGCTTTTATAAAAGCCTTTGGGTCTCAATTCTATTAAATATATTATAATTAAAAACTTACATTATACAGCTCTGTCTCCCTCCCTCACTAAAACTCAAGTGAGAGGGAGGCAGATCTACACGGGTCAGATCAAATATTTACACATATTGATCTAACTAGACGAATGGTGATGCTCATCTGAGCAAACGCCAACCCGCCTTTGTCACTTATCAGCTGTTACTGATCGCTATACATGCGCTCAGACAGCTAAAAAATTTTTTTTACGTTAAACGTAGTCCCCTAGCCAGGGGCGTTGCTAGGTCTCGAAAACATCCGGGGCTGGAGCCCATGATAGATTTTATAGAAGTAGAGTAAATAAAATCACATGGTTAGGCAGCATACAGACTGATATAATTGACGCCAATGAACAATAGGTATATATGGGTATATATCGGGGCTCAACAAATCCCAGGCACCAGGAAATTATACCTGGCGCCCAGTTATTGTTGTCCCTGCATGGTGCCCTCGCCGCTGGGATCATTTTATTTATCCAGCGGAGCGCGGGGGAGCAGTGTGTGCACCGGCTGCACAGTCTTCCTGCTCCATCCCCACATGCACCGTACTATAGTGTCCGAGCGCTGAGTGTGCTCAGCAGGGCTAGAAACAACAGCAGGGCACAGACCAGGCTAGAATGAGGTATAGCAGCCAAGAGGGGGACATATTGATAGATGCACTTTTTTTTTATCATAAACAACAACAAAATTGCTGACTTGTGCGTAAGTGTATGTGACAGAGTGTGTGTTTGTGTGTATGACTGACTGCATGTGTGTGTGTGACTGTGTGTTTATGTGACCCACTGTATGTGTGTGTGACTGTATGTCTGACTGTGACAGAATGTATATGTGTGTGTCTGTGACTGACTGTGTGTGTGTCTGTCTGTGACTGTATGAGTGTGTTTTTGTCTATCTGTTACTGACTATATGCGTGTGTGTGACTGACAATAAGACTCGCAGCACACAAAAAACTCACATTACACTTATACACAAAAATACACAGCCACAAATACACACACATACACATGCAGCCACACATACACACACATTCACACTTGCACAGTCACACATGCACAGTCACACATACATACACACACCCTTACACAGAGACACACAATCCCACTTACACACACCAACTTACATCACACACACACACTTGTATGTGAGCAAATTCCCATGATTTAAAAATAACTGAGCATATAAAAATGACTCAACCCTGACCCCCCCCCCACATAGATACCCTTACATAGACAACCTTACACTCACACACACATCCAGACAACCTTACACACAGACACCCTTATACACACAGATGGCCTTTCCCACACAGACATTCTGCCACGCAGACTCGTGTGTAAACCTGCAACTCTCACACTCACATCACAAATATTTTTAATTTAATAAAAAGGGGTAAAAAACTTGGGGAGAACAGGCTGAGGTATGAAGGTATGCTCCTTCTACCAACCTAATAAAAGAGAGAAGTGCAGGGAATTGAGATGGGAATTCAACTGAATGCGAGAATTTTTCCAGCTTTGCTACTTTAGCCTTAATTTTGAAATTCCCATCTCACTTCCCTGCAATTCTCTCTTTCATGAGTAAAGCCTATAATATAATGTGCAGCTCATACACTCATAATGTATGGGTTTAATAGTATAACGAGGTCCATGTGATGTTTAATGCCATGTGTATGGACTCATTGCCATCAACATAAAGACTATATATAAAGATGAATCACTATTATTCATATTGAATGTGATAATCAGGTGTGAAAATGAAAATGGTATGAGCACTGTTTCACACTTGATTATCACATTCAATATGATTAAAAGTAATTAATCACATTTTCTCCTAGTAATCTCACTGCCACTGACACACACTCCTAACTCTGCCACTTATGCTTTCACTCTCGAACACTTACACTCTGCCACTCACACACACTCATAACTCTGCTGCTCACGCTTACACTCACACACACACACACACTCATATCTCTGCTGCTCACACTTATACACTCCAAAACTCTGCCACTCACCCACACTTACACTCTGCCACACACATACACTCATAACTCACACTCTTCCAAACACTCACACTCTGCACACTCACTCATACAATCACACTCTGCCACTTACACACACTTACATTCTGCCACTTACACACACTTACATTCTGCCACTCACACACATACACACTCATAACTCTTCCACTCATGCTTACACTCACTCACACGCACACTCATATCTCTGCTGCTCACACTTATACACTCCAAAACTCTGCCACACACATACACGCACACTCATAACTCACACTCTTCCAAACACTCACACTCTGCACACTCACTCATACAATCACACTCTGCCACTTACACACACTTACATTCTGCCACTCACACACATACACACTCATAACTCTTCCACTCATGCTTACACTCACACACACTCTCTTCCAATCACACTCTGCCACACTCACACACATACACTTACTTACACTCCACCACTCACACTCTGCCACTCATATACATACACATGCACACTCATAACTCTGCCACTCACACCCACTTACACTCTGCAAATTACATTCTGCCACTCACATACATACACATGCACACTCATAACTCTGCCACTCATATACATACACATGCACACTCATAACTCTGCCACTCACACCCACTTATACTCTGCAAATTACATTCTGCCACTCACATGCACACTAATAACTAATAACAGTCTGCTACTTACATACACATGCAGACTCATAACTCTGCCACTCACACCCACTTACACTCTGCCACTTACCTCACATACATACACCTGCACACTAATAACTCTGCCACTCACACTCTGCCAAACACTCACCTGCAAAACGTGAGGGGGCGGAGCTAAACACGTGGGGCGGAGCCTATCGTGAGGGGATGGAGTCTGCTGCTGTTCAGCATACAGCATGCAGGAGGCGGGATCCAACGTGAGGGGGCGGAGCCGAGCGCGAGGGGGCGTGGTCAGGTTCTCCATTCGGGGCTATGGAGGGGAGATCCGGGGCTTCAGCCCCAGTAGCCCCCCCCTAGCGACGCCTCTGCCCCTAGCGGGTATAATTAACACGTGACCGGTGTAATAAAAAAGTTTTAAAAAAATTAAAAATGCTTCTGCAGCAAGATTGCTGCATTTGCGTCAGATCGCTGATTAGGCAGTGATCTACGGCAAGAAAGGGGTTAATCTCTCTTAAAAGAGGTTTTTTTATACTGTAATGAATTACAGTAAAAAAAAATAACCCCTAAAAAATGCACAGACAGCAAAAAAATGTGCTGCTGTGTATGATCACTGCGTACACAGCGATCAATGGCAGGGAAGGGGTTAAATGGCTTTTATAAAAGCCCTTGGTGTTTAAAATTTTATTAAATATTTTTTTTATTATTTTATTTTATTTTTTTACTTGATCTGATCTGTCTCTCTCCCTTACTAAAAGTAGTAAGGTGAGGGAGGCAGATCAATACTTGTCAAAGGCAATATTTGCTAATATTGCCTTTGACAGTATGATAAGTGCTCATCAGAGCACTTACCATACATGCCTGCACACAGATCACATAGATCTGTTATGCCGGCATCGATTGGCTCCCCCTAGAGCATCGGAAGTGAAATACTTTCACTTCCGATGCTCTTGCCATTAGAAGGGAAGCGCTGCCTGTACAGGCAGCGTTCCCTTCTACTGAGCCGATGGGGTCGCTCAGGAGAGCGACCACCATCGGCTCTGGGCAGCCTGGAGGTGTTGTTAAGTGCTTCGCTGGCGAGGCACTTTAACAACACCGCAGATGCTTAGAAAGCGAACGATCGTTCGCTTTCTAAGCACATGTGTGCAGCGGGCGCAGCCATTTTTAAATGGCTGCTACGATCACTCCGTGGAGTGATCGTAGCCAGCCCCTGCACATTTGGGGGGTGTTGCACAATGCCTCTACCTAGAGGCATTGTAGCAACACCGTTAGAGTAAAGAAAGCGACCGCTGGTCGCTTTCTTTACTCCATTTAGTGCATGACGTGCCAGGCACGTCAGCTGTCGGCAAGTCCACGATTTGCCGTGACGTGCCTGGCACGTCATCTGTCGTTAAGGGGTTAAAGGATGCATATTTATTTGTTTAACCCCTTAGTGACCGAGTGCTATGCTGCAGTTGATGTGCCTTGAAGACCAGAATTCCATTATTTTTGTCTAATGTTTACTGAACTGTGAATTTATTTCTTTGTGTTCAGTCCACCCACACAAATTATATATCATTTTTTAAAGGACAGATAGGGATTTCATTTGATACTATTATTTTCATCATATGATATCATTTACTATTAAAAAAATATAAAATATGATGAAAATATGCCATAAAAAACACTTTTTATAACTATGACCTGATTTATTTTTTTTACACAATTACAGATGGTAAAAAAGACCCCGTCTATATATTTCTAATATTTGTCCTGAGTTTAGTAATACCAATGTTTCCTTGTTTGTCTATGTTTTATTTCACGTAATAGGGCAATAAACAATATTAGTGTTTTTTTGGTTTTCTAACCATTTTCTTCTACAGTGACTTTTTAACCCCAACACTACATGAAAACGGAGGACGTATATATACGTCCTCGGACCATGCTTTTCAGGGCGTATATATACGTCCATATGCGTTAAGGGGTTAAAGTAGAATGATGGGCTGCCTATGGGGGGCAGTGAACGGTCAAGGGATATTGTTAGTTGAAGGGAGGTACAGGCTTTGTGAGTTTTGGATGGGGGTTGATGGGATAATCTTAATTAACGTGTATTGTGACATATTTGTGAAAGGTTTATTCTATATTATTTTTGTATATTGTTATATAAATATAAACCCTGTCCTTGTAAATTGCGTGAGTATTATTTTAATTCATGTAAAAATCCCATCCAGGCGATTAAAGGGACAGTATGACCCAAACATCACTTACACTGTGACTGTAGAGAATAAAAAAAAATATTGAAAATGATCTATACATCTGTGGAGTCTCCTACTTATAACATCACCTGTGGCTTGATATGCAAATTACACATTTCCCACTGAAAAACAGTTTGTTTGCATATCAAGACCCAGGTGATGTCATTAACAGGGGACAACACAGACACATTTGCTTGCAGTTTTGCCAACACAGTGTATAGATCATTTTCAATCAATTTTTTTTTCTCTACATACACAGTTAAAACAAAGCTTAAGTGATATAGTCCATTTAGCATGTAACAAAATGAACTAAGCTAAACATGCTGGCCTTATCAATACTTTTAGAACACCTTAGCAGTTTAACAGTTTAAAACACTTTCTTTTGTAGGAGATATTCACAATCTATTAATATTGCAATTCTGACAGTGGCCACCAGGGAGAGCAATGCCATAATCATGATAGACATTGGATGAGCCCAAACATTATTAGTCACAATTAAAGGTCATCAGTCTATAATTCCTACGAGGTTGGCTGAGGGTGCTGGTCCCTGTCAGCATTGGGTGAGCTGGATGTAAAATCTGTTTAACCTGTACTTGTATTGAAGTAGCTGCACCTTTATAATTCTGGAATAATAAAATATTACTAATGTTATATATTCATGGAATCCTGAAAATGGAGTGTTTTAATAATAATAATAATAAATATCTGGACTTGCCAGTGTCTGTAACACTGCGGGTTTCCGATTTATACCAGATCATTTAGGCCGCAGTGCATTCAACGAACGGCTACTCATTAAACCTATTAATAATCTATCGGATCAATGGCGTCATATAAAAGCAACCACAGATTATTAACAGAAATAAATTGTGTTGTAGCGTCCTCTTTGGATAAATCTCAATTTAAAGGGTTTTTTTTGTTCTATAAAAGTGAAACCAATTCGACAACAATTAGTAACTTTTTACATTTTTTTTTTTACTTTCAGCAAAATTGACATATTCTTTATTACTTTGTATTTTAATGTTGCTTCAGTTGGGGCCAAAGGATCTTTAAAATGTTGCTTCACTAGCAGAAAAAATATATGTTGCGAATCTTGTGCCACTGGAATGGAGTAAACCCAATGTGTGTATTTAGAGATACAAGGCAGGTTTATTCTCAGCTCTGACTCTCAGCTGAGGCAGAGCTGATCCAGACGATGGACCTAGTCAATAAGGGGCCTCTCACTGCGCTTGCAGTGGGTGACAGTCAGCCACTGACATGGATAGGCACCAAGATTCTTCATGGTGGTTGTTTGTGATCGACTATTTATTCTATTGACCTTCACATACCTCGCCACGCACACCCGTGTATTTGTACAGACAAGTCAATGCACAGACAAGGCCCCTTACTAGAAAAAACCGCAGAGGTCATGACCTGTTCACCCTATATATTGTGTATATTTGTACAGACGCTCTGCCTATCTCAGTGGCTCCTGGTCAGAGGATGAACTGGCATTTACCTTAATAAGCACATGTTAGTTAATCCTCATACTAGGGATACCGGATGTATTCTGTGGGCTTCGATGCTAGGTGCTCAAAGAAAGCATTTGTTTGTATGCAGAGTTTTATAAGAGATCAGATTTGTATATTGTTGTGTACAGTAATCTCAAATTCTTGGCTTTAATATTCACCTGCGATCCATACTGTCCACACCTTACATAAGATCACATCAACTCCTCTGCTTCCCCCTATCCCCTCTCCTGTTTAGCACATTATATCACAAACTAGACCTTAAACCCATTAAATTAACGGGCTCTAGAACATATGGGGACGGGGGGGGGACATAAGGGGGCAACAAAGGGGCAAGCACCCTGGTGAGGGAGGGAGCCTTGAGGGCTGCCTTATCTTGATGGGAGTTGTGATCCTCCTGCTGTATTATTGATGCAGCAGGGGGATCACAACTCCCATCAAGATGAGGCAGCCCTCAAGGCTCCCCCTCGCCAGGGTGCTTGCCCCTATGTTGCCGCCTTATGTCCCCCCCACCGTGGGGCACATGCGCAGTAGCGCAATCCCACGGACACAGGGACTGGACGCAGAGACACTTCAACTTTATTTGGGGCAGTCTCCTTGGAAACCAATGGAATGTTCCTACCCCAGAACTGCTCTGTAATTCCCAATAAATAACCCAATGTTCTAACAGTGGAGCAGTCACCATGGCAACCAGCGGAACATTCCTGCTGGTAGTTCTATTTTTGAAAGGCATTGTTCCTTAGTCATAATCTGGTTCATTGCTCCAAAAAAGAAGTTACCTTTATTATATAATGCCATACCTCATCCTACCGCCCAACATTTCAAATGTCCACCGAGGGACATTTTCATTTTGTGGGAGTGGCTGAAGGCGTGGCCATGGCCGTGACAATAATGGAACTTTTTCAGTAACTTAATGGCTAGCAATTTATCTAATAAAACAAGAATACAGTATTTTATTTATGCAAATTAATCTAACAACAAATTCCCTTTCTTTGGAGTTTTATTGTTGGGGAGCTCTGTGATTCAAACATTCTGAGCTCCCATAAAAAAAAAAGAGGGACAATAGAGGAGGAAAGAGGGACAGGGGGATTTGTGTCCAAAAACAGGGACTGTCCCCCTTAAATAGGGTAAATGCCTCATCCCCACCAACAGCGAGAGCCTCAACCCACCTGAAATATTTTTTTTATTTTGCACTGTAGAGATCCATATGATTAGCTGCAAGCAAGTTCGGTAAACCCAGATGCTATATTTTTATTTGAGAGAGAGAGAGCTAGGTTCCCCAATGGAGTGGAGCATATTTCTATGCTGATAGTGAATTCTCTTTACCTCTGTTCTTACCGTCTCCCCTGCTGACATGTCTCTGGGATTGAAACTCTGCTTCAGTACATTTGGTTCAGTTCCAGACGGTACAACAGGAATCATTTTCACTGCGGCTGGATCCTCAGAATTTCTTGTTACAAAGAAAGCCTTTAACCTGAAAATGAAACAAACGCACTGCTTATCTTAAAGAAATATTTGCAATTGCCTTAAATAAAAATAAAATAAAATAAAATATTATTTCCTGCAGGGTTTCTGTTCCTGGGCCAGGAACGTTTATTTCCTCTTCAATTTTTTATTCCTTGTTTCCCAAGGTTAGCGAGATATCGTTTTACTGTTTGTTTTGGTGCATTCGTTATGGTATTTTGGATTGTACAAGCAGCCACAATGTGTGAATTTTTCAACAAATAAATAACAGATGCACATATATAATAAATAATAGTCTAAACAACATTATTCTGTTTGCACAGCTATATATGTTTTACTGTTTTGTTTTCATGAAAGATAATGCGTTCCCTCTCTGCACTGTAATCTCTTGTTCCCAAGATGTACATTTGTTACATTTAATTACAGGTTTGTTGTCTTTCCTGTCTGTAGTTTTTGGGATGTCAAAAACGGAATTTTAGTCTCATCGTATTTAGCACTAAAGCAAACTAAGTCTGCCTCCAAAAGTGCTACACCTAGTCAGCAATTCATTAAACGTGAGTTGGCGGGGAGTTGAGGTGAGAGGAACATGAATTCAATCTTTTAAAAGGACAGGTGTCAGCCAAAAGTCTTGTTTGTTTGGAAGCTTGCATCAAATGTAGACATTTGAAATAGAATCCAAATAAACCTAACTCCCAACTTGGTAGGTTCAATGTCAGCCCTACCGCTTATGCTCAAACTGATAGCGCTATTATGCATGGAGAGTACACATTCTACGATATCTCTTGCAGCCCTGAATCTCACTCCCCCCCCCCCCCCAAACTCTACCTATATCCTGAAATGCGGGAAAGACATAGACCTGGGCTAGAGTCAGTGTGACACAGCCTCAAATCTGGGGCTGTCCCAGATGCCAAGTTTTTTTTTGCTAAACATGTCAACCCCCCATGTTAGATCTATGCAGAATAAAAAGGAGTCAACTTTATCTGTGTTATATTGTTAAAATGTAAGAGTTCTAGCGTGTTTAATCACTAGTCACTGCCAGAAAGCTTTCCTTCTTTCGTAAATACTACACCTGAAGGAGAAAACTTCATTTTCTTGGTGATTTGGAATAACGTCCATTTTGAAGTTCTGTTGCCTCATGTCGATTGTGGTATCGGTCGTCAAAGGGGCGAGTACATTGACTTTTGCATGGATTTCCAAGCCGGCCTGAAGGAGATTTGTATTTACCCCCAGGGTAAAAACAATATCCTTGGTCATGCTGAGCGGAAAAAAAAAAAAGAACAGAGAATTGGCCACTTACAAGTTGGCTGCCATCAAAATATTCAGAAGTGGTTTTATTTAGAATCTGGTCTAGCATGTTACACAATATTCTGCTACTTTCAGGGGGTAACAAACACACCTACAAACTGTGCTCCAAGAGATTTGAGCAAATATGATAATAATATGATATTAATAATATAATATAATATAATGTTAGTCAAAAAATTTTTACGCGTATGGTAGAACAAGAGGAACTAAGTGAACCCTATTTTTTTACACTCTCAAACATGTGTAGTTTTGGCATATTTGGCTGTACAGGAGAAGAATTACACTTTGATAATACTTCATATATTCAATAAAAGGGCCTGAGACAGTTCAGTGCGTCTGTTTCGTGTCTGACAGTTTAGTACGGCTGTTTGAACGATGAACTGTCAGTGGTGAAACGCAATGCAGCCATTTCACAGCGGCATGGGGAGGGAATTGCCATTGACTAGGCACACTTCCTGAGTCAGTGGGACTCAAGATTTAATTTCCTGTTAGGACGTGATGTCATTTTCTTGAATACCAGGTACAAACAAAAATGTGTAACGACTCCTCTTCGAGCCCAACAGACAAGTCGCACTGTAAAAATAACATTTTTCCCCCATCATTCAAAGACCTCCATGGATAATTACCGTAGAGAAAAGCTTGACTTCAGGCGGATGTTGGATTCCAGTAGCTGCAGAAGGTTAAATTCATCTTTCGGAACCGGTGTGATGTACGACTGAGCTGCCGACCATACAATAAACATAATTAACATTTTACTTTGGCATAGGTCTGATCGTTACGATCTGTTACGATCTGTTCCCGTTTTTACCTTGGATTTCAGCTCGCGTGACGGAGGAATAGACCAGACTGGCTTCTAGCGGCAGTCCCACGCACGTGGACACAACGTGGCGGTTCTCGCTCGACAGTAGCGGCTTTGACCAGCGCAAGTTTACACCGCTCTGAAGCTGACGAACAGCTGATTGTAATGAAGATTTTCCTTTCGGTCTGGAAAAAAACTGGAAAAGTAAAGTGTATACAAGTTTTATATTTCTTTTTTAAATTTATTACATATGTATGTAATCACATAAAAACAGGCTCCTCTATGTAATTGGAATAAATCTTTAATTCCGAGGCATCATTAACATATATGGTAAGACTGGTGACATCATATTATGCGGTAAAGCAACAATTTGACCCTCCTTTGAATATGGTGTATAAATTCCGCTAGTTCTGCCACCATGGTGTTCTCTACCGTCCCAAACAATTTTCCATAAGTCACTCCACTTTATGTACAGTGCGCTACATATGTTATAAACATGTAAATTGTACCTGAAACATATCATATAAAGAGTTCTTGTCAAACTGGTGGAAGAAAATCTCTTGATCGAACATCTTGATGTAGGCTGAAACGAGGGGTTGTTCAGATGGTATTGGTCTCCAATTTGCCAACTGTGGAAGCGCATAAAAAACATATATAAGTGGACATATTAAGTGTACCCTAGCACAATCCTTTTATCAAATAGATTATTTTCTACTGATGCTCTCTGGGCTTGAATGTAATGTCATTTCTGAGCCAAAGGATATAATGCCCAAAACAGTTGGGTGGGAAGGATGTGGCTCTAGACTAGAGCTCAGGACTGGTTACAAAGTCCAAGGTTGGTTCAAGGGCATTAAAATATTACATTACATATTTCCATTGTTTTGTGTTTATTCATGTTAGAGATTTGTCGTCGGCACTTGTTTCCTTCTACTTTTACGATTTCTTTAGCTTAATTAAGATTACATTTGTTAAAAAAAGTTTGTTTTGACCTTTTTCAGCATATCGAGAATAGTTTTGATATTTCGCGGCTCATCTTCACGGGAAAAGATATGTTTGTTCATTAATAATTCTTGGAGTCCTTCTGCATGAAATCCGGTCTATATTGTAGAAAGGAAATGCGAAAATCGGATTATGCTTATGCCTAAGTAAAAGACAGGGAACAAAAAGAAACATATGTTCTACAAATCTGGATTTTTCTCAAATAACTCTAGTGTGTTGTATTTGGTCCTTCAATGAAAGCAATGTCATAATCCCAACAACAGTGACCAGCACTCAACGTTTTAAAAACTGGGATTGAGATAAGAGGAAAACGTTTATTCGTAAATCTAAAAACAAGACATTTGGATATCGCCGCAAACTGACCTGTTCTGTCACTGCCCCTACAGATTTAGTGGAAAAGCTCAATTCACTCCGGCTGGATTAATAATATTTACTACCATTGCTGTGGAGTTAAATTGTGAAAGCTAAGCTGCACAACTTAGACCTAAATATCTATAGGACCGGATATCATTTAACGAGGTGCGCTATTCATTTATATTATTCCCGTGGAAGTTTAAGGGTTACCCCTTGTTTTTTGGTTGTAAATTCCCCACAATTCCCTATGTGGTGGACTCCTAGCAATGCATCTTCTCACCTCGAACAGATCGACAAACGTTCCCATGAAATAAGCTTTTATCCTGGACATACCAGAGGAAGGTAGCACGTCATCATCCATATATTTTATATCAAATGTAGAAGACAGCCCTCCCATCCACGATTCTGCAAAGAATCAAAAGATAACGTCGGTTTTACCACTTGACCAAGACGAAAATTAATTAATTCAGGGTACTGGAACCTTTTGTGATACATATCTTGATTTAAACTCTGTCTTAACATGGGATACAGGAAATGGTGGCCATTAATTAATTACGTCTGTACAAGGAGGAGTTATCAACTTTCACCCCGAATTACATTTACCCTTCTTATAATATGAGAATTGTATAGGGGCAACTAGTAACAAAACTGATTGGATGGGGTTGTGTACATGAATATAGATGTTTGCACCCTACAACGAGCTTGTGAGTCCGTTAGTATATAACTTTCAATGAAGCCCTCTTGCCAAGAACAAAGGGGACGTGACCTCTCTTTTACACAAGACCACAGGGCCCTTAACACATATTTCAGGAGGGCTATATTTAGGATGATGGATGCTCCATGGTATTAATGAATATTTCGACATTTTGAGTGGTATTTTTTTTTTTTAACCCTACAATCGGCCAAGGTCCAAAAGGATAGTATTACTATTTTATTTTAGTTACCTCTCCGCAGATCAAAGTGCTAATTTGTTTGATAAAATAACATTATTTCCAATACCGTCAAAGCTGTCGTAATGGAAGTATTTGCTCTTTCTTCGCAGGTCTCCGAATTTCGATTTTAGAATCGTCACCGCCATCTTGCATGCGGCAGCTCTGATTAAAAAAAAAGTATATTTAGAAATGTTGGGTTATTTTGAGCTGTTAGAAATTCGCACAATATACAGATAACCCATTGAGTATTGCCTTACACTT